>OY725339.1:21551290-22163603 GCA_963243735.1 Neocrepidodera transversa
TGTCAATTTTTTCAAGATGGAAGGATTCGAATCACCAAAACGATTATACCACGTCGTCAACGGTATATTCGCTTATCAATACATGGTAGCAATACACCAAGGCATCAAACAAAAGATTCTTAAAAATTCATAAAATATCTAGTTAGTTTTTTAGCATGTGTATTCTTATTTTATGAATACTCTTATGTTTTACATGTGCGTACCAATTGTCTTTGAAATTTAATGAATATACCTCATTTGCAACTACGTGGATTTCCATTTTGATTTTTAACTTACTTGCTCTATTTAACAATTTTTTTAATACCAATTTAAAATGCCAGAAAATAATTATATAAGTTATTTGTATACTAAAAAATAACACACAACACAACCGAATAAAAAAAATTTAAAGAGTGAAAAAATAACAACGAAAATTTAAACTATATTAGATATTTTTTTAATCAAACTCAATTTCAGAATAGTTTGTCTCTTCTATGTCTACACATTTATTATGATCTAAGTCAATAGTATCCATAGATTTTTCAATCGCCAACCCTCAGAATTTTTTTCCGTATGGGTAATATATGTGCACTACATTGCTTACAGCTATAACAGCTACAACAGCTTATAATAAAAATTTATTTGTCATAAATCCATTAAGTATTTTACCAAACTCTATGGGATTGTATTGACAGTGTTAAAATTTAATATCCATTTTATTAAGCGTAGAAATCACGATGAAATATTATTGCTATACTCTATATTTTATCTTTCATCGCTTTTTCCGAATAATTATTTTTCTATTTCTATCTACTGGATCATTTCTTGTTGGTCCAGCGTATGCAAGGAATTTCCTCACATGTTGAGTGGTCCATATTATAAGAGACGTAACATAAGGATGAGCTGAGATTTAAGTCAAAATTTTTCACATTGTCTGTTTATTACGTATATTTATATAATTGAGTCTAGCTAAAAGAGAGAATCGAAGGAACGTACGAAAAAGCGCTTCGTTTAATTAATTCTTTATCCACGTGGACTAGTGATCAATGATAAAGTGATAACAGCATTGCATAGCTGAGTCAGCTGCAATCAAACAGCCAACCAAAAAGAGTGTTTCGTGGGTTAGTGGCTAATGGTGAAGCGATAACGGCGGTATTTATAATAAAAACTGAATATTTTTTGAACATCAGGGATTTGTTGACAAGGGCGGTTTATTTGGCAGCGTCTTGTTTGATTACGACTTAGATTTCGTCTTGACTATACACATAAATTTCAACCCACATTAATGATATTTTAATATTTTGACTTTTAAGTGCGAATATCTCGAGAATGTCTTCACCGATCGATACCAAGCTAAGATATACTTATAGAACTATTTGGAGGCTATAATTGATATTCGAACGATTTTTTCAAAAACTTTTGCACAATGGTGTGCGAATTGTTTATTAAAATTCAACGTATTTTTTCTTACAAGACCTGATTTTTTTCAAATTTCTATCAAAGTAACTACCATAGTAAAAAGTCTAAATATCTTTGAAAATATAAAATTTATAAAATTCTAAGTTAGCCATTGTATTTAATGTAAAATAGTTTATTACTATACAAGTTTTATAAGACATCTTATGACTCAATTGAATTTCAACAACTTTTTCTATAGCCCTTGTATATTATAGTTGTTTTTTTATTTAGAAACGTAAAACAATTTTTTTAATAAAAATATACTAAAAACGGGTTTTTTACAACGAATAGTAATTAAAATATACTTTTGTAAGCAAAATTAGAATGAGTATCAAAAAATAGTTCCAAAATCCAGGTCCGTATTTGAAACATTATAATTGAGGGTGGTCCTTCGAATTCGAAAATGCAAATTAAAATTTTAATAAAAATGGGTTTATATCTTCATTTTGAAAAAAAAAACATTCTATTATCTTTTTGTAACATGTTTGATGTATAAGATATACGTATTTCCTCATAAAAATGCCCCTCCTCCATTTACGTCCCACCTAACTAGTTTTTCGGAAAATAATGAGAAGCATGTTTCTTTGTTTATTAAGAATAGCTTAAATAACAAAGCAAGTTCAGTGTATGAGATATGGGTAACCTCATGAAATAGCCGTCTTCCGTTCCTCTTTGCCGGACCTAACTAAATTTTTGGAAAATGGTGAATTTATTTTTTAATAATGGCTTAAATACCAATTTTTATGTCTTAAACATGGTGTAGGGGATATAGATCTTCTGATAAAAATTATCCCTAAATTAGGAATTTAGAACCTTTGATTTTCAACTATGTTGAACAATATAGTCACCACTTAGCAAATTACACTTTTTTACACTCTACGTATGTTTCGCTAACTATGTTTGCATCATCAGGAGCCCATGAAATACATTTTGTTTACTTCAATGTGACTTCATTATACAGTCCAGATCCTTTTCGATCTCGTGGTACAAGAGAAAATATAAGTTTTTTTGGTTTGTTTTTTGTAATTAAATAAGATATTATTTGCCACACTGTCAAATAGAATTTTAATGCTTTTTATTTTTTTTTTTATTAACCAAATTTCGCTTTTTGTGCTATTTTCTCTCTCCTGTGTAGAATTTATCGCATTCACGTAGTATTTTCGATATAGAATTTTTTGAATTTTGTTCTGTACTTTTTGATTCTGTTTTAGTGAAAATACTTCGTAAAGTATTCAGAGTTTTGAATGTTATCCTTATGTTAAATCTTTTTCCTATTACTAGAGCCCGACCACACTTCACCTTTGGGCGACCCGTAGTATTGAAATCGTGCAAAAATTTTTTTGCTCTAAATGATTTAAAACGTCATGAAAAGTGGAGAAAATTAATTTTTCGCGAAAAAAAGTCTGTCGGGATGTTTGGATGTCTGTGCGCACGATAACTCAAGAGCGGTACGGCCGATCCGGAAAATTCTTTCGGCTATCGGTTTTTATGCAAAAGAAGATGTGCTATTCCGGGTTCTAGGATCCTGGGCCCGCCAGACAAAGTGAAACTTCTATTCGAGATATCTCGATAAAGGAACGCACATTTGATTTGTTTTAAGGTGTTGGGGCAAGTCAAGACGCGTCGATTGATATCCATATCGCATGGGGCCCGTTGATATGAAATTGAAAAATTAAAAAAAAAAATTATTGGAAAGATTCCCACTTTTATAAAAAAAATGAGAATTTTTGATATTTTATGTAGAATTGTATAAACAATCAAAATGTGAAAGAAAAATGTACATAAATAATGAATTATACCTTTATATTTGTGCCGGATGAATGCGAGGGCATAGTTTTTTTTTAATTATTTATGTTTTTGGTAATATTATCTAGGTATTGCTGGATTCTATTGCTAGTTTTACACAAGTGAATTTTTCGTTGAGTATTTTCTCAAGAGATGAACTGGTGACAAAAAAGAAATTCATCGTAGTAAAAATATTTAAACTTTGTAGACTGAAATAAATTTTCTTTATCTACGGTTTAATTTCTCGCACAAAAGCAGGAGATCCAAAGAAAATAGGCGATAATAGTAAATAACATTTTGACCCACAAGACGAAGATTATATAAGTATACAGACCAGAACTGGATAATACATTTTTCAACTTTCGGATACTGTTAGTCACTCAAAACTTATTTTTTCTCCTACAGAATCTTATCTATCCCTTGGGGTTTACAAATATACTACTTGTTGACGTTTTATTGGTTCAAAAACATAAGATAAATAAATACCTTAATTACTTCGTATTTGTTCAAATTATTGAAATAAAAAACAGCTTAATAATGTTGTTCTCTTGAAATTTTTAGAAATCTTAAATTAAAAAATTATAAAAATCAAAAGATAATCTGAAAAAGTTTGACATCTAAAGTTCAAATTTCTACAGCAGATTTCTTTTCTGTATCAATGACTTGAACGGATTTTGTTTTGTATAGACTATATAAACCAGCTTTGTTAAAATTTTAATTCAACAAATTGTATTTGGAAACCCTCAATTTTAATTTTCAAATACGGACCTGTATTTTTGAATCATTGTATTGATCTCAATCCAATGACGTGTCGTTGTAGAAAAAGCAATGAATTTTTTATATTTATCTTAAAAAAAATATGGATGCAATTTCACACAAGTAGTAATTTATTTTTATATTATTTCAAATTAAATACTAGATAAATTAGTGAATTCGTGAAAACCGATTTTTTTTAATTATACTTGATTTGTGCTTCTTAAACGACCCCTCAAGAATGTTGTATTTTCCTACGACCACATAGGGAAAGTAACATTTATCGCACTATAAAGTACAACAGAAAGTGGATTTTATTCACACCCGGGTAGAAAGTACTTTCTGCACACGTGAGGAAAATACTTTCCGCATGTGTGTGTAAAATACTGTCAAAACTGTCAGATGCATCACTTATATTTATAAATACCTCTCTAACTAGATTTACCTATCAAATGCATATTTATTTACAAATTGCACTAATAATAAGTTTATTTTTCATTTTTATAGCAATTCAAAATAATTCAATTTTTTCTCAGTTTTAGTTCCTAGTTGTTGTTAATTTTCTAAATATTTGTTTATTTTAATACGAAAGTGATTTTTATATAATCTAAAAACAAATAAACATAGAACCTGCCAAAAAAACATCAAAATGTACATTATTTGATAAAATTATGGAGTAGTCGTAGGAAAAATAGTGTACATCACTTGTGCGAAAGTGATTTTTCGCACTCGTAAGATTGTCGCACTGGGCTTACGCCTCGTGTAACAATATTTGCAACTCGTGTGAAAATTATCCCTTTCCGCATACGTAACGTAATATACTATTGTTAAATACAACATTATAATTCTGAATATTTAGGAAATGAAAATCTTGGCACTTGGTGCATTCCGGTATCTTAGGATTCAGAAGAACAATTATAATTAGCAATGTTCGAATTATTACTAATATTGCATTTTTACAATTGCAGAAGTGATATTTTATATAGGTATTATAAAAAATAAGTTTGCTAGGTATTTTATATTAAAAACGAACATCGCTAAACATCGAATTTGACTTTTTATCAATGTATTTAATACGTTAATAAAAACTAGAATTACCTATATTTTAATTGGAAATAATAGGTTGATAGACCCCGTATAATTTAAGATATTAATAATGTTTTATAGATAAAAGCTCATATCGGATACATAAAAATACATAAGATAAACACTTAACAACTCTAAGAGATAAATATGTTTTCTTACCGATAACACCAATTACACAAAAAATAATCGCGCAACATGCCGCCAAAATAGTTGCTTCTCTGGAGTAAATGACCACGCTTGTTACATTAAAATCATTCGACATATTTTTTTGTTTACTCTAGTGTCAATACCGAAAAATATACACAGAACACATAGAGATGAAATCGACATTACGAAACCCTATATGTCTATTCAATCTAACAACACATCATTCGTTTGAATCCAATACCCCACTGCGACCACTGCAATTCCCTCGTTTGTATTGAAGATCATAATAAATGGTTAGGGTGGGGACGGCCATTTATTTTTATTTTCCAATTAGAGGATAGTTCTTACTACTGAAATACTGAATACAGTAGTTCTTACAAATACAAGATTTTCTATCTCAGACTACACTTTTTTCTATTCATTTTTTTATTATATGACGAAATTTTAGATACGAGACAAATGAAAAATAATAATGTATTTTTTATGTTTGAAATTTTGTGATTTTCTTTCCTTCAATTTTTCTGTCAAAAATAATATATCTGTTACATCAACTTCGGCACAGCCACAATCATTTTAAAAATAAGATTCCCGATAAATGTCCATCGTGAAAATAGGATTATAGCACCAGAGCACCAACATCTGGAATTATATAACAGGGTTGTATTTAGTAAGAACTTTGACTAAATTGGTTTTTAGATGGATTTAAATTATTTAATAATATTTTTACCAACAGAACAAAGCGTAATTCCAGGAGTTACAACAACCATGGGCACAATCAAATGTAAATTTATTATTGAATTTCGAATAAAACTAAAAATAATAAAAATGACAGATTTGCATTGTTCTTGTGATTATTTTTATACACAAAAACCCATTTTTCAAGAGATGAAAGATTGGAAATATTATTTTTGGGGTCCATAAGTTTTGAATTGATTTTTGGAGCTTTAATTGATTTTAAAATCATTACGTATTTATTTTAAGTCGTTTTATTTTACAAAGAATAGTTGTCTTCCAGTAACAAAATATATAAATTAGGACTACAGTAGAATAGTATTTATACAGGGTGTTTCTTAATTAGACGAAAATTTTGTAAAAATATCAATTTCTGTTGATGCCGATCGTATTTAAAAATATTTTCTTATACCACTCGAGGTGTGGATTTATTTAAAAATTACACATCTGGCCTTAACCAGTAGCATGTGGCAGGTTTTTATCCTCAATTTTTTCCCAGTGCATGGCCCAAATACACCAATTTTATTACATTTCGATTGCTTAATTAATTTTAATAAAAACATTGCTAAAATTAGGCATTTCCTAGATAAAAATAGATTTTTAATTTCAGCACATCTCACTATATTTCTTGTACTAAAAAAATTTAATCTATAATTTTTCTACAAAAATATTAAATGTTAATTATTAATTCATATTTTTCGGGAAAAATTAAATGCTATAATTTCGTTGGTATAAGGAATTAATACAGTGGTCTGAGAGAAATTAAAAATCTGTTTTGATCTCGTAAATGCCTAAATTTAGCGTTGTAAAAGTCAGTCAAAATTAATCAAGGTATCAAAATGTAATTTTATGATGTAAAAAAATATTAGCGTTACCCGTTGCAAGCTAGTTATGCCAGAGGATAACTTATTTTTTTCTCTTTCGATACTCTTTTTTTAAAGTTTTCCTATTTTCCCTTCCTACTTCCCTCTTTTTCATTGTTTTTCCCTATTTACTTGTCCTACTTTTCATTATTTTTTCCTATTTTCCCTATTATTCACTATTTTTCCATATTTTGCTTTATGTTTCCTTGTTTTTCCCAATTTTCCTCTTTTGCCCCATTTTTCCCAAATTTTCCCTACTTTGCCCTATTTTTCACTATTTTATCCAATTTTTACTATTTTTTTGCTATTTTCCCATTTTTCACTATTTTTCCTATTTTTCCCCATTTTTCCCTACTCATTCTCATGTTTCGGCACTTTTCTTATTTTTTCCTGTTTTTCCCTGTTTTGCTTTATTTTTCCAAATTTTTCCTCATTTGTCCCATTTTTCCCAAATTGTCCCTACTTTGCCCTATTTTTTCCTGTTTTTCCCCATTTTTCACTATTTTTAACTACTTTTCCTATTTTTCCCTGTTTTTCATTATTTTTTCCTATCCCCATTTTTCTCAGTTTGTCCCTAGCTTTCCTTGTTTTTACTATTTTTCTCCATTTTCCCTATTTTTCTATACTGTTTTCCTACTTTTTCTCATGTTTTCTATTTTTCCAATTGTCCCCAATTTTTGCCTATTTTTCCTTATTTCCTTTATTTTTTACTATTTTCGCTATTTTTCCCAACTTCCCCTATTTTATCTTTTACCATTTTTTGCTATTTTCCCATTTATCATTATTTTTAATATTTTTCCCTACACTTTCTTATGTTTCGGCACATTTCCTATTTTTTCCTGTTTTTCATTATTTTTCCCTATCTCCCATTTTTTTCAAATTGTCCCTAGTTTTCCCTATTTTCACTATTTTTCTCTATTTTCCCCATTCTTCTATACTGTTTTCCTACTTTTTCTCATGTTTTCTATTTTTCCAATTGTTCGTTATTTTTGTCTATTTTCCTTATTTTCTTTATTATTTACTATTTTTCCTATAATGTCCAATTTTACCTTAAAATTACATCGTACTCTCAAAATTGTCCTAATTTGTGGTTAATACGTAAGTTCAAAAAATTATTTGCCCTCAAGCAATTGTTTCGAAATTTCAATCTTTTGCACAGGTGAACTCTAGTATGTACCCACCAAATATTTAAGATGTTTATTTAACTATTAAAAAAGTAAAAATATTTAATTTATACGTATGTTCAAAAAAAATTTTGGACACAAGGAATCGTCTGGAATTTCCAATTTTTTTCACAGGGATTATAAAGTGATCCCTAATATCCACTCACCAACAATTTAAGGTTTCTCGCATGGGGTAGGTATATTTATTTAACTTTTAAAAAAGTGAAAATAGTCAATTATACGTATGTTCAAAAAGAAATTAGGTCACAAGGGACGGTCCGGAATTTCCAATTTTTTTCACAGGAATTATAAGTGATCCCTAATATGTGCACCCACCAACTATTTAAGATTTGTCGCATGGGGCAGATATCTTTATTTAATTTTTAAAAATGTAAAAATAGTCAATTATAGGTGAACCCTAGTATGTACCCAGTAAATATTTAACCCAATAAACATGATTCTATTAATTTTCAAAAATTAAAATAAAAAACTAAATTTTAAGAAATTTAAAATTTCTAAAATTTAAAAAATATATAAAAAAACTCGAAAATTTAAGAAAATCAAAATCAAAATGTCTATAAATTCAAAAATTTCGATAAAGTCTAAAATATATCGAAAATATCCAAATATATTAAATATTTCTAAAATTTTGAAAATTACAAAATAAAAATTTCAAAACTTCATGAATTTTAAGAACTTCAGAAACATTTTGAAAAAAATTAAAAACTTTAAAAAAATTAATAATATCAAAAATATATCAAAAACATCAATAATTTCAAAAAACATTAAAAAAATATTGTTAGAAATTTTCACAAATTGTAAAGATTTTAAAAACCCTGGAAATTTTAAAAAATCCAAGAATTTTAAACATGTGTATGTAAAATTTATAAAAATATGTAAAAATTTGTAAAAATATATAAAAACATATAAAAACATATAAAAATATATAAAAATATATAAAAAAATATATAAAAAATATATAAAAAATATATAAAAATATATAAAAATATATAAAAATATATAAAAATATATAAAAATATATAAAAATATATAAAAATATATAAAAATATGTAAAAATTTGTAAAAGTTTACAGTTAACCAACAAAATTGTTTATTTACGATGACATCACAACATAGTTTTTGACAAATCATTTATATACGACAGCCGCAGTTAAAGGGTTAAGATGTCTCTCATGGGGCTGGTATGATAATTTAACTTTTAAAAAAGTCAAAATATTCAAGTAGACATATGTTCAAAAAAAATATTTGAGCGCAAGGGGTCGTCTGGAATTTCCAATTTTTTGCACAGAGATTATAGGTGAACCCTAGTATGCATCCACCAAATATTTAAGGTATCTTTATTTTACTTTTTACAAAGCCCAATGTTAAAATCTCATAAGGAAATATAGCCATATTTTCAAAAAAATTCCAGTTTTTTGCATAGTGATTAGGGGTGAATGAAAATTCAATTGTTTTTTTTGTACGTTTTCGATAATCGATAACTAAATTAACTTTACGTATATTTGATTTATTAATGCTCTTAGGCACGCACCATATAGGGAATGAAAACGAGTGGGAAGGTTAAATAATGCATTGGTCAAGCATTTTTTCAAATTGTGTTTTCACTTCTTCTTTGGTAGACTTCTAAGTATCTGATGTTTTTGTAAATATTGGTGTATCGTCTATCATGTTTATTTTGTTTTTAATCTGATTAGTATCTAAAGGATAAGGGGATAATTTCACAATAAAACATGTCGCGGTATTAGAAACATAAATATATATGTTATAGCTTGTTTGTCTTTGTAATTGCAATGTTTCAAATTGATGTTTTTAAAATCGATTTTAAAACTTGGTCATCATATTCCTCTAAATCGTTCCCATTTTTTCTAGAAAATTTATTTAGTTAATATTAAGTTCTTTAATGGCTAAAGGTACTGAAATATCTAATCTACTTAAATCTGCATATAAATTTGCCATAGTTAAAGCAAAATAATTGTTTACATTTACTAGGGCAATTTTTTTATATTTCAATAGTCCAGTGCCTTCTTACATGTTTACTGGTATTTTAACAATTTGTTGACTACTAGGAGATATTTACTAATTGAAAATTTTGAACTTTTAAATTTTTGTTCGTATTTTTGCTTTCGTATATTATTGAAATTTTGACATGACTATTTTTGAACTTATATACATTTACTGAAGCTTTTAATAAATCGATGTCTATTAAATTATCGTATTTATTACTAAATTTAAAGAGATATGCAATTTATGATATTGCGGTATTGTAACTATTTCGAATATTGGAATTTCTACTATTTCGTCGTGATATGAAATATTATGAGTGCTTTAAATGTGGACATGTTCTTTGACTAGTACACCAAATGGGAATTTATTAAACTATGAATACTCTGTATCTATATAAAAAACTTTGCCAAGTTGTGGAATATAAATGTAAATTTAGCCTTAGACAAATTCAAATTTATTATGTTTTATTAGGCGTTTAGAAAAAAATTATATTTTGATCAGTGATTTCTGGAAAATCTGTATAGGTATTCATTAGTTTGGTAATTTTTGATATTCATAATTTTGAAATTACTGATTTACCTACATCTTGGGCAAATAATTAGTGTGTGTAAAATGTTTTTGTGGAACTATTTTCGTATTATCTGACGAGCTACTTTACTTTGAAAATGGTCTCTTTAGCGATTTGACTTTGCCATATGTTGAACATATTATTTAAATTATTACCAAAATTTTTTTAGTTCTAAATCGATTGAAATTGTGTCGATGAAAGTGGTCTAAATTGATTATGTTGCACAACTGGTTAAATATTTTGAAAATGAGGTTTAAAATTTTGAGAAAAATGATTCGTAACGTCATTTCTAATGAAGCTTCATCGGTAAACAAAATATGATTAATGAAATTGATATTTCGATTGTTTTCCGTTTTGAACCAGTCGCAAAATCCCATTATTTTAGGATAATCTTCATCTAGTAATTCTTGAACAGTTCTTAAGTGATCGGGATGAAGCTGCTGTTCCTTCAATCTTCTCCAAACCATCATGTGACCAACATCTAATTGAGCAGCTACTACCCTTGTACAGCTTCCAGGGTTTTCTTCGACTAAATCTAAAATCTCCTCAACGTTTGTATCGATTTTTGGATGACCACTTTTAGAAGCAAGTTGCGTTCACAAAGTACCCGTCTCCCGTAAACGGCGATCAATGGAAAGAAATAATTGTATGTCTGGTGTTTTCCGACTAGGATATTTTTCCGCATAACGCCTTGAAGTTGCTGCACACATATAGCACAAAAGGTAAAATTGACGTTTTTTATGGTTCATTTAACGTCAGAACGTCCGAGGACCAAAATATGTCTACAAAACGTCCGAACTCGTAAATTAAAAACAAAACGTTTTGTAGGATAAAAAACGACTACTAAACCTTTTTTGAAGGTCCATGTCAAAATGTTTTAAGAAAGAAAGTTTAAACGTTTTATTCAAGTCGTTTTTAAAACCACCGTTAAAAACTTTATAAAAATATTTTATTTAGGTCATCAAAAGCATGTAGTCGAACAATGAGGTAATGAATTTTGTGTTTTATTACCTCATATTTATAACCACTGTAAAAAACATTCAAAACACATGGTTTTTGGGTCCTCAAAAGTATAAGTGGACGTTCTAAAATATGTCTAAAAAACTTTATTTAATCCGTTTTGAAACGTTTTTAAAACTTATTTTTTCGACGTCTATATGACGTTAGAAGTTGTGACATTTGCACTAGAGAAAAACGTCTTGTAAAGGTTCTCGGGTACTTTAACGAACGTTTTTAAAACATCCCGATAGTCGTTCGTGTACGTTTTTAAGACGTTTTTAAACGTCTCTGTGCTATTAGGTACCATTCCCTTGGCATTCACCTGTGATTACCAGAATTACAAATAATTATCTGAAACCTTGTTTTAGCCTGACCAAACTTACCCAGAATTAAATGCATATCTGCCATTTGTGCAAACGTGTAAACCATTGTAACAGAAAGATAAGCAACTGTTTATCCGTGTTGAACACCCAACTAAAGAATTTTTAAAGGATAATGAAAAAAGTCCTAATCTCAATAAAAACTGGCTTATTTCGAAAAAGTGATGAGGCAAAAAAAAATTCAAGAATTATGTATTAAACCAATGGTGTTACAATACTAATTTAATTGTAACGCATAGAAAAGTTTTTGAGGTTTTAAGGGTCAAGACCCCCTAAAATTTTTATGGGCTATACAGATTTTGTGATTTTATATGAAAAAGATGCTCCTATGATAAGAAAGCCATGTATCCATTTTCATTATAAAATGTTAAAACAGTTCATGAAATATTGGAAAAAATCGATTTTCAGTGATATCACTCTCGTTTAGGGATGGCTATCTGATACTGGAACTGATCATTTGGAACAGGTTCGGTAACTTGGACTAGTGGAACTGAACCCAAACGATGTTTGAAATAGATACGAGTTCTAGTCCAGAACAGAACCGAAAACTAAAAAAATATTTTGTGAGACTGCGGTGCGGTGGAGACGGGACTGAGGTGAATGCCAGTTCCCAGTTCCCGCCAGCGCCAATGAATTAAGTAATTGAATATCGGATTATATAATCGAGTTCGAGTATCGCTCAACCCTGACAACAGCGAACTGAACTAAGAACTGGAACTGATTCTTTGGACTAGGAATTACGCTGGATCGGACTAGTTTGGAACTGATCCATGAAAAATGTTGGATCAGCCATCCCTACTCTCGTTGAACGCGAGAATAGCAAAAATCGCTATCAACCATATTCTCCACTGCTATTCTGCCATCTGTCGCTCGTTTTCGATACTACCGGGTAGAGGCACTCTTATTCGTAAAATCGTTCGCTTTGGTGACGTTGTCATATGATAGTGACGTTGTTTTTGAGATGAAGACCACACTGCGATTTTAAATTATATAAAGACTACAAAAATCAAATCTCAGAATCCCGACGTTTGTTTTTAAAATACATTAATATACTTCCATAATTTGTATTTCTTTAATTGTTGGTCCTACATTATGCCCAGTCAACATAACAGGTTTAATTATATTTAACGTACCCTCATCAGTCCCATTTATTGAATTTTGGCAAGGGCCTCCTCCAGTACCCATTCTCTATTTCATGGTTTGCGAGTGTTTATTTATAATTTAATATATGTGTATATTATATGTACTGCAGTTTAATAACATTTATATACCGACCTCCATACTTCTAGTCTTTGGAACTTCCTGGCATAGCTATACTATTTAAATAAGCAGCCATATCTTTCCACTTGGCTTTTACATCAGTTTGTGAAAAATTGGAGTTATATTTTTATATAATAAGGAAAAGCAAACAATGTAAAAACTTACAAACATTCACGAGTTGAAAACTGAATCGAAATAAATTATTCTGTCATATGATAAAATGGCAGAAATGTACAATCCTGTTTCTCTCTATTTTTCCTATTTTCTTGTTTTTCCCTATTTGTCATGACATGAGAATACCGTGAAGAGCGTTTCACTCGCGATCAGACTCGCGTTGATGATCGCTACTGTTCCTGTGTAGAGAGTAGTAAATAGATCTCCAGAATATGTGGTTCAATTTATGATCTACCTTTTTGATTTACTTTTTGTAACAGCCATTATTAGTAATTTGTGTTGAATAGACGAAATGAAAAACCGTGTGCCTTCAGACGATATTCTGCTAGAATAATTAATAAGAAGTTATCTTTTTCAGATTTCCAATGGGTGTCCAAAGATGTTTTTATTCTTTTTTCGCTGTGCCAGAATTGGATAGAATCGTGCAAGAGCGATGACTTAATTAATTTATCAGTTGTGTGAACTCTTGTTTATAAAGAAAAGTGATTCAGCATGCTGTCCCCACTATTTTTCCCATTCGATGAAAAGGAAAGTTGATAAATATGAGTAAATTTACAAAAGTAAAAAGCCAACTGCGAATAAAACCCAGAATATATTTTTTAATCGAATCGATACACTTGCCACGAAAATAAGCCACTTATAAAGATCAAAGTGCCGCCTTATACTTTCGCTTCTGTATAGTTAAGGTGTTCTGTGCTTTTACATTCCCAACAAATTACGAAAATTTCATTTCATATCGATTACATTAAAAGTGTGTTTTGTCCATTTAATTTATTTTTGTTATCCCGGAAAATTGAAATAACAATTTCAACATCAATCTTTTTAGTATCTTGTTGAAATTTATACATACATTTCAATTATCTTTTTGGAAAATCTTAAAATTCAACCTATAACCTTTTTATAATCATAAAAAGACTGGATCAGGAGTACACATTAAATGAATAAACTTGGATAGGAGAGTACTATTATGTGTAAAAGTAAAGATAATTTAGTAAAATTGCTTTTAATAAGATTCGGCTTAGCGCTTTTGGTCAATTACCATCATCAGAACCTCCGTCACAAAGGGGGAAACCTCCCAATAAAAAAACAAACGAAGAAGACGTCAGTGTCACATTAAATAGACAAATTAAAATCTTAAAAGTTAATTAAAAATCTTGAAATGGTTAAAAATTCCAAAGGTTGAACCATGATAAATTTTAAATAACAATAATTACTGTTTTTAGTCGAAAGTTACTGAAACAGGTTAGAAAAACCTTATGGTGAGTTGACTTAGTATCCTACCTTTGTGACGAAGGCATTTAACGTGTAGGAAGATTCCGACTTGTCTAGGTAAAGGATACGAGATTGAGATCAGGGCCCTTTGACCAACATTTGTAGCTTAGAACCTAAAGCATCCTGAAAGTTAAGATGTTATATTTTTTTTGAAAAGACTGTTGGTTTTGGACAAACAGACATTTTTTATTATAAAAATACATCAATAAAGTACAATAAACAGCGTTTTGAATACTTACAGCAGTGAAACATAAATGAATAAAAAATAAACATATACATAAAATATACAAATCAAGAAGAAATATTACACTGACGCAAATTTTCAAAAATATATAATCAAAACAATGAATTACAAACATTTTGAATCTAAGTAGAATATTTATGAATTTAAACAAACCTAAAGTTCTATTTCTTCTATTTTCCTCACTGTAGTTTCATGCATAGGGACTATACCATTTTAAAGCGTACTCAAATCTTCTAATTAATTTAAATTTGAAGTTTTTTTAATTTGGAATAATTATTACTTTGAGATCGTAAAACCAATCGCCTAAAACCCAACGATTTAAACTTTATTTTAATGGGTATTCTCTGTATCTGATATGTTATTCATACAGATTTATGTGGGTTTTCATTTTGTTTTAAATTAATTAAGACAAATTAGGCTTCCATAACCAATTTCGTCTTTCGATGGTAAATATATAAATGGATATCTGACGTTATTTTTTCACTATAGAAAGTTCCGTCAGGAATTGAGATGAGCACGGTAACTCAGTATGTGTACCATAAGCGAAACTGGTGAGGAGAAACGTCAAATAGCCATCTATGAATTGACAAGTTCCAATCACATGAGGAAAAATTTTCAAATATACACATATTATTCCAAACGATATACACTTTGAAATGCATGTATCTCACAGATATCAACATTTTATCTAGCATCTGGGATATTTAGATATCCCAGTATACAGTTAACATTCCCAGGCTATACATGAAAAATTAATTTATATATTAATTTTACACACAGTATTAGTTTCATATTTATTATCTGTTTTTCCAATATTATCTTCGTTCAAAAATGCCATGGACAAATTGTTGCAATATTAATATTTCGACTAATACATTCGCTAAAAGTAATTAAATGATTGAGATTGCTTGAGAGAATACTTATCAAGATATATATTAAAAAATTACTAATATCTTAAATTGGTATGAGCACATAATCAGGATGGATCAGATGGGAAGATTCTACAAGAAGACCAAGAAAAACAATTGGAGCAAATAAAAAAATATTGAAATGAAAAGATGATTTAAATGATAAAAGACCGAATTATCTAAATAAGTAAGCGAATAGCTAAAAACTAGTAAATAATCACCCGAGAGATCAATAGAAGTTAGAAGGACGAGACTGATGTATTAGAGTATTTAATAATTATAATTTGGATTGTAATTTTTAGTTACGTTTTATTATCAATATGAATGTGTAAATAAACTAAATAAAGGGAATAAAAGCTTTGAACACAAAAACTATAAAGCTAATAGAATAAAACCTCACATACTTCTCGTACAGTGCATATTACTCTAAAATCTTGTAGTTTTTCATAATTATGAAACAAATACTACATATACAGGACAATAGAAAATGGCATATAAAATGCATTCATTTAAATTATAATAAATGAAACTTATATTTGAATCGCATTGATAGCATTCAAAATATATTTTTAGCTTAACAGCTAATACTAGATTTTTACGCTTTGATCTCAAAATAAATCAGATATAATGAAAATGGCCAAAAGGCTGGATTCCCTTTTTTGTTTAAATTTTTTTAAATAAACTTTATATACATTTTTATTAAAATTCTAACTGTTCGATTGATGCATTTTTTATCATCCTACTAAACCCAAATTTCAACTAGGACTAGTTTTTAAAAAACATCAAATTACTCAATCGACACAACCACAGTGACAATTATTTATAAACATTACCAAACTACTAGAACAGTGTTTTAAGTAATTTATGGCAGTTTTAATTTGCACTAGTATCTTGTTCTTCATCACCAGAATCTTCATCATTAGAGTCTTCGTCAGAATCTGATTGATCACTCGTTTCCTCCTACAAAACAAACAATAACAATGAGATAAATTATAAAAAATTAATGAGGTAATAGGGTAACTAAAGTTGTTGTTTTTAATAGTTAAATATGAAGCAATATGTATTATTTAACCTAACCTCTACAGGGTAATTAGGAATATAATTATTACACTTTATAACTGAGCATTATATGAAGAACTAGTTGATTTAAGTATGCATAATTTAATAAGAGCAGATAGAGATGACAAACTTACTGATAAGTCTAGGAAAGCGGGAGTTATTTCTAACCTTGCTGATTTGTTGTTGGTGTTCACCTTTTTGATATTATTTTCAATGGACGTTCTTCCAAGGTGTTATTTTCATCGAGTTCGAAATATTTAATAATATTTTAATTTAATAGGACGAAGTAAGGGAATAAAGGCCCCTGATATTAATAATTTGACGAGACACGAGGTGGTGACAAATTTAAGATTTGAGTTAGGGGACCTTCCAAGGTTAATAAATGTTTTTCACGTACCGGATATAAGATGCTGGAAAAAGTAAATATTACTGGAAAACCCATATACATAGTCTCACTCAATCTATAACGTTAACAAGAAGGAACTTTCTAGTTGTTAATATATAAGATATAAAATTAAACCATTGTATACTTTATTTTGTAGTTTTTAATTTAATAACAATGCTTAAAAACCAAACCAAAAAAGATAAAAGCAATCTCACACAATGTAAAACAGTATAAATTCAATAACATAACCAACCACAAAAGTAAATAATCTTTGGAGGTTAGAAATTTTCTCAGTTGGCACCTATAAGGGAAATAAATTCACCTTAAATTCTTACCGTAATCGAACGCAATTAAGGGAAGGTAGTATTTTATTAAGGTTCCCTTATTAAAAAAATAATTTCTGCGCACGCGTAGCTGTCATTACAAGGTTTACCGTAATAACGGAAAGTTCTCATAACGTGTTCAATAATTTCTTTCTTCTTTGGAAATTAGTTGCGATTTTTTAGAGATTTTTTGCGATTTATTTCAATTCTTTCGAATTTTTCCATTAAAAAAAAAATTATGGTTACAAATGTTTCCGGTTTTTTGGTTGTTCTTTTTTTTTGCGGTTTTTTGAAAATTTTTGCGACTTTTTGTGTCTTTTTGCCATTTTTTACGATATCTTGCATTTTTGCACCTTTTTTCGTTTTTTGCGATTTTTATGGATTTTTTACAATTTTTTTGATTTTTTCGTTTTTTCCGTATTTTACAATTTTATTTATCATTTTTTTTTCAATATTTTCTGATTTTTCTTTAAAGTTTTTCCAATATTTTCTGTTTATTTTTTATTTTTTCCGATTTTTTCTATTTTTTTCGATTCTCTTAATTTTTTCTCATTTTTCTGATTTTTTGTTTTTTTTTTGAATTCTATTCGATTTTTTCTGATCTTTCCTCATTTTTTCTCATTGTTCCTTTTTTTTAATCCTTTCTTTTTCTAATTTTTTCTTATTCCTCCCATTTTTTCGATTTTTCGGTTTTTTCGTTTTCTTTTTCATTTTTCTTTTTTTTTCTGTTGCTTTTTGTTTTTTTTTCAAATTCTTTCAGGTTTTTCTGATTTTTTGTTATTCTGATTTCTTTCAATTTATTTCGATTTCTTTCAGTTTATCCGGATTTTTTTCTCATTTTAAAAAGTGTAAAACTAACGTAAGGAACTTCGTTCTTGGAGTGGGTTCCCCGGCCGCAATTTTTTTTATTTAATTTCAAATGAAAATTGTATTTTAAATTGGTGAATAAGAAAAAAGAAAGATTTTTGTAGTGCATTTTTAAGATAATCGGATTTCCCCCCCCCCCCCCCCTTCCAGAGTTATAACCATACGTTCCGGTACTTTTCATTTTACCAATAAGTAATGTCAATGACGTTTACAAGAAATGAACTTATTCTGTATTATACAAAAATACAACTTAAATATTGTTGGGTAAGAATGATCAGCTAACAACTATGCTAACGTATCATAAAAAAAATCTTTTCAGAAATTTCGTTGTAGATGACGACTGGAAGTTATTCATAACATAATTACAATCAAGAAACTAGAAAATCTCCGGGTATGTGTAATATGTTAATTCAAACTGAAGAAAAACGAGGCTAATACCGTAATGGATATTTTGTCTTCTTTGGAGACTAGTTAAATGTATGACTTTAAGGAAAAGCCAAAGTATACTAGTAAATGGATGTGCATCAAATGTAAAGCAAAATAAACGTTTTTTTAAGATTATACTTATTTTTTTTATCCGAAAATATAATAAAAAAATTATTTTAATAAGTATTTTCACCTTATATTTACGTATTATTAATCCCAAATGCAATATTTTATCATATTCAACCCAAATAAAAGATTAATACAGTGGAAAACATCCAGTTCAAAATTAAACATAAAACTCGAATTTATTTCACAAATAAATTTTACTTAACCTAATAATAATTTCACTCAATTAACTCTAAAGTTTAAATTGTATATAGTGATATAAAAATGTACATATACATATAAAACGCATAAACCTTTCATATCTTATGAAGATATGATTAATTGAAAATTCTACATTTGAATTATCCATTTAAAAAAATAGTTTTGAGTTTTATAAGGCTTCACACTAGGGGGTCAATATTTTTGAATCCAATAGTAGGTAATTATAATTACTGTAACAGATTTGACATCTACATCTTAAAAATTTGTCAAATTTGATCTTTTAAAATTACAGCATTTTAAATATATTAAAAAAATACGATTTTGGTTAAAGTGATTTATGCCGAATTGACATAAAAACATCTCTAGAATTTGTATTTTTTGTCGATAGAATTTCTGGACTATATTATAATTGGTTCGACGACTTATACTAAATTTATTTTTAATTTTTTTATCTTCTATAGATATTCTTGTAATTCGGTTATATATTGCGATATTAAATAATTATAGGAAATAATATAGGTATAATAAAATTGCAAATTTCTTACTTCATCCTCTTCCAAAGCTTTCTGGTTGTTCTGTTTTTTCCTAGAATTCGAAAAGTTCTCTAATTCTTCCTTGGTCATACTTTTCAGAAACTTTTCAAAATCTAAAATATAAGCTTTTTTCTTTTGCACTAATTCGTCCTCATATTTCTTCTTCTCCTCAGAACTTAAAGCTTTCCAAGCTTTAGCCACTGGCTCTTCAGCAGTGTATGTCGATGCAAAATATTTAAATGGAGATCTGAAAAGGTAATTTTAAATAAAAAATACATAGAGGATAGATCAGAAATCATTTTCATTTTTTGATTTCTATGTAAATAATATATTATACGTTCTGTATGTCAAAACTTACATTGGAGGTTGCTCAGGTTCTACCAATTTCTTTGTTTTTTTCTCTGTTTTTTTAGTTGTACTGCTTGTTTTGTTTGCAACTGGTTTTTTCTTTTCAACATTTACTTCAGGTTTTTTCTTATTAGAATTAACTTCAACTTTTTTCTTTGCTGGTTTCTTAGATTTCGATTCTTTTTTGCCTTTTTCGTCATTGGATTTTCCCTTTTTTAGAGCATTTTTTTCAAGTTCTAACTTTCTCTCTTCTTCTGGTAAAGATTCCAAATACGCTGCGTAATCTTTATTGTGTTTTTCAATAGTCTATAAAAAATACATTCAATTTACCATAAAATTTAATCCTAAAAATTTGTATCTTTTATGTTCTTTTATTTTATTCATCACATCGATATGGACTTAACAGTTTGGTTTAAAATAAGATAAATAAATTATGCATGTTTACTTTGGCTGTACACTTTAGCATTTGCCATCTAAGTAGTAAGTTTGGATTAGTAAAATGTCTACAAGAACTTGTCAATAAAGAGGGCAGAATTGAAAAGTAATGGACATTAAGAGCATTCTATCGACCTACAAACACTAAATTCTTTAAACTTTTTTAACGATTTAATCGTAGTTTTCACTAAAATATGGGAAAAAATCTATTATTGTGGCTACGAAGTACATTTTTTTATATCAATTTTTCTTGCTGTTTATTTTTTTTTGGAATTTTTTTAGCTTTCCACAATTCGCTATAATATTTTAAGATATTTGGCAAAAGAAAATAAGAAAATCTATCAAGAGTTAAGTTTTAGGAGCAAATTAAGATATATACATATAATTGTTTGGTAAGTGCTGCCACCTGTTATATGGACCTAAATCTTTAAGTTTCTATCATCATTGCGTTTTAAGTCTCCATAGGTGGCCCACTGTCAATCAGAAAGTAGAGAAGCGGTGCAACTAGGATTTAGTTTGTAACGATAGAACGCTCTTAAATAAAATAATAAATTTCATCTCAATTGAATATTTTAATATTAATGTTAGTAAACTTCTGGGAAACTAACTCTATTGTGCATAAACTTAAGATATTTAACTGAATATTTTTTAAGTGGGAATAAGCCCACTTTATTTATAATAAAAAACTAATTTATTTCTTTACAGACCAAAACGCTAAAAGTTAGATTTAGTTTTATTTTAAAGTGGTTTTATTCATAGTTAATAAATATTCAATTTAGTAATGCCACAAGAAAGAACTTATAGATCTTATATGTCAATAAGAAGCATGGAACGAGTTCAAAAAAATCAATGTTTTTTCGAAGTGTGGGTTTTCTCATAAATGTCCAGCATATAAAAAGAATGCAATTTTTGTCGAGTCAAGAATCATTTCGAAAGTAAGTGTATAAAGAAAATGTTGAGAAACAAGTTAAATGAAATACATTTGGAAAATATTAACACAACTACAGAAGACAACAAAGATGAGTTCATGTTTATCGGGGCTATAAATAATGTAAATAATATAAACAACAATACAACTTCAGAGTAGTCAACAAGACCAGAAATAAATAATAAAAACGTTAAATTTAAAATTGATACCCGTGCAGAGGCCATTAAGCACTTTTAATTATATAGGTCTGTTACATAAGTTAATACAAAATTAAATTTATACTCAGAAAATGAGTTGCCAAGCATTGGAAAATGTAAATCACCTTGCTTTTAAAAATGAGAGATGTTATGATTGTGATTTTTTTGTGGTTAAGGGTGATCTTCAAGCTATCTTATGTCTTAAATCTAGTATTTCAGGAATATTGTGATGTATTTAAATGAATACGGTGTATTAAACAAGTGTTCAGTTAAACTGGGAGAGAACAGTGCGCCAGTTATTCAATCAATTAGGAAAGTACTGTTTTTCTTTAAAATAAGGTTTAGAATTTGATTAAGCAACAAATTATAGAAAAAGTTAAAGGTCCAACTGATTGGCTGAATCCTCTGGTACTGGTCCACAAACCTAATGGTAAAATTCGCATTTATTTAGACCCAAAGGATGTTAACGATGTTTGTAAACGTGAATTTTATGAAATCCCAACTTTTGACGAAATATCAAGCAATTTAGCAGGCACGACATGCCGGGAGTTCATTATTATTGAACAGGTCATAAAAGCATGTTACGTTGAATGATGTCTTTATAATAAATAACAAAATTAACATGTATACTTACTTATATTATTACTACGATCAAAGTAAACATTTTGAATTTACAAAAATTTTAAACAAATATTAATTGTTAAATATTTAACACTATACATATTTCCAAATTATTATGAAGCCAACTGTAAAAGATAAAATTCTGCATAATTAGATCAACTTATTTTAAACCAAATGTTACATTATAATAGGAATTTTATTGTGGTGTGCATATACCTACTTCATAAAAATACCCATTAACCACTTTACTTTATTAAAAACATGAAACTAATCAAAAAGTAATTGTTACCTTGTCAAATAAATTTTTATAGACTTTTTTTTCTTCCTCTGTACATTTGTTCCATTGGTTTGAAACGAAAACTAGTCTCTCTTTAACAGGAACGTTCTTAATGTCCTCAGAATGTAAAAGCATCCTGGCAAAGAGATTATAAGATGAGACAGGAGGCTTAGGTGGTTTACCAGAAAGACGTTCTTTAACAAGGAGGTCTTCTTTTGTTAGTTGAGGTTTGTTTTGGCTTGTATGTACATATTCGGGATGATTCTTAATGTATTCTTTTAACTCATCCTACAAAAATAATGCTTTATTAAAATCCATACATTGATATATTATAAGTTACAAATTTGTGTGTATATATATATTTGTTAATTTTCATTTGTATTTCTCACTTACCTCATACTTGAGGGTTTCAGCCTCAGCATAACTTATCCACTCAATTTTTTTATCATCTGGCATTTGTTTCCACCTTTCTTTACAGAATTCTTTGAATGCCACCTTATCCTCAACTTGTTCTTTGGCAGCTTCAGCCAAGTGGTAGTATTGAAAGGCAGTTAGAGGCCGTTTAGGTAATTTCTCTTTAGGAGGTTTTGGGGGAGGTTTTTCAACAACTGGTTTAGGCAACTTTGGAGATTTGACAGGCCTTTTCAATTTTGCTTCTCTTTCCAATTTATATTCAGGATGGGCCTCACTAATAAAAAAGAAACAATTTCTGTACTAATTTCATATTTGAGAAAGAAATACGAAATTTGTGAGTTACTTACTGAAATTCTTTAAGTTTCTGATCATATTCCTCTTTATTCTTGTTTGCGATTTTTTCATATTTCATTTTTTTTTCAGGTGCCAGTAATTTGAACTTTTGACTACACATTTTTGCTAGTTCCGTCTGAAAATCATCAATTTTTTAATTAACATCTCAGCAACGTTTGTAAGTTATTTTGTATAGTCAAAGGTGTATATTCATATACTTTATTACAATACTTAAATTACTATACATACAAAAATGTATAAAACTTAAAAATTGTCTTACTGCATCCAGGCCAGGATGTTCAGCTTGCAATGAATCCTTTTTCTTTAAATAATAAATAAAATAGGCAGATAATGGTCTCCTTGGCATATCTGGATGTCTAGGAACTTTTGGCAATTTCTTTTTTGCTTTAGGTACTGCAATCCATTGTTTAGCATCTTGAAGAACTTCTTTTAATATCCTATATCTTCTAACTTTTTTTAAAACCATGCTCCATGTCTTTTTACAGTCATCTGGGGTGTAATTTTTAAAAGCAATCTAAAAAATCATTAAAATAAAGAAAACCATGATGTTAATTTTTTATGAACTCTTAATTTATTAAGTATAGTCAAAGGTTTCCTTACTTTATCCCATTCTAAACACTCTCCTCTTTTAATATATGGCTTCATGTCATTTTCAGGAAGACCAATTTCTATTCTTTCTACTAATTCTTTTAGATCGACATCAGGCCACTCGATGCCAACTTTGCGTTCTATGGAAAATGTATATGAAAAAATAAATGTTTGCATGGTCAATTACATTAAAAAATTGACAAACTTTTTATTGAATTAAATTTATTATCTACATGGTACAAATATTTAGAATTGATGTCAAATGAGAAACAGGGCAAAAATGTCATTTTAGTTATTTGTTTCTCAATGACAATGTTAGAAAAAATCTAACAAATTTTAATTTTTCTATATATTTGTCATTTGTGGCCAGTTTTAATATTGAGCTTCTAGATATGCCTAACGGAGCACTTGACGTACCCCATCCTTTAGTATGTAACGTCGGGGTTGAGGCGTAGAGACTTAAGTGGCACAAATTAGATAAAATCTAATACGACAGTGATGTCGTAACCGTTTTCCCAGCAAGTCTGTTATTTAAAATGGACCATAAGACACAGAAATAGTTAGTGAAATGGTATAATTATAATGAGTTTTTTAGTAAATCAGATGGACGAAAAAAATGTTGCAATTTTTGCTTACCAATCTTACCATTTTTTAATTTTTACATTATTTTTGTATTTGTTAAAGGGTTTATTTTTAATTAGGAAAATAAGATATCAGGCAATTAAAACTGTTTCTAACATGATAGTGATCGCGTAATAAAATTATCGACAGTAATGCCAGGTTAAATAAATAACTAAATAAATATTTATACTGTTTCGTTGTGAATAATTTTATAGCTGTTTGTTATGATCAGAAGATTTCAGACATTCACCTTACAGGTCACATTTATGTTAATATAGATGACTCTGGAGGTACGCATCTAAATAGTATTCTGTGAGATGAATGTCTGAGTTTCCCACGTCTCGTTATGATATTGTAATACAATTTAACAATTTTCTACCGTGCTACAGAAACACCGTATTTATTAATATGTGCATTAAACAACAAACATACCCTAAAGTTTACAGATTAATTTATCCCTATTAAAATATTCACAAAATACATTTTTTAGCTTCTTTTAACGTATATTTAAAATATTTACCTTTGGGTATTTCTTTCTTTTCAATCTTCCTCTCTAATTGTTTAAGCAGATCATTTTCATCCCAATCTGAATCTAAACCTTCCACATCTTTAATAGATATTGTTACAACATTCTCATTGTCTTCATTCAATTTTTCATTCTTAACATCAATTATATTCACTTCATGATGTGGAATTTTGTCTGTTTTAATTATATCATTTTCAGCCCAATTTTGATCTAAGCTTTCCACGTCTTTAATAGATATTGTTACAACCTTCTCATTATTTTCATTTACTTTCTCACCTTTAACATCTACTATATTTACTTCATGATGTAGGGCATGATTGTTTTTAATACCACTAGTTACAGTTTTAGCAATTTTACAAGATTTTGAGGTTGAAACATCTAAATCTAAATTGTTGTCACCAATTTCTTGACTTTCTGCTTTAACTTTTTTCTTTTTTTTGCCTCTTTTAGGCTCCTTGTTAAAAATATCTGTTTCCTCAGTTTCTAATTCAGTATTTATATAACCATTCTTTTGCTTTGCATTTTTAGTAGATGGTACATTTTCTATGTTATCATCTGGCAAATCTGAATCTGTATTATTTTCTACAGTTTTGTTTTTCTTTCTGGCTCTTTTAGGTGGTGGCTCAATTTCTATCTCAGCATTTTTCCGCTTTCTTGTCTTAGTTTCAAAATTTGTGTTTTCATTTGTTAATTCGGTTTTTTTCTTTTTAATTTTTTTGGGTGTATTTTTAAATTCATCTACTTCTGTATTTACATTCTTTTTATTTTTCTTAGAATTCATATTGGAATATAAATATAAAGAATTTCTATATCAGCTTAATCATTACTTATATTTAAATCGTTGGTTAATATTGAACTACAAACAATATTTTATGGTAAACATTTTAAAAACTTTCGCGTTCTTTAATGCCGTCAAATACTGATTTTTAATAGTTCAGTTTTTAGGTATAACAAACTTTCACCTTTATATACGAATATCTTTGTTATAGTATTATTATACTCGAATAAACAAAAATTATAACAATCCAAACATAGGCTTGGAAATGTCAATATTAAATCCCTAACTTCATGCGTAACAGTACGAGTACGGTCTTCTTCTTCTTCTTATCTGTTTCAAAAATACGTTATAGTGACTATGTTTACTGTGAACAACTAATGAGCTGTAGCTTACAAAATAACGTATTGTCATTAAAAACATTATTAATTTTTAAACATCTATGAAATTCAAAACCTATAACACCCAACCTACTTGTCACCTTGTCACTAATACAGTGCCCTTTAGAAATAATTGTCTCCCATGTGACCTGGTCGTCGCTAACAAAATGGCGAAAATTAATCGAAAGTGCCTGATTTAGTGACATTATCAATGTCAAACTTTATAAGCGTCTGCGACTGTCTCCCATGTGACCAGAATGCAGATCCGTTTCCAGCCAGGTGATCCTTGTTATCTTTGCATGCGTATTTTGGCCACTTTTCGATTATTACTTGCTTTATATTTTACTTGGTGATAATTAATTTAAATAAAGAGTTATTTTCAGATCTAACCGATTATTGTGCTAGAAAACGGTGAAGAAGTCACGCACGATGTTTACAAAGTTTGAAAGTTTACATCTTAGCAAGACGCTTTTATAATCGCCCAAAATTATTACGTTTCTCTGACGCGAGATGGCGCAAGAGACACATTGTGTGTGGACTAAAAATGGCAACATATTCACGTTTCTCGAGAAGTGATTGCAGTTTTCTGCATCTGCATGTAACGTTGCTTGGCAAACTATAAGATGTCGCGGCTGTTTTACTGATACATTTATTTGTGGTGTTTCTTCCAATTTTTCACGAGGCGGTCAATCAAGAACAGCACGCCAAACACTATTTATATTTATTAAAAGAAGTCTTGACTATCTAAATCTACCCTGTATATGACTATCTAAATCTAGCCTGTGTATATTAAAAAAAAAGAAAATACAACTTCCATGTATTTCGTAAAAAAAATAAAAAATATAAATCAGGATTCGAGCCTGGAACTTTCATGTGTAACGTCTACACTCCAAGGTGACAAATAATCAAATTTTTAAGTTACAATAAAAGCCGATTAGGGGGAATACACAGGCCAGATTTAGATAGTATTCAATTATTTTAATAAGATAAATATAAATAGTGTTTCGCGTGCCGTCCTGGATTGACCGCATCGTAATGTATTCGCCCTTTATTCGATTGTCTTGTGGGTGCGTTATTTCAGTTATATTTCGCCATTATATTTTGCAAAACTAGTGTATTTTGCCGCTACAAATATTTATCTAGAAGCTCGGATAATCCAGAATAGATCTCTGGCAACATACTGTTCTCGACATTATTTCTTGCCAGAGAACAGAACCATTATTACAAATCTTAGAACAGAAATAAATAGCGCGAATTCAAACCGTACTTTTTAATTAATGGGCGTTTTCACTGCATATGTGATTTTTCACTGAATATCGATTTCCTATTACATGTACTTTGTATAAAATTAAAATAATTCGTTATTTTATTAATAGGTATATAGCAATAAATATTTATTTTTCATATTACACCAAATCTTTACCATAAAAAATTTGATTGGGTTTCTTGCTGTTCTCTAATTCTAAAAAATACTGAATTAATTTGAGGGTTCAGTTTTTGAGTTTTATACTTGGAAATTGTCAATTTTTTGATTTTTCTCAAACGGCAACACGTAAATATTGCTTCAAATTCATAAAAGTACTACTTAAAGTCATGCAACTACATATATTTTTTTAAACGTGTACTAAATTTTTCTCAGGGTAAGGCAAACCTTAATGGAAGATTTTAGAAATTAAACTTGTAAAAGATTAAACCTGGTCATATTCTTTACAGGATTTGTATATACCAATTTATAGATCATTTTCCAAATGTTCAATTTGATTATGATGTTTTTCATCGATATAAACAAAAGATTATTCGCCGTTTTGAAGAAAAAAAATCCACTTGTACTTGACAATATTCGAGCCCATATGAAACGCGAATCTCTTATAGTAAGAAGAACAGATATTTGGAATTGCCTTTGCAGGACTCTTATCTTTTACGATGGTTTTAAATCAAATAAAGTACCCTGTATCGCTTTTAAGATTTGAACATGGACCGTATTTAAAAAAAATTACTGTTGTTTCATTAATTCTTTTTAATTGTTTGATAAAATTAAAATCAAAGTTGTTTGTTGGAAGTTAATAGTCAATACAATATGATTTGAGTGTATATAACTCAAAAATTATTTAAAAAACAAAAACTCCAGTATATATGGACGGTCGATAGTGACGAATGTATAATTTATGACCGTAACCATAAAATATTGTTAAATGTGCTAAAGGTAGGTAGTTTTTTTGAGCAGGAGTTTCCCCTTATCGCTCTTCTAGCACAGTAAGGAGCATATACCTGCTAAACCCTCCTCGGTAATTTGTCCACTTTTGGTGGTGTTTCCTTGTAGGAGAAGAGTTTCTCCTTTTCAGGGATACAGTGGGTGTTTATTCTTCTGAAAATAGAAAGAGATTAATAGCTAAAGATATTACATTGTAAACATGTTGTTTGGTACTTACGGAGTGGTGTCCTGTGTGCGTTGATGGTGGTCGCTCGAGCTTATCTAATGCTGAGTGGAGCATCCTATCCAATAGATCAAGGAGCACGTCTATGAGATCTATATCTTCTCTTGCTTCGCTAAGGATCCTGAGGTTTGGCTTGGTGAATTTATTGATGGTGCTCGTCTGTTCCTGTCAACTGTCCAATTGATCTTTAGAGTTTCTTGGTCGTGGGCGTTTGTGCTGTCCAATCTTCTCCTGACATATCCTCTTTGTAGTGTCTTGAATCTGGAAATGATAGTGTGTTCATATATTTGGATTGAAGGGAATCTCTTTCTTTAAGATTCTCCTCTCGGTTGCCGTAAGAGAGGAGGGGGAAGTGCTGAAAAGTTCAGAGCTCTTGTAGTCCATTACTGGACGAATATAGGTTTTGTAGGTATGCAGCAACGTTTGACGATTAAACCTGCCAAATCATCCACCCAGGGCCCCAAGGAGGGAGGCTCGTCTCCTAATTCTGTCAAGAGTTTTTTGGATTTCGGTCGCCCATTCGTTAGGGATATGGGCCTGTAGGAGTTGGAGGATGTTGGGTCTTTGTGGGGTTTTTGGGGATACGAATGGTGTGGGAAGTTTTCCAGCAAGTTGGAAAATGGGAATGCTGATAGACATGGGTTCATGAGGATAATGAGGACAGGGAGAATGATATCGGGAAGGTTTTTTATTGCTTGGCGCTTGATGTGATCAGGACCTGGAACAGAGTTTTCCCAGGTATCAATGAATCTTGGTCAGGCATTGGCAAAATATTGGCTCAAAATTTTAATATAGGGCAAATATTTTCCATCTGAAGCCAATATAAGTAAAATTTTGTTTGAACATATTTATAGTATATTAAAAAAATATATAAATTTGATATTGGGAAAATATTTTCAATATACTAATGATATTTTACAAAAATATAATACCCAAATAATTAAAGAATATTGGTCAGATATTGATATTCAACATTTATAACATATTGAATTTCCGTATAACATCGATATTGGACAAATATTTTCAATCTTTTAATGATATTGGAAAATAATACGATTATTACATAATAAAATAATATTGGTTGTACATTTCTATTCAATATTTATAATATATTGAATTTCCACATAAAATCAACATTGGAAAAATATTTTCAATATACTAATGATATTGGACCGAAATGTAATGCTTAGATATTAAAACAATATTGGCAGGAAATATATGTTCAATGTTTAAAACAAATTGAATTTCCATATACAACCAACATTGGAAAAACATTTTCAATATAATAATAATAATATTAGGTTAGAATATGATGCTTAGATAATAAAACAATATTGGTAGTAAATTTATGTTAAATATTTATAATATATTGAAAAATATTACCCATAGATGGCGTTAGCACTGTACGTTAATTGTATAAATAACTGTTGGTACTAAGTATCAGATAACTTTTTTTATATTTGTCCATTAGAGATGGGACCTCTCTTCGTATTTGTTATTAAAGTGAAGTGTTTTCAGCTTACATATGTTTTTTTTATAAAGATTGTGAAGAAATAAATCACTGGCAAGATACTTAATACGAAATTCAATATTGGACCAACGTTACTATCAAATATGGTAATGATATATTTTTTCAATATTGGACCAACATTACTATTAAATATGGTAATGATGTTTTTTTAATATAAAGGTTATGGTAATTTTCAATATCAAGATGTGCATAATCAATATTCTACTTATATGCAAGATATATTTTGCCAATATTCTGCCAATATGTAGACCAATTTACTGCAAAAATCAATATCATTTTCTGATACCCATAATATTGTTGTGGTAAATAAATAGTTCCCCAATATGGAAAATTAATATTGAAATTCAATATCTCCCCCACATTGAATTTCAATATTTGGAATTATTTTAAATCAATATTCGGCCAATTTTACAAAATGTTAACACTTCGACTTCTAGCCAATATTAAAATTCAATATTCAGATAATATTTTCAACCCAAAAAAATATTGTAAAACAATGTTTTGCCAATATTTTTTGATACCTGGGTTCCCCCGATGGCAAGCCGGCAGGCTATGTCATCAGAGGTGAAGGGATCAAGGATAGGGTTTTGTATAGGGGTAGTTTGGAATATGTGTTAAAATAGAGAATCTGTGTCTTCTTGGAATAGGGGATTGAAGTTGGGGTTTGGAGGATTGAAGAGGGAGTTTTGGAGGTGGCCTTTGAAGCAGTGGCCTTCTGCTTGGGAGTGTGGAGGGTTTGATCGTTGACAAAGAGGTGAGAGTGGGTTTTGGTTTTTTTGTCCTTTGAGTACCGCTAATTTGTTCCAGAACCTAAACCCATCCCTATGATCAAGGTCAGAAGTGACCTCAACCCACTTATCTTGACGATAAGTGTTGATCTGAAGCCTGATGAGGGCGTTCAGTCGGTTTCACTCGGTTTTAAGGACAGGGTCTCTGTGTCTTGCAAACAAGAGGTAGAGTTGGAGTTTCCGCCGAACATTGGAGGGATTGTTTGGGGGAAGGGTTTTTCTTCAATGTTGGTAGTGATTTGGGGAACAGCAACATCAAGGGCTTGGGAGACGGTGTTTCTGATGGAGTTGGCGAGGTTATCTATGTCAATGTTGGTTTCGAGGATAGGATTTTCAGGGAGGTTATCAAATATGGTTCTTTGGAAAAGGGGCCAATTTGCTTTTTTGTAGGATCTGATTTGGAATTTAGTTTCCCTTATCAAACTTGTCGATTATTAAAGTAATATACAAGTTCTGTGCTAAGACAAATACATCTAAATAAAACATGTCTGCTTGTATATGGTAATTTGATATTAGTTTGGACATTCACTAACACACAGTATATATACAGAAAGGTATGTATATTTTTTTATTTGAATATCTGAGTGTTGGTTTTCCCGTCTAAATATCCGCCTACTGGCGCAATCACCCTAGATGTCTAGATTTTAATAAAAAATAATAAACAACTTTTTTTATATTTCAAATGGCTCAGACTTATATTAAAAGATTACTTATATTTATTTCAAACGCAGAATTTTTTATAAAATATTTAATTTCAACTACAAAAATATTGAAACGTTAAACAATGTTGATTCACTATTATTATTATAGTTATTCAAAAATGAGGAAAATGCGAAAATAAGTTGAGTCAAACACAAAACTATATATCATACTTTATAGGGTGGCCTGAAATTTACTTCAACAGTATTGGAATTTCGTAACCCGTTTTAGATAAAAAGTTCTTTAAATAAAAAAAAGATGCGTAATTTTAAGATGAATTGAACGATTTTTTTCCAAATTAAAATATCAGAACCGGTTTCCGGGATATTAAAAACCAAAATTGAAGATTTTCGTTTTATTTAATTAACACCTTAATTTTTAAACATAGAAAAACATTTTATAAGGTATTTTTATTGAAGGTAAAATGCCCCTTAACCTACCGTGTTCAATGTTTTAAAACAACGTTTCGTCTTTGAAGGGCCACTCTCAATTATTTTTTTTAAATACGGACCTGTACTTTTTATTTCATTTTTGAAATTCCCATTTTTCCTCAATTTAACCTTGTAGAATACTTAATTTTTGGTTATGTTTCCATATATGGAATCTACCTATTTTAATCGATTTAATGACGGTACCCACTCGGGAATAGGGGCGCTAAGCCGTTTGTGAACTGGAGAATAAGAATCAGCAAAAAATGGGGTGGAAACTGGATGGAGTTGAAAATCCATATATCCGCCATTTTTTAAAAATATTGAAACAGTTCCTGAGACTTTTTTCATGTGCTAATTATTATAAAATTAATTTGTCTGGAACTACATACGGGGGTGGAACTGGAGGGCTTAAAATTTCAAACCGACAGGAATTTTTTTTATTAGGTTTTGACAATGAGACAATGAACTGTTAGGAATTTTTCTAAGTACGGTCCTGTTCTATTTTCAGTGTAAATATTTATAAATATTTTTGAATAAAGTTAATTAAAAATTGAGTATTTGAGCTTAATTACTTAATTTCTATTAAATATCCGAATTAAATTTTCTACAATCAGAAAATAAACAAAATTTAGGTATTTAAATTTCGATTATTGAACGATAACAGATAACTGGAAATTACACACTGTGAATTAGTTTAATTCTGTAAGAATTTCTTAAATTGTCGTTGCCCTTGCTAAAGATATTTGATTTTTAAAAAATTACGTATTCTATATTGGATAAAGAAAAAAATGGGAATTTCAAAAATGACATAAAAAGTACAGGTCCGTATTAAAAAAAATAGTTAACCCTTCAAAGATGAATCGTTAAAAAATAAGCTGGGTTAAGCGATATTTGGCCTTCAATAAAAAAATTTATAAAGTTTTTTTCTATCTTTAAAAATAAAGTTGTCATAATGAAATAAATGAAAATCCGTCAATTTCGGTTTTTCCCAAATATCTCGGAAACCGGATCTGATATTTTAATTTTGACAAAACAATTAATTCGTCTTGAAAATACACATACCACAGTACATAGGTCCATCTATGGAGCTTCATAGGTCCATCTATGGAGGGTATAGAAGGAGCCACATCTCAAAGTTATAAAAAGTGGCCAGATTTTGGAAGCCAGTTGGTGGCGCTGTTGATCGACTGTTGATGACAGTTTAAGCGAGTTTTGACATTTCCTTTGACTTTTTTTAAATTTTGACCACATTTTAAACGTGTCGTCCATTAGAGATTGCCCTCCTTCTATAAGCTCCATAGGTCCATCTATGTCCATCCAATATTTCTCTTAACTTTTTGACAATCCCCAGCCAAGTTGGCGAAAAAAAAGTCACTAAATTTGTACAAATTCTGTCAATAATCCGTCAAAACTGGTAGTGTATATTGATACTATTTTAAGCTCAAATTGCGATTAATGAGAGTTTAGTTAGAATGGAGAAGAATATATTTATTAAAAATGCTTACAATTTTTTAAATGATCGTTTTCCCAAAGAGAATAATTCTGTAGAGGTGAAAGAGAAATAATGTTACTTTTATTAATTTAATATCTACATATTTATAATACATAGATGACCTCAATCTGTCTTCAAATTTCTCCATATTATGTAAGTACATTTAAAGATTGTAACTAACTGCAAATTCTATCGAAAACAAAGGGCCAGAGCATTATGTTTACCTAATTAAAACACTACTTTTTAAACTTAGCACTGGCCCAGTAGACACATCCAAACAGATTAGCCAATATATTTTAACACAAAATTACTAGTCAACCTGAAGTCTGTCACTTTAAGAAAAAAGAAAAATTGGACAGAGTATATCTTTACCGATTTAACCAACTTTGTATCTATATATAATATAGTTTACGAAATCCCAATTTAATAGTGTTTAATTAAATTTGCGCCACCATGTATATTAAATTCGCTCCCTTTATACTCGTGCAATAACCTACCTATGTATCTACTATTTACTTGTAACGTAAATAGCTATCTTAATCGTAAACAAGTATTTTAGAACTAAAGAAAAACAAAAACGCGCTCAGACATCAAAAAACACGTATGTTTCCCCACTTTTAAATAAATATCTCCTCTCACCACATTGCGCATTTCGTTTTCGTTGTGAACTAATTGGTTGCCGTGAGCTTTGATTTCGATGACTCGTACATTAAGTATCGTGTTTAAAACCAAAACAGTGATTATATTATTGTTTTTAAAGTGAAGTGCACGTAAGAAAAGTGATTCTGAATTTTATTTAAAAAAAACCATCATAAACTCACTAACCATAATACTAGAACATTCGGTTCTAACCCCCAAATTTTTAGTGCCGGTTTACGAGAACTGTCAGTTTGGTGGTAAATATCAGCTGATTATATTTTTGTTTACAAATGAACATGCAGACATAATTAAGAACAGACGGTCTTAGAAAAAGTGTTTTCTAATTATTAGTGAACGATGTCAGTTAAAAAACAGCAAATATCGTTTATGATTGCTACTAAATTTAAGGTTATGTTTATTTTAAGCCAGTAAAAATACAAGAAACTTAGTGCGAAATGTTGTGTTTGAAAAAAGTTTACAGGGATGAGCTCCTACAACTAGCTCTTTTACTCAGTATTCTTCGAGTTAATCACGATTCTTTGTACGATAATATTTACGATAATTTGGATTTTGACAATGGTACTAGTTGGAGAAGCATTACACCTGCTGTTTTAAGATCTCACTATATAAATCCGAAAAGTTTAGATTCGGTTTTATTAAACTATCAGAGGGACTTGTTTGCTGACCTGAACTCTTTGGGAAGATTCAACAGAGATAATTTTAGGCACCCAGATGTTACGACTTACTTGCTAAACATTGATCGGACTGCTTCTTCAACTAATATTGATCCTTTGTCTGTACCCAATGTCGCTGTTCCACAAAACCAATCTAACAATGTTAACAACGAAGAAGCTAATTCATTGGATATGGAAATTAGTCTAACTCAAGAGGTAAGCATATTTAAGTACTATCATTATAATAATAAGAAATATTTTTTCCGTTGCATCATTTTACAGTTATATAGAAAATGTCCAATACATCTAGGTAATAAATAAAACTGGATTGGACATATGATACTATAACTGGCAGATTCATTTTTGAATGTCTGAAATAATGAATAATAATCTGAGTCTTGATTGTCTTAAATTACTCTAATAGGGCCATAGACTATGTTAATATTTTGAAAATAAAATAATGGGACACATTATTTTAGCTATATAAATATGTTTGTAATCACTGATATTTTTTTTTGGAAAAGTGTGAATTTAATGATTTTACTTTATTTTGAAAAATTGAAATATGGTCTTAACTGTGATCCGAAAATATCACAGATAATAAGACAGATCATTAATTCAAAGATTAACACAAGAATATGATAGGAATAAAATACAATTTTAAGATTAAAAAGTAAGTGGTAGTAAACTGACTACAAAATTTGAGTACTAATCGTAAAAGTTTTATCATGCAGATTCCAGATTTAATCCCCGATTCAAAATATTTGGGGTCTTATGGCAAAACCAATTCAAAAATTAAATATAATATCGCAGAACTGTTAAAGATATTTGGGAAATCTTGTTTCTGAAGAAAATTAATAGAACTAATGCCATGGTGACACCAAAAAATGTTAACCAAATTAATGGTAGAGCTGTTACAAAATATTAATTATTTATTTCCCATTTTTTTTGTAAGTGATTTATAATTATACTTATTTAACATTTTTAAACCACATTATTAGGAATAAAATATGTTGATGTAAAAGATTGTTGTAAAATTTCAATAACCTAATAAAGATTAATCTTGAATGGTTTACCATATCTGGTAAAAGTCAAATTTATAAAACTAAAAATATCTATATTTTAGATCAAAAGAGTTGTCTCCATTGTTTATGAACAACTAACAGATAATTTTAAGCTAACTGTATAATTCTATTTTAGATAGTATCGAAATTACTTGGATTAAAAAATATTGACATTAAAAATGGCATATTTTAACATAATTTTGATATTTTTTTAAATCTTCAATTAAAACAATGGAAATCACAATATAATTTTTTTTATAAAGTTTATAAAATATTGTGATACTTTACTTTAGCTGTGTGAATCTGCCTATAAAGACTGACAGTAATACTTTTTTTGTGGCAAAGTTTAAAATAATTTGCAGGTTTTACTATATTTTAATAAGTTGAAATATGGCCTTAACCAAGATCCAAAAATAATTTTATATATTTTAAGTATTTTATGATAATTTTTTTTTACTTTCCTGAAAAAAATTCAAAGAATAAGTGCTTTAATAATGATTTATATTCCTTGAGAAAAAATAGGCATTATCAATTGTAGAATGGAGTGTAAAATTTTCTTTTAGACAGTCTTATAGAAATGCAATAACTGAAGCAAAAAGAGCAATCTATTGCAATTTTTAATAAAGATTTGTAAATAAATCCAAGCAACCTGGCAGATCATTAAAAATCAAAATCATATGAGTAACTATAAAAATGTTAAAGTATATTTTGAAGAGTTTTAATGCTTTTTTTGGTCAATGTAGCTAAACAAACTGGTTCAACATTGTCCCAATCCTCAAGCGGATGTTTGCTATTACCTGCACAAAACAAATGTCTTTTAGAATCCTACTTATACTATACTATAATACAGTATAGTATCATCAATGGGTGGGTAGGCCATAGCTGTTTCCCTATTTGAGATAGCAAAATTGCCTTAAATAAAAGTTGTAAAGGGCAATATAAGCTATATTCCAAAAATAACTACTGGCATAAATCTGTGACTCATCAAAATTTTGTTTTTTTTAAATAAAACACTATATTTTTTACATTTTTAAATTCGTTCTGAAAAGCGGATTTCAAAAAGCTATTACACTTATAGACAATTGAAAATCGCATTTTTTCAAGTTTAAGTGATTTCTCCGACCAAACGATATAAAATCGGATAAAACGGCTTACATGTCCCTGAACTGAACAACCACTAAATCATTTATTAATAAAACATTTCAATAAGTTACCAAGTAACCAAAAACTTTTGCATCTAGACAACTAAAATCTCGTATGAAAAAAAAATTAATATAAAATTACTTTTACCATGTAAATAAATTGCTTGATTTTGATTTTAAACTAAATATTCGTTCTTTTAATAACTCTTAAGATTGTTTAAAACTTTCGCTAATTTTTGTTTTGGATCCACTTTTTTTATTTAGTTGTGTAATTAGTTTATGTTAGATATATTACTTATACATAATGACAATCTCAAACAAATTTAAATTTGTAGTTTGGCCAATAAATTTATTTATTTTATTTTAAATTATGTTTTTTTGAAATTCGTTAAAACAACAGTTTTAAATTATTTGTCACTTCAAAGCCATTATGAACTTTATTTTTAAAAATTACGTACCTGCCTTAATCTGAATTTTTTTTTGTAACACAGGTTTCAAAATATAGTTACTCTTAATATATTTGGTTTTTTTTCGAAAAGTGGAAATCATTTACGCTAATATTGGTATATTCTGATCTTGACTTATTTTTATTCGGGAGCGGAAAAAGTTCTGATTGCTTAGTTAAATATTTATGAGGTCACTGAAAATTAGCAATTTAAATAAATGATTGTTTCGTAAATCTTCTTTTCTTCTTGATAGACGTAAAAACGAAAATATTTCGGATTCCACTTCCATTGAAGTTTGATTTACAAAGGTGACTGCGTTTCGTAACCTACAGTATGTCCTAATAATGTTACGTAGTCCAATAACTCCCTTATTACGCAAGATACGAAAACGTATTAGTTAGGTGGTTGTAAAAAGTATTATACGTCTTAACATATGTCTATTAACTTGGTCCCCCATTTTCGAATTTTAATGAAAATTAAATTGTGCTATATTTGTGCTGGGTTGTGCTGTAAATAAATATTTTATAATAAAGAAATAAAACTCAATGTCATGTACCGCAGTATATTTGGAACAAAGGTATCGGCTTCTAAAATTTTATAGATATATTTAAAATATTCGGCAGAACCATTGGTTGTGTTCAGTTTTATTGTATTTTTGTTCTCTTTTCTATTAAAACATTAAATTAGCAGAGAAAATTCAAAATGTATTTTTTCAAAAATATTTAAAAAAAATTTTCGGCAGAGCCATTGGTTGTGTTGAAGGAATATCTTTTGGGACTATTAGTAGTGAATGCATTCATGATCTGTAAATGACAGTTAATAGGTTTCGTTCAGCCACCAGAGTGCGCCACTGAGCCGTGAGGTATACATGCTCTTCTGTAGTATACAGGGTGTCCGCGAAAATGGTGCACTTATTAAAGGAATAGGTGGAAGACATTATTTTAGATAAAAAATTATTTCCCAAAGTTATCCGTTATTATGAAAAAAACATAAAATAATTGAAAATAAAATGTAATGGTAATATAACCGGCAATATCGCTTGATCTGTTACATTTGACGGTAAATTTTTTATTGCAATTCCTTACTTTTCAGTTCGCGTATACCATGATATATTGATGGTTTATGGTGAAATTCGCGGTAATAGCAAAGAGACACTGTAAGAATTTATGTTGAAAGATATCCAAAACGCCGACAGCCAAATACACGAAGTTTCGTCTATTTGTCCCAAAGAGTATTGGAAACTGGTTGTGTTATAACAAAGAAAACAATTGGTAGAAAATTGAGGGCAAAATATTCGGCCATACCCAACTGGAATGCCACTGATAAAAGGTTTTGAAAAAATATAACGTCACAATTAAACATTTTTGAATATGGATTCCCGACCTAGATATTCTTTATTTTATGATAAGGATCTCCTCAACTCGATATAATTTAATGTTTTTGAACATACTTAATTAAAATGAGAATAATGTGATTGACAAAAAAATTCACTTTGATATAGAAAATCGGAGGGTGCATAATTTCAATTGTTTTGAATTTTTCATCGATACTTACGAATAGTAAAGGTCAAGTTATTATAAGAATGCAGAAAGCACCCCACGCTTTTTTATATCAAAGTTCATTTATTTGCCAATTACTTTAATCTCATTTTACTTTTACATTTCTGCAAAAGTTTGTTTTTTTTTTAGTTTTTTTTTGTAGATTACAAGCTAAAATTCTTAAAGCTTTCTAGTTAGGCGAGACATTGACAAGTAAAAATACTTACGCCTGTATAGATGACACAGCCCACTAGTTATTTGTTTTTAAATTTTGAATAAAGTTATGAAATTAATACTATTAAATGCTAAATATTCACAAACGGTGATTTTATATTTTGGGACTGGAGCTGGAGAAAATCGTAACAATATTTGGTTTGCTTTGATCAGTTACCTAATTACGCTATTTCATAATAATTATTAGTATAAATTTGAATAACAAATGCTTAAAATGAATAGTATAGATATATATTTTTTAAATTGTGGCGGCAATCCAGTTTGTTTTGTTTATTTTTTTGTTTCATTATAATCTTTCATATATTTTTTACATTACCTTTAAAACAACTTAAAAATATCCGCTGTATATACCTACTTTCTTTCATTAAATGCCGAACTATAGGAACACATGAAAGAAATGAACTATTTTCGGTATTCACGTTTTTATCCATATGAAAAAGGTAATTGTTTTTCTATTTCGTCGATATGAGTTCAAGAGGTCATATGTAAAAATTTTGATTTTTTCAAGGTGAACTGTATTTTGTATAAATATAAATTGTATTTGATAGATTTTACTGCGAATTTTGTTTTTAATATCTATAATATAGTTTTTGTCTATTTTTAAACCTGTTGAACCGATAGCAACGAATTCCCGTTTATATAAATACGGGTATGCCATGTCTACGGGTTTATTTAAAATTACTGGAAGGATTTGGATGCGCTTTTCAGTGCCTTCCAGAGAAGTGTAAGTACAGATTTGTTGTTGGTTTAAGAAAAATCATTTCTAACTTCTTATTTCTTCCTATAGTTTTTCTTTGTCTAGCAATCGTTCTTATTTTAGCATGTAAATTTTCTGTTTTTATCCACACGTTGCACACATTGGATGAACCGGTCCTGGTGTCAAGTGCATGTTATTCTTGTGCTTGTTTAGATTTCGCCTTGTGTAGTACTATTTATGGCCAGGTAAAAGTGAATCATCACGATTTATAGAAAGTCTTATTTAATACCTTAATAGAAACAGTATCCACCGCACTGCACATGTGGTGTCCTTAATTTGAATAGCTCTTTTATCAATTACAACTGTTATGATTGCCATTTTCTTGATGATAAAGGATACTTTGAGAACTATTTAAATGTGCTTGTTTTAATTCTAGAATGATCGTTTAAACGATAAAAATCTGCTTCCACTTCGTAACATAATATAGTAGCTGTGGTAAAACAATATTTTTACTTTCCCAGTAGACCTTCCTAATTTACTATAAACGGAAAATATTGTGATTGAGTAAAAAACTGATCTCGAAACTTTGAATTTTCAGATTTCAGTCCAAAAACCCGTTTTCTAAAAAATGTATGTGTTTATGTATGTGTGTCTATGCGTGTAAATGTAAGTGTCCTGCTGATTTTTTCCAAAGATTTGAAAAACTGGAACCTTTTATACCAAATTTTCATCAAAAATTGTTTTGGTTCTAACTAAGAACTAATTAGATTTTGGTGCCCGTCAGAATCTTTTGGTTTGGTTAGCAAAGTACAAGACTGTCAATTTAAAAAAAGTATAAATTAAAAATTAATTATCTGATATTGAACGTATCGTCTTTATACTCTTCGCCATTCTTACCAGACAAAATGTTTATTTTTGTTTTTATCTATTGTTTACTATTTTTAGAACAAACGATTTATCAATACCCAAAGGTAACGCCTGATAAAAACAACAAAATACACGTGTCGGTATTACAGTGAACAGACAATAAAAACTGTTTTCTAAAAAGATCAAATTTGTCAATTTCTCACCTTATTTAAAAAATTTATTTGTCTGTCATCTGAACAGTTTTTTTAAAATAAAATCGTTTGCAAGGCTCAGTAGAAAATGTCCTTTCTTTATCGAGCATTATTAGCTGACCTCGCTACTGTCTTATTTTGGCTCTCGACAGAAATAAAACTGTTTTCACCTTGTTATACATATAATATATTCTTGACAGTTGGATTAAAATTTCTGAAACATTTTCATCTTCACATAGTTTAAATTTGCGGATGGAAATGCTTTCCTTAATTACAAAATAGTTATGGTTAATTTAAAAAATTAATTCAAAAAAGCAAACATATTCAAGCTGTTTTCTGAGTATGTAGGTAGACATCAGTAGCTGTTTTCCACATGAAAATCTTCAAATTGTCTCCAGATATGATTAAAAAAAAATTTTTTTGTTCAGTAAGTTCCAATTGAGTAAAACAGCATTTTACCAAAAATCTCAATACCTGCAAATTGCTTATTTAATAATTACTTATCTCATCATCCACTGTAATACTTATACTATAGTTTATTTGAAATTAATTGATAGTACAATTTTTATGACCCAGTAGGTTAACCCCAATATAACATCATAAATCAGTGGCGGAGAATTTCTAACATAAAATGTTTAGCATTATTTGTAAAAAAATTCTTTGGTTTTCTTCCAAAAATTTTTAAAAATACCAAAGGAAATGTCTCAAACTAATATCTAGTATACTATTTTTATAAAAATAAATGTGGGTACTTAATATCGACAGTTTACTATTTTTAATATTAAAATAATTTCGTGTTCCCTGTCACCGAGCTATAGAATTATTGGTTAATTCCTTAGGGTTTGCTCATTTACATTTTATGATGTATTGTATTCGAAGTTTTTCGGGGTGATCATACTAAAATCTAGTTAAAATTTAGATAAGAAGGTATCAATATTTACTTTTTTTCTGCTTTGAACAATCCTTTGTGCTATCATGCATTTTCAAATAAACTATAGATCCTCGAAATTGGTATTAAAATTGGTAAAAATATATCAAACTTGATAAACATATTTATTTCAAGTAAAATGAGAGCAGTTCATTTGACGCGTTTAAAGAAGACATTGACAGAATACAACATTTATTAACAGTTTTCATTTTATCGTAATTTAATGATCAATTAAGTTATTTTTGTAGTTTTCGCGCAAGAAAAGAAATGCTCCTCTCGACTCCTGAAGATACCGCTTATAATAGAAGCGAAACGTCGAGTATCTACCTCAAAATTGACACGGAAAACGACATTTTCATTTTGATTCTGGCCATGAAAGCATATACGTTCCTATTCATATACGTTATTTACAAAAATTAAAATTGAGAACAATTTGTTATTGAATTATAAGCATACAAAATTCTACAATTCATTTTAAAATATTACCAAATATTTAAGAATGTTATCAAAAGTTCAATCCAAAAACAAATTAATCACTGAAACGTTATAAAAATGTAGTTTCAGATTATGAGATTTGATAAAGAATGAAGTTTTTTATAATTAATAGTATTCGCCATTGCGAATGGATATGAAATCCACCAATCAGAGTTCACATTTAGTGCCCCACCAACAATTCTTTTTTCAAATAACCTGGCAAAACAATTGTCAGAATATTTTTATAGTTATATTTGATTCCAGTGATGAATCAATAAGTGATACCTCACCAGATATTCGTTTAGTAGCAAAACCGTACACATTATTACCCCAAAAATCAAAAACTAAATATGAATACCATCTACTTAAAAATAGAATGTGTCTTATCAGCTTTATACCTTTTTAAATAAATATGTTTACAAGTTTGTTAAAGTTCTGTGATAAAGTTCTCGTTTTCGGAAGGGAAGGTTATGAGTTCAAATCCCGCCGACTATAAATCTTTTTTTGTATTAAAAAATTTTAGTTTGTAGTTTTTTCTTTAGTGAGTCGTAGTAAAAATATACTGTTCAAGTTGTGTGGTTTGTCCATATCGCACTTAGACAAACTTCAACCTCGGCATCATATCCACACTATACTCCTTTTCCTTAAAAACCGACAGTAATGGAATGTCTTAAGGAATGTGAAAGGAATGTTGACATCTGTCTTTGCTCCAAAGTAGTAGAGATTTTCGGTGGTTAAGGGGAAAGAGGAAATTTTTCCAGTGGCGGGCAATTTTATTGTTTTAGATAGGTATACGATAAATTTACATTTTAATTTAATGCAAATTTTTTTTTATTTTTAACTTAAAGTGAGGTCAGTAAATTCTGAGTTCTGAAGCTAACGTTCCTATTCCTATTAAAAAAAATATTTCTGTAGTTGTTTTCATACAGCATCACCTTGTATAAAGAGAAAATTCCCTAATTAGTACGAAACTGCGACATTTATGATTCTTGACTATTATTCAACAAACACCAAATATAAAATATGTCTTAGTTTTATATAAAAATAATAATAAAATATGTGTCAATTATTAAACCTTTATTCATGTTTATTACCAATATGTAACTATTACATTATGTATTGGGAAACTAAAGAATAAATATATATATACAAATTGTTATCTTTATGTAAATACAAAATGTTATCTTTTATTCGTCAATGAAATTTTAAATACTATAACAAAGAATTTGAAACACTATTTTTAATTACTCTATAATGAATAAAGAATTTTGGCACAAATGATATTAAAATAATTGATTAAGATACTTTGTTCCTAGAATATTTTCACTCAAGATAATTATTACATATCAAATTGTAGCAGGATGTATTACAACCACCAATAGTTTTGTGATCGTCCTGTAAATAATAATGGTAGTGACTGAAATATAGTTTAAAATTGTTTGAAACATAAAATCTTAATCAAGAAGCATTTTAATGATAGTTTGTAAGCATTACTGCAACGGGTTCTGTTTTACAGTTTTACTATAAAAACTATTTTTTGGGAAACCAGAATTTATAAAAGTTAAAAGGAAATTGTACTTTAATTTTTCAATGATACCGAGCCCTATTTCGTCTTTACAGTGAATGTAAGAGCTCTATTTAAAGCATTAAAATTAATATATAATAAAATATAAAACAATTATGAAAAGTTTACTTTCCACAATATACAAAAATATAATATACGATCCCAAATGAATTTGATACCTGTAAGTACAATCTTATAACTACTTTTATTGACAAGAAACAATCTGGATGTGTCAAAGATATTTGGATTTAGATAATGATTTATATGAACTACATCCATTGTTAAGTTCCGGTAGTATTCTGAAAATAAACAAACATTTTTGAGGAGTACAAAATTTCGTATCAAATCTATTAATCTATATTATATATTTATAATTATTATAATAATATAATATTCTCCCTATATTTCACCCCTTACGAGTAAACTCCCGAAGGTTTGTGCGGAGAAGGAACGGCTATCACCTATGTTTTAAATTTTATTTCAATGCGAGATTTATTGCCTAATAGGAGCTATTAAAAATCACTACTTGTCGTGATAGGTGGCGCAATAAAAATTTACGTACTTAGATAATATAATGATTAATTGTTCCAAAAAAAACCATTAATAGTTTATAATTTCCTAAAACGGTAATTAGGTGAAAAGATGTATATAATACAAGTTAAAAATTAAAAAAATAAATTATAATTAAACATATAGTAAATTCAAACTAATTATTAAATAATTTAAATATCATATAACATTATATTATAATATGTAATTTAACATAAAATTTGTTAGTCTTTGTTGACACTTCTTACGACTATACAGTGTTTAATTTAAAATAAAAAAGATTTTGCCAATTTTTATATACTATGTGTGGCAAGCTGTTTTTGGTACCCTGTATATCACAGATCAATTTTAGATATATCGTTTGAGAGAGTCACTAACGCACAATGTTTGACTAAAAATTAATTTTAATGGGATTTGGCACAACTTTATAATTTCAAATATTATGAGTAGCGAATAGTAACCGAAAAACTAATGGTTTTTTAAAAACGCTTTAAGGCTCTGCATGCCGCATTGAGAAATATAAACGAATATTCCACGCGGTCCGTACGAGGCAGTACTGAACGGATATGAATAAATACGAAATTTTGGTTTGTGTACCTTCCCCTCGTGCACGATTACTCGGTTATCTTTAAAAAAAATACAATTTTATTTTTTTAGATTAAAGATAAAGGTTAACTTTAGGATTGTATGCATGTAAAATGTTATTATAATTTTTCAGAACCCGTAAAAGTTACCAGGAAATTGTAGTATTTTTATAGTTTTTAAATTGTCGTAGTTTTTAGGTTTTTATTTTTTTTTAATTTGACTTGCATATAATCCTAGCTTTATGTTTTGTAATGCTAAGAATATTTAGAAATAAAGTAGAAAATTAAATATGTTGCTATAATCCAGCACGAGCTGGACCCCTAAATCAGTCCAACAAATTAGCGGACGGTAGAGCCTTAAGTTCATATTAAGTAAAGCACCAATTTTTATCAAGAATATTTTTTTCTCAAAAATAAATACAAAAAATATTTTCATATTGTGCGAACTTTTAAAACGCACGGAACATATAAGGGTGTTTTAACAAAACATGGCGTAAATAATATTGCTGATAGAACTCTGAAAAAAGTTTGCTTTATAAACATGTCCATATTTGTGTTCCGGGGCCTTAAGAGACCCGCACACCACGTAACTTTTGTGGTTGCCGGTTAGAGAATTACCCAAGGAAAATGTGCTTGTATTCTAAAAAATTAGGTGTAAAAATTGTTTTTTAGTATTTTCCAGTTAATGTTAAGTAATCCTACCCTCTTGTCCAAGTTTTTCGGCGCAAACCCGGGTAGAGCGCCATAAAACATAATTATTTACCAGAAGAGCGCGTCTGTGTTACTTTTTTCAAATTTATCTAGAGAAAAATATTGATAATCGTATCACTTTTACTAGAAATATTTTAAATAAAGTGCCACAGATGCGCTCTAAAGAATTAACTACAGAATGGATTTGTGAAAACCGCAGCTTCATATCTTTAATATTAACGGAGCGCCCGTTCAAAAACTATTTCAGGCAAGGTAACATAATGTATTAGCGCCTCTTAAGTTAAAAATTATAAATCTATTTCTAGATATTTCGTTGACTTTCTACTTAACTCAATAGGATTATCATTAAGGTTGTAAATTCCTCATTATAAAATAATCAATAACAGATCTGTACTCTTGTTTTCGATGTAGGTATGTTTTTAATGACCCATAAATTGCGGATCAAAGACGAAATGGTCATCTGAAATCTACCTACCCGATAACCTACCTGTCCACTATTTGCAATTTACAATCATAAATTGTGGGCATCTCTTTACTGATAATCAATCCTACCTAGCTAGAAGTAGAAGAGATATTTGAGATTGACTTATGCATCTGGGTGACCGGACACTTCCCCACTAGAATAATCCCCACATGATAATTCCCCACAAAAAATTGCCCACAAGTAGAAATGCCCACAGAGAAATTTGCTCACACAGATAATTCCTCACAATAAATTTGCGCACAATGATATTTGCTCACAGAGAAAATTTATTGGTAATTATTCAATAGTTATTGAGTTTATGGAATAAAAAATAATTAAGAAATATTAATTTTTTAAAAAGATGTAAGTAAAAAGTCCAAAATTATTGACAGAAAATATTAATTATGTATATGTATAAGTTATTTTAAAGAAAATTATTAAAAAAATACTCAATATAATATTAATTTTGTATTTATAATAATCCATTAAAATATACTATAAAGCAAAAAATATTACATTAATAATATTTTTGTTGTTCTTTTTATTACATTTATTACTGCAAATTTGCAAGTCTTCGCAAATATTGCACTTTATTTTGCGTATTAGCATAATTTTCCACATGATTGGCCACAGATGTATATAAATTTTCATATTTTCGTTTTTTTCTTTCAAAAGAACCTACCTGAGCATTCACTAATGTAAGAGTATGGCAAGCCAAATCTTTTTTTAACCCGTCAAGTAATCTCCAAATGCTAGGATGGCTACAATGAAATACGAATTCAAAGTGTTGTGAAATCCCTCACAACAATTTGTTGTTTTTGGAGATTTTTGCCGAGCTGCATTGTGCTGATTCCACATTTGAATGGGAAATTGAGGATTTCTTCCTGCTGCACCTTCAATATATGTTGAAAAGAAATAAGTTAATGTTTCATTAAAACCTTCTTCATCAGGAAATATAGGTGCAAGTTCATCGAAAACTTGACGAACATCACCTGGTGGTACGAAAACCAATGCTGCTAAAGATTTTAATTTTAATTTGGTGTTAATATCACTTTCAAATTGAATCGTTAAACCAACATTCCCCACTTTTCTAATAATACTTTGTGATAGATGAAAATAGCATCCTTTAATTTCTGCCAATGGAAAGGCCATGCACGCCGAACTTATGCAAGCTTTTTCAAAATCCACTAGAATTTTTTGAGGCGATAAATCAGGAATTAAAAGCTTCAGTATATCAATCATCCGTGAATATGTTTCCGAATTCTTCGTTTGTAATAAAAAATTAGAAATATAAGAAACGTTTAGAATAGAAATTTAATTAAACTTTGTAAAAAAAATATTTCTATAATTGCTTTTGTATAAACTCAATAACTATTGAATAATTACCAATACATTTTCTCTGTTAGCAAATATCATTGTGATCAAATATCATTGTGCGCAAATTTATTGTGAGGAATTATCCGTGTGAGCAAATTTCTATTTGGGCAAATTTCGTGTGGGCCTTTCTACTTGTGGGGAATTATCATGTGCGGATTATTCTAGTGGGCAACTGTCATGGAACCATGCATCTGTTACGAGGGTTTTATTTTTATACAGTTTTATACAGTAATTTTAATAAATGTATAACTCAATAGTAATATAGGTACATATTTATATTAGAGTACGAACATAGAGGTCTAATAAATCAATTTCTCATTAAGTGCTAATGATTTGGTCTTAATTACTTACAATCAAACTAAAATTACCTAAAATGTCAATTATTTCTTTTTGTTTCTTAACAATTATTTGTATGTGTGGTTAAGGGTAGGTAGTTTATTACAGTCGACCTTTATAATGAGTCTCAAATATCTCTTCTCCTTACTATATAGAAAATCAACGAAATATCTAGAAGCAGACTCTACAGTTGACTACTTTGTAGTCACACTGATAAAAACCCAGTGGCGAATTTAAATATCTATTTATTCTTAATGGTGAAGTTAATGAATTTTTAATAATTTTTTGAAAGTTTCTGAAAAAAATATATATGTATACATATATATTTTACGCTTTTTTCCTTGTATATTAGGTTCTTGAATTAATAAATACTACATCTGGATTAAAGTTTCGCCGAGTGATGCTGGGCACAAAACAAAATTGTTTGTTTGTGTGCTGGGCTTTATTAAAAGCAACGTCGTTTTTTATTATGCTAAAAATTTAGAACATTCAAAATTAGTCATTTAAATATTCAAGAGTTATAATACATTAAAATTCTTTTATTATACAAATATTTTTAAAAAACAGGTACACACTTTCTCATAGATTTGGACTTCACATGTTAACTGTAAAAATATTCATTGGTTCTTGTTTGTGGACAAAGTAATTTTATTTACAGAGTGTTTAAAATATTTTGAATGCTACACGGGTGTTAAAATACTTGAAGTGATTAACTTGATGAAAATTCATTATTATATTTCAATAAATAAAACAACGTTTTATGGTTTTCACAAAAATAACAAATGTTATTAAATTTCTTGGTGAATTTCATTTTGACTCCCCAAAATTCCAATCAATAAAAACTTTGAATATGAAATTGAAGTAGTAAACCATTCTGCTCCAAAGGCACATCTTTAGATTCAATTTTTTGCGCTCATTTTGAATATGGAAACAAACATTTTAAATTGGGGATGACCAAATTTGTGAAGTAAGACTTTTTTATGAATGTCTTAATGGATTTGGCAACTTATGAAGAATGTGTAGCCCAAATATAAAAAAAAATTTCAGAGCGGATCGTAAGCTATAGGCCATTAAAGACATGGACAAAAAATATAGTAGTTATTTAGAATCACCTAGGTGCCCCCTATCTGCAGTTAACGTATGCCCGTTTCCAAATGAAACATCCTGTATATATAAGTATTATAATGATTAATTTTTAGTGTTGAAAAATGGAAGAATTCGATGCTATAAAATATGAGCATCTGGTATGAAGTATCTAATCATCCAGAGATATAAAATTGCTTGAAATCCTTCTCATTTTCTATTTGTAAACATTGGCAGTACTTTGATCCTACGTTTTTCACTTTCTGAGTTTAATGCAATTAAAAGGTTTTCCTCTTCAACTTGATAATCAAGTAGAATTAAAATAGCACTTTTCTTAGAAATATTCATTTTCTTCTATACAAGCACCTACTAGACTATCTACTATTCACACTGGAGAAAATGGGTCGCGGTCGCTAGTCTTCGGCGACCGTAGAGGAAAACGTACCTTTAAACAAACTTGTCTTTTTTATATAGCGTATCTGTAGAAATAGATCACTTTTTATTTTATTTTTGCCTCTATAGGTGCTAGTTTCAAGTCAAAATGTATTAGTAATAAAAATTAGAATCAAAATTTTACTTTTTTTTTAAAATAAAATTCTTACATCAGAATAAAATTAAATAAGACATATTTAAAAAAATGTGAATACATTACCTATATTTTGCAGGATAACTAGTCATTATATTATTTTCGATAAATTTTATGTTGAGTCATTCATTTGTTTAAAATTACTTAAGTTTCATATTTATTTTCACGGTCAAGTAAAACATACAACTTTTATTTTATCTACAACTATTCAGTAGTTTATACATAAGGATTTTAATCTCATTCAGTAAAAGTGTCCATTTTTTGCTCGTATTTTTGGCACTGAAAAGTGTCCATTGAATAATAAATACATTTAGTCAACTTCAGTTGAAACCTAAAAAAAAATTATTAATTTTCTGTTATAAAAACCATTTTTTTAAACAAGTAATCATTTGTATTATAATTTTGTTTAATCGAAGATTTAATGTTTAAAAAATATGCAAGATTGATTAAGTTCCTTACAAACAGTAAAATTGTAATATCTTCTATAAGAGTGACTAATTGTCCTTTGACTGCATGTATAACCCAAAACTGCCAAATTGTGATGTCACTATTAATAATTATAATATTAATAATATTTAGCTGATATCGATTTTTTAACTTATTATTTAAATACTTAGTAATGGACGACAACTCGGCCTGTGTTGAAAATTTCATCTTCATAGATAATAACAATAATTATACACTCGTTGAACAATATAAACAATATTTATTATATACCATTCAATCATTTATGACATTTTTTACCGTTTTTGCTTTTATTTAGGAATTAAATCAGTTGGGACCGGAAATATTAAATTTAAAAGGCAATTTTGAAATTTTAGGAAAATTAACAACATTCGGCCTTTTTAAGAACAAAACTAAAATATACGAAATAAAAACACCAAGAATCAATTTTTGATAATTAATGACATTAAGGCATAGATTAAATAAAAATTGTTATCTAGGGATATTCTGAGCTAAAAGTCCAAAAAATCTCATAACAAGTAAACTATAAAACATCAAAACAATTTGAAAGAGAAGGAAAACTACTATGAATAAAAAATAATAAATAAATTAAAATGATAGACCCGGGAGAAAAATATTGTATTTTGAAACTTACATAAAATATTGAAACGAGTATTACGTGATTGAAACGAACGTGAAAAATTAAACAAAAGTAATTTTCTTGATAATTTTCGAAACTAAACACGTCAAAAGGAGAACATCTTCGAAATAAAAAAAATTAAAAATTTTGTACAATAATGATTAATCAAAATTTATAAGATTTTGGAAAACTGTATTAGTTATTTATGTACCAAGGGCATTATGTAGGTGTTTATATTTTGAGGACGGCAGGCTAATAAACCCGAAAGCCCGAGGTTACAGAAATTAAGTACCTAATGATGTTTTCGTACATGTAGACTGTATACATGTGATTTGAAGCTAGGATCTTGGAAATTTAGTACCGGATTATTAATAAAATAATAAAATTAAAGTTACATCTAAGTAATTATAAAACATATAAAACAAGTACAACATATTTCGAAAGATAAATAATTTAAAATTCTATAAGTGTGATTTTTTTAAAAAAAAAATTATAATAAGACAACAAAGAACACTTTGGTGAAAAAGTTAGGAATTTATGCGTGGGACAACGTAGCGTCTTGTCCTTTAGGTGAAAAAACATTTTATATATTTCATTTGCTCGATCATTTTGGCACACTGCACTTTTCGGTTTAGATCAAAGTATTTAAATAATAATTATACTCAGTGTATCAGTTTAAACAGTGACTAAAGTCTTGGCTAGTATTTTTACAGGTTCACAACAAAACAGAAATACGCTACATTGTTTTTTTAGTTTTAGGGGAAATCCTTTTATACCTATTTTTGTTTTGTAAACGAATGTCTGTTGCACTTGTCATTCGTACTAAACAACAAACAATAACGTTCTATATTAAGAATAAACACAGATCAAATTTATTTTAGAATCTGGGTTATTTACTTAACTGTCGTTATAAATGGCTTTTGGGGTTATTATTTCTAAAAACGGGAGAATATATCATTGAAAGAAATTTATCGATGCTGTTGTAATTTTAAAACAAGGTTAATATGTTTGGATGCTTCATAATTGTATGTGCACATCTTAATTGCACGTGCCAAATATTTGACAGAGTAACAAAGATTATGGAATTGCCAATATTTTAATAAAAAGTAAGGCGACATGTATTATTACTAACTTAAGAGGTGCCAACCAATATCATATGTTATTTTGCTAGAAATTGGTTTCGGCTGCACGCTACCTTAATATTATAGATAGGAAGCTGCGATTTTCACTAATCGATTTTGTATTTAATTTTTAAAGGCGTATGTGGCATTATTTTTAGTAAAAGTGATTTTTCTCTAAATAATAATAAATGTTTTAAATATTATGAAACAAACCGCATATTTTTAGTTGCTATATTAGGCGAGATCTCGTCCAATAACGAATAATTATATACTTATGTTTTGTGGCTCTCTACCCTGTTCTGCGTAGAATAAATTGGACTAGATGATGGGATTACTTAACATTAACTGGAAGATACTAGTCTCGTAAAACCGAGATGAGAGCGAAACGAGTCTCGTTCATATTTAAGATTTTTTTCTGAATTTCCGCGTTATGTTTGATTAAAAATTAAATAAAAAATTTGAACATTATACAATTGCTTGGCTAACATGCATTTGTATTCGTATTTTCCATTTGGTGGAATAAGCATATAATGAAAATTATTATATGAAATAGGAAAAAATAAGTTTAGTTCTTACTGTAAAAATTAGGATACGAAACCCTCAAACCATCTTGAAAAGATCTTTTAGTTTTATTTTTCTACCTACTACAAATCCATAAACTTTAAACATGTGCCAAACAAATGGACCTATAAAAAAGAGAATCTTATTTATTGCTTTTGCTATTGCTATTGCTTTTTATCTTATTTTATTTAGTAAAGCTTATTTTTTACTTGATTTGGATTCGGATTTCAGTTCTGTTTTCGGCTTTACGGAATTTTCGGTAACGGTAATTTTCAAGTATAAATTTTAAAGTTATTGAGTGTTATTAACAATTATTTTTTTATTTTTCGGTTATAAATAAACATGTTTCGATTTTTCTCTTTTGGTTCGAACTTTTTCTACGTTTTATTCCATAATGAAACCTGGTGCAGTTAAATCACACGTATGGGATTTTTTAATAAATCTCAAAGTGGTGCTAAAGAAGTAGTTTGAGTTTGTAGTTTATGTAAAAAGGTATTTAAATATCATATAAATACTATATTAAAAATAAGTTCTAGTAATAAGGAGATTTGACGAGACGAGACGAGACAAACGGTTACGAGACGAGACCGAGACTGACTAACGAGACTGAGACGAGATTTTTGTAATTCTCGCCTTATCTCGTCTCGTGTGAAGTCCTAGAAAATACTTAAAATAAAAACAATACAAAAAAACACTCAATTTATTAGAATACAAGCACATTTTCCTTGGGTAATTCTCTAAACGGCAAACCATGCAAATCACGTGGTGTGCGATAGATAGGGTAGGTAGTTTGTAGTTTGTAGAAAACAAATGTAATTTAAGAATTTTTACATTTCAATATTTTTTTTTGTATATAAATACCAGAACACAATAGAGATGAAAACGTTAAGGAACACTACAATACTATATAGAAGAATCTATTTGTATACTAAAATCTTAATATTATCTTTAGGCAACAAAATAAGAAGGCCTAACGACATTTTTATAGTAAAATCATTGATAATTAAAACTAAAAATCTGGATGCCTACTTATTTGTAAGACTTAAAAGGCGCCAATACCATACGTTATCTTGCCTGAAATCGTTTTTGGACGAGCGCTCCGTTAATATTAAAGATAGGAAGTTGCGGTTTTCACCAATCGATTCTGTAGTTAATTGTTTGGAGCGCGTCTATGGCACTTTTTTAAAAAATAATTTTACCAAAAGTGATACGACTATCAACTTTTTTCTCTAGACAAATTTGAAAAATGTAGCACAGACGCGCTCTTCTCATAAATATTTTAAATATCATGAAAAAACCGCATTTTTTTAATTGCTATATTAGGCGAGTTCTCGTCCAAATACGAATAATTATGTTTAATGGCGCTCTACCCCGTTCTGCGCAGAAAAAATTGGACTATAGGGTAGGATTATTTAACATGAACCTGAAAATACAAAAAAAAATTTTTTTTTCGTCCAATTTATTAGAATACAAGCTCATTTTCCTTGGTTAATTCTCTAATCGGCAAACACAAAAGTCACGTGATGTGTGGGCCTCTTAAGGAATAAATAAACTAGATTATCCATGACCAAATGTGGTATATTATATCAAAGGAGATAAAAACTCAAAATTAATACCACGTGAAATTTAATTAAAGGTAATTTTAATTAAAAGTATCAGTATTGCAACATGTTTCGGCATTCAGGCCATCATCAGGCGCTAAAAATTACAAGTACAAAAAAACATATTATAGAAAAACTTATAATGTATAATGAAAATATTTTGACACATGTTAATGTTAATTTTTAGCGCCTGATGATGGCTTTAATTAAATTTCATGTGGTATTGACGAGTTTTTATCTCCTTTGACTTAAGGAATAGTTTCAGGACTTAATATAGTTGTTTTTTGTTTAGTGGTTATGAAGCATACATCAGAAGTAAGGGTTAAAGTTTAGCGCCAGTTTATCTTTTAGTTTATTTTAGATTCCCGAAGAATAAACAATAAGTAATAAATTTTAAAGTCAGCCGATGATGATTCGGTGGGGATGGATTGTTTGAGAGTGGAGGGATTTTGAATTTTCAAAATATAATCGATTATTGACAATTCACTAACAAACTGTATTATAAATTTGGATAAACTTAATAAAAATTAATGATAATTGATACATGTTCTTCATGTCACAAAGGTCCGTGACAAAAAGTGTAAGGAAATAGTTATTTGTTTATCTAGCCAGTAAAGTAGTAGATTAACTGCTTCAGTCAATCTGCTTTGCTGGTGAGTTGAACATATATTTTTTCTCCGATTGTTTAAATATATTTTGCAAATTATTTCAATTCATACAATCTCTTTATTAATTTTCGAACAGAACGAGGAGATTGTGTGCGCTTGTTTGTGACGTCTTAAACCGATTTAGATGAAATTTTGCACACATCTTTAGGGTTACTATGAGACGACCTGTATATATTTTGATGATAATCAAATAGGCTATGAATGATGACGTCACCACAAATATTTTTATTAATTTTTAATTTGTTATTCAAGTTTGCTAAAATTTTGTTTTATTTAAATTTTAATTCGACATTTGATATTCGAATGGCCACCCTCATTTTATTCGAATATGCTTAGTTAAAAATGTTTCTTTTTTAATTAGAAAAAAACTCGATAGAAATCGTAGTTCTTGGCAGACTATATAGGGTGTCCGTAGTTATTAAATAATATATAAAGACATTATTTAAAAAAAGCTTATGCAATTTAAAAAAAAAATCAACATTAATTTTTATCGAATTTTAGAAGTTGCATTTAAAATCTATGCCACTTTACAAAGGTGGAAACACCGCACATATTAAATAAAGTTTTAATATTTACGTTTTGCGATTTATATGGCCAACAAAAAAAGTCTTACATAATCTTTTTACAACTTATTTTCTTTGGTATAACATAACCAGTTTCCAATAATCTTTCAGACAAATTGACGAAACTTCATCACCATAAAGTGTCATAGTCCCTTTACTATTACCGCGAGTTTCACGATTAATGATCGCGAAATGAAAATTAATCCATTGCAATAAAAATTTTGTCTCACACAAAATGTAAATAACGACTAATTTCTTATCAGTTTCTAGCACTGTAACAGATAAAAAGATGTCGGTTATTTTAAATTTATATTTTATTTTGAATTATTTTCTTGTTTTTTTCATAACAACGGATAATTTTAGGAAAAATTTTATGTTATTGGTCACCGTAATAATCAATAGTATGGATATTGACAGCGACCTAGAAGCACTTATTCCTCAAGAAATAAGAATCGTGAATTACATGAAATATTATATATGAAGTATAATATTTAAATATTAAATATTAAGTTGCCCCCGGGAACCATTTTGCTGATTTTGAGTGATACTTTACGTATTGATATATGTCTTCAAAAATAGTATTTTGCTGTCAATCGTACAAAACAAAATGATAGTTTTAAAGAAAGAAATGTTTAAAGAAAAGCGGACATTTTGCATCAAGGTCTACAATTATAAATTTTCTATTATCTTTACAATCGCTGATAAACATCAAAAGTATTCACAATGGTTAATTATATTATTTTAGAACGTTCTCCAGTTTATGTTAATTTATGTCTAATGCGTATGTTTTTACATACAAATTTTAACATAATGATATTAATATAATCAGACATAAATAATATTAAACAACAAAAACATCTTCACTAGTAGGATATTCTTTAAATTGATGAATTTAACTGTTTCTTATGTATGGTTCGCCAACCAAATTAGAAAAAAACAGTGCTTTGTTATTTTGTGCCAATTTACAACATATGCTTTATGCAGGCCTTTAGGCGTGTAATTTTCTTCCACTCATTTCTATTTTTGACTAAGTTCTTTACTCGGCTTGTGGCAGGATTAACAATCAGAAATTGTAACATAACGTAAAATAAAGATGTTGAAAAAGTAACTATATGTTCTTTAGTAACGATTAGTAATTTAAAATATGAATAGTTACTTATTTTTGCATGGACGGTAGAATCGTAGATTGGATGGACTGGACGAAAATAGAGAAAAGTTGTGAATAATATAGTAAAAGAGGGAAAAATAAAGTGAAATAGGGAAAATAAAGCAAAATAGGAACGAATAGAAAACAATAAAGTAAAATAAGAAAAAATAATAAAAAATATGGAACAATATTAAAAAATACGGGAAAATAGGAAAAAATATGTGAAAATAGGAAAAAAAGTAAAAAATTGGAAAAATAGAGAAAAATACAGAAAATAGGGAAAAATACATACAAAAGGGAGGAAAAAACAATGAAAAATGGGTGAAATAAAGAAAGTAGGCAAAACATTTAAACATGGGGAGATATTGGGAAAAATAGGGAAAGATTTGGAAAAATAGGAAAAATAAAGACAATTCGGGAAAAAATAGGGAATAATAGGAAAAAGTATTGAAAATCAGGAAAATAGCGAAAAATTGATTCAAATAGGAAAAAATAATGAAAAACAGGGAAAAATGGGGAAATATAGGAATAATATTGACAAGTGAGGAATAATAGAAAAAAATAGGGAAAATAGAAAAAAGTAGCCAAAAAAATAGCGAAAAATAGAAAAAAATGATAAAACAGAAAAAATAGAAACAAATAGTAAAAAAGGAAAAGAGAGCGGATAGATATTAAAAGACGTTTAGAGTTGAAAAAATAACGTAAGGCCGCACTAACTTTCCAGGTTTCACATGCATATATTGCATGTTAAAAACTTTAGTAGACCGTAGACCTGAAGATGATACATTTTGGAAAAATTTTTGTCGTCAATAAATAATTTTTAAAATATAATAAACCTTTCATCCCTGATATTTTTACAATGAAAATGCTGAAATGGACAAAATCTAAATTTATAATAGGTTTTAATCTTTTACAAAAAACAATATTCTATAATATAGAAAAATTTCTATTTTTTACAAGATTGTTGCTCCATCCAATACCATTCTGAAACTTTTTTATATCTTAGTCATTTTTTACAGTATGACCTGTCCGGAAGTTTTCAGTAGGAAGTTAAAAACGTACAAAACATTAATCTAATTTAATATGTTGATATTAAATTTTCACAATAAAAAAAAACAAATAGTAATACCGATACTGATAAATAACAGATTAGATAAAAATCATTAGTTTTTTTAAACATTTTATTTTCGTTAATAAAACGATGCAATATTTTAATATGAATACATAAATAAGCAGCCATTATTAATTAATTTGATAAATTGATTAATTTTTGCAAAAATATAATATGAATATAATAATGAATAGCATTATTTTTAACTTCATATTGATAAAATATTAATTTCTAAACAAACAATTTTGCTAAAGGCACAAAACGTTTTAAAATGGATGTGTTAATTTAGATCAATAAAACACAAAATTTGATCGGGCAAAAAAAGGGGGTCAAAGGTCTACATTCTCATTTCAACGTGTATATTCTTTTGGTTGCAATAATGTATTCTGGAATCCCGCCATCTATATTTGTTTGCCTTATTTTTTTACTCGGAAATTTTTTATTTATATCTCAACTGAAACACTTTTCATGACCCACAGGTAATTTTCAATGACATGACGTCGAAATTTCAAAACAAAGAATTATAATTATAATTTTTTTTCCAGATGTTGGATGTTTTTCAATTCTCTCTATTTTACTTTAAAATAAATCTGTTTTCAAGTACATTTTTATTTATTTGGTTATATTCGACTTTCATTTCACAACGACGCATCAATTAATATCCTACTTTGAAACAAAGTAAAAATAGTAGGTTTATTTCATTGTTTCAAAAACACGTGGCAAAACGTTTGATTTTACGGTGTCCCCAAATTAGATTAAATAAAGTTATCTGTATATCTATTAATTTTTGAATAAATAATAATTTATATGAAGTTAGCATACTAATAACTTCCAAACTACTGTATCACTTTTGTTGAAATTTGGGCGTCGTACGCAGTGAGTACAGCACTTACAGTAATTGTTTATTTCACATGTTATTTACCCCATAATATTTACTCACGTACATTATTTTAATGTAAGTCTTTCATGTTTACTACATAATTTGTTAAGTTAGCTTTATGATAAATACAACGGTTGGCGAATTAGTGTTTCATGGAAATCAATTTCATTACAAGCGAATGCACCATCCCTTAGTACCGCCACTGACAAAGTTTGGTAACATATTCATCAATACCTTAAATTCTACAAACTCATTTACTTACAGTTACTACTAATACCTAAAGTTTTACTTTTAATATCCGGTGCATGAAATACAATGCATTTCTTATGGAACTTATTTCACGTACTGCGGCGATAGAGGCAATACACTTTTAGTCGCATGTACTGATTTTACTATATATTTTCTATAGCGTTCTCGCCCATAAACGTCAAATAATTATTACAATTAATAATTCACTCTGTATGTGCATTATTTACTTGTTTTTTTTACTATTAAAACTGCATTAAAAGTATTTTGCATTTTACTATCATTGATATTAATTATGAATTTCAATATAAAAATGCCAAGTATGCCACCTGATATTACGGCTTCAGCAAATGCCCGGAAAGTGCACCTGGCAAGTGCATCTTTGTCACCGAAAAAATATCATTGATATTAATTATGATAATAATAATATAATAATTATGGCATTATTCACCTGATTGGGCTGTTAGGTATGCTATTGTCATTAACTCACATCAAAATTTTTATTGTAAAAACTTTGTTCAACAGCGATAAGCGAAGTTCCTTAATTCGGTATAATTTAATTTTTTTGAATAAGCTTAAAATGAGCATAAACTAGAAGATGTAAAATCTGAGAGAAAACTTTCGATTAGCAGAAGTTGAAGTAGTGTGAGAATACAGTTGAGGGTGACTCTTCAAAGAAAAAACGTTGTTTAAAAAAATTGGATACTCTTTGTTAAGCATCATTTGACCTTCAATAAAAAAAGACCAATTAAAAATGTCCTAAATGGGCCCGGAGTTTAAAACATCCCGATTTTAGATATATCAACTCGGCCCAGGGGATTATTGACATGTATATATTTTGAATAAAAAATAATTTTAATAGGTGCAGAAAATAATACACAAATTTCTATTTGACCAATTTTTATTATTAATTACAAAAACATATATAGGTATTTTCCATAAAAACAAAATAAAAATGATTATGCGAAGTCGCAATAATGTGAAATTATTTTAACGTACTGAAGATTGGACAACGTTTTATTTTTATATTATACAATTTTGTTATTTATAAAATCATGTTGTTTTTTTGTGGCTATATTTTTAAATTTATGAGGTGTGTTAATACTATTGCATTTAAATAAGTCTCAGTCTGTACATTTTAAATTGCATCTACAAAGATAAATACTGAAGGATGAGTATGATACATCGAACTATTAAAATGAGAATGAAATGAAATTTTGAATTTACTGTTAAGTAGTTATCTAAAAGGTAATCAGAATATTGTTCTAATTTCTCAGATTCAGGTTTAATTTCATACAATTCGAAAAAACAAAAATCATCAATTTCTTCTGACTTTAAAAATAAAAGACCAAAACAGTAATGAAGTCTTTTTCCAATGTCTGAATTTTTATCTCGGTATTCCTTAACTAAACCTAGGTTTTGAATTTTTCTATACCAAGCCTGGGATAAATGAAAACGACAACCAGTAATTTTACAATTTGGTCAAATTTTTATAACAGCGTTGTGAATAGCCACTTCAAAATCGACCACTATTTCTTCGCAGGTGCAAATTTCAAATTCAATTTATAACAATTTTCTTTAATTTTTAACATGCAAAACTCAAGCTTTTTCACTCTTATCTTTTAATAGACAAAATACTAATGGTCTATACTTCGGACCGAGATGGGCACTTTCAAAAATCGATTAAGAAATGTTACAGGATTAAGGCGGGGGTTTAGGCGGGAAAACCATCACTCAGATTTTCAAATAAAAAATATATATATATACCTTTCTGTATATATATTCTGTATACATGCTGTATGTTAGTGAATATCCAAACTAATATCAGTAGTTTCCGCCTTCTCAAGCAGCCATGTTTTATTAAGATTCATTTGTTAATTTATAGTTAACTTCGCACAGAACTTTCATATTACTTTATTAATCGACAAGTTTCATAAGCCAAACTAAAGAAAAATTGATATTCTATGCAATGGCTATATCAGAATTTAAATTTTTTAGTTAATTTTAATAAAAATTAAGATACAAAATAGTACGATAGTTTACACGATTTTTAAGATTTATTTGCGATCTTATTCGTAAAAGAATTTTATTAAAAACCAGCCTATGGCAAAGAATTAACCTTTATAAACACATTTTTAATTTAACTTTCAATATATTTGCTTTTGTTTGTTTGACCTGTGCGTAGTACGGTGAACATGTTTTACACTATAGTTTACATATGTACATTTCCCGCCTAAAGCCCAGCCTTAAGGGATTATCGCGGGCCGAGTTGGATGTACCCCCTTGGGTTATATCATTATTTACAATAAACAAAATCATTAGGAAGGGATTTGGGTATTTCTACGAAAATAGGATTCAAATTTTGGGACCATATTAAAATTTTATTATCAAATGATTCATAAATGAGCTGAATATTGGTTGTCACCTATAATCTTAAATAGGCGTAAATTGATGAAATAACCTATACCCGTGCAGATGCAAGTTCTTTTCGCCGGGAACTCATGGTAATTTCTTTCAAACGATCAAAACAACAACAAAAATAGCTCCGTCCAATTAATTTTAAATTTTACAAGTTCATTGCTCAAGACTAGATAGTCTAGATGAAAAAGCTACCTAGATTAAAAATCTCAAATAGTTTACATAGGTTTCTAAAGGATCTATGTAGAGTTGCTCTAACACTACTCTACCTAGAGTCTAATACTCCTCTACTGTACAGTGCACAGACAATGGTAGAGCACTCTTCAGTGTACAGTGTACCTAACCTTATTTACGAAATCCCTATAGGCATCTGGCAGGTGACGTCACATAACAGCTGTCAAACAGCCTACTGAACAGAATCATTTTATCCACAATATAAATAAATTTGAATTTTAAGGTAATTATTGGGTTTTCCGGGAAATATACCTGAACTGAAGGTACGAATATATCTGAACTGAAGGTAATTAAGTTATTTTGGCCTATGAAGTGTCAGAATATGCTTGTTGATATCATTATTCAACCTATTTTGGAGGAGGTAGTTGGTATTTGTTTGCAATGGCCAGAAAAAAGGTTTCTCAGTTGTTAAATCTGCCCTACCGCTTCTACTTCCACATTTCAAAATCGCAGAAAATTGAGACATTATCGGGAAATTTTATATTAAAACGTTTTATTCTCAAAAAAGATATACAAAACATTTTTTTTGTCCAGCGGGCTGAATTGACAACTGTCATCAATGTCATTCTACTGTCGTCTGTCGGATATGTGCGGGGCTTTTTTACAACTATTTTCTTGAGTTGTGGAGGCGGGAATCTTTTAAAGACACCTCACGCTTAGTTCTATGCGTGAGGTAGTGTTGGACTCTCCCCTGATCCCTCTGCAAGCAGAGTCAGGGGCATACCAACTAAACCCTCCTCGGTAATTTGTCCAGTTTTGTTTTGATTGATTGTACCCTGCTGTAGGAGAGAGGTTCTCCTTTTCAGGGATACAGTGGGGGCAGTTAATCTGAAATAGAATTGTTAATTATCTTAAGATATTTGATGGGTAGGTATTTGGATTGATATTTACGAGCCTCCCGGGTTGGGAGGCTTAGAGAAGTGCGGAGCATGGTTCTTCAGCGTCGGTGGTGGTCGAGTTCATATGGAGCGTCCTCCAATAGACCTCCAAAAGACCTAGGAGCTCGTCCGGGAGATCTATCTCTTCTTTTGCTTCACTAAGGATCCTGAGGTTGGGTTGTGTGAATTTTTGCTTCGGTTTCCTGGGGATTTTTCTTCTGTTCCTGTCAACTGTCCATTTGATCCTTTGAGTTTCTTCGGCGTGTGTGTTGGTGCTGTCCAGTCTTCTCCCGACGTATCCTCTTTGTAGTTTCTTGAATCTGGAAATTGTTGTGGGTATATTAGTGTGTTGGTAAATTTGATTGGATGGGAAGCGCTGGGGAAGGTAGGAAGTTTTTCTTAGGATCCACCTCTCAGTTGCCGTGACGGCGTGCAGGAGACGAGGAGGGAGTGTGGAGAAGTTTAGAGCTCTATAATCCAATATATGGCGGATGTAGGTTTTGTAGGTGTGCAGCAATGTCCTTGGGTTACACTTGCCAAATCGTCCACCAAGGGCGAAAAGGAGAGAGGTCTGTCAAGAGTTTTTTGGACTTCGGTCGCCCAATTGAGAGTACGCGTGAAGCATACTCCCAAGTAGGTAGCCTCATCCGAAGGGACGAGTCTCTCTCCCCAGAGCCTAAGGTTGATTTCATTGAGGTCTTTGTTGGATTTTCGTGAGTAATTGGGATGTTTGAATATAATGAGTTGGGTCTTTTGGGGATTCAGGGTAACCTTCCAGTTGCTACACCAGTGGGCGAGTCGATTGAGGAGTTGTTGGGTTTTGGTATTAAGAGCTCTGGTAGAAGGAGCGGTGGCTGAGACTTGGGTGTCGTCTGCATAGAGTTGGACGCCCGGAGTTAATAGTCTTCAATTAAATTTGCGCCACCCTGTGTCTCTAGTCGGGGGTGACTGCTGGGGATGAAAATCAATCCCATAGATTGCCTTGGCTTGAGGTGTCTTTGTACCAAATATGAAGTCAATTTTTTTCGGATCTTTTCGATTCTTCCAGTTTTCTCATTTTTCTTTTTTTTCTGAATTTTTCTCATTTTTCAGCTTTTCTGAATTTTCAAGCTTATGAAAGCGTGTTAAAAACAACGAAATTATATATATATATATATGGGATTGTAGAAAAAGTATAGTGTGCAACTTTAAATATTAATTCGTGGTAATTTCTTTTCATAATCTATCTACTATTATTCTGCAATTGGGGCTAATTAGCCCATTGATTTATTTGGAAATAATTGAATTATCCTAACCATTTATTTATAATTCGATTGTCAGGGTCATTTATTCCTTAGCCAAGTATACTAAGCATTCCTTTTAGATAGACAACCAACATTACGTTATTATTTGTCGTGTTGCATATACCCAACATCGATTTTCTTATTCGCAAACAAGAAAACTGGAAACGACTAAAGTATAAAATATAGACATAATTATCAATGTTTTTTTTATGTAGTTATTAATGATTTCTATTTTAGCTAATTTCAGATATTAGTATAATTTATTTATGACGCAATTTTACGTAATGTTTGGTTATAGGCAAAATTATTTATAAATTCTGATCGAATTTTATTAATTTTAATATAAACGTAAAAATTAGAAACAGGGTGATTCTCTTTCAGTTTTATTCATTTTACGAACGAATGTTAGGTAGATAGGTAATAGCGTATCTAATTCTGATTGATTTTAATATTAAATAGTTTATTGTTTGTTCAACAAACAAATTGGTAGTTACATCAAAAATATTTTAAATAGAAACTAGCTACCTACCTAAATTAGATTTTCGCGTTTTATGAATGAAATGAGAAATGAGACTGTGAACTTCAATTTTAAAACATTTTTATTTATACTATTTACATTAATTACGTATTTACAAATATAATTTTTCTATGATCGTGCAAAAAGTTACTATTTTTGGCACCAAAAGTTTAACTTTTTGCACTAGTGCAAAAAGTACGCAAAAAATTCAAAAAATCACTGTAAATGAAGTTTGTCCATATTGCTCTAACTGCGGCATTAAAATTGATATTCAGTAAAAAAAATAAATAGTTTTATGAAAATAACGTTTATTTCTTGTGTTGTAAAATATTCTTGAATAAAATTTTAAATAAAAAATTTAATTCCAATCCTAGAAAAAATGTTGTGTGCAACATGTGCAAAAAGCATATTTGTTGGACTCAGTATTATTGCAGTTCTCGACTTCTTCTCGAGCTGCAAACTTCATGCAGCTTGCAACAAATATACACTTTTTGCACTAGTTACACAAATAACTATTTTGCCTCAAAAAGTTTTCGTCTCAAAAATTATGGTTATAACCGAGATGTAGGGTATTTTATTTATTTGGCACAAGTATTCTTCACAACTATCTAACCTCCAGGTCCGGCTTGACAATAAAAAAACAAATTCGTCCATTCTTAAAACAACACCTTTTAAGCTTGAATTAAAAAAAAATGATATTTAAAAAAACTAATAAACTTAATAATGTACTTTTTGCGCAACTGATGTTACTAGTAAAATTTTAAATCTAAATTCTTATTTTTGAGCACTTTGGAGGTATAGAATGGGATAAAACGGGAATTTATACTATACACGAATTTGACATACATATAAAAAAGTCAATAATTAACAGCAACACTTATATTAAAAAAATTTGAATTAGAACATCAACAATGGGAAAGAAATAAAAATCTGATTACTAACAAAAACTACAACAATTGTTGAAACATGTTAAACATGTTTGTATCAATTATTATTAATTTTTCATAAAATTAAGTTTATCCAAATTTAAAATACAGTTTGAAACAATTGAAACTAATTTTTGGAACTAAAATAATAATTTTAATTATTTAAATTTAAATCTATTTATATTTGCCGACCCTGTCATTAACTATTGTTTAATTCAAGGGTGTAGATAACTTTTTTCCGGGGGGGTACTTTTTTCCTGGGGGGTACTTTTTCCCTAGGGGGGTACTTTTTCCCTAGGGGGGTAATCAAACTTTTAGACAAATTTATTTGTCCGTTTCTACAGTTCATATATTTTATTTCTTCTTGGTTTAATTTCGCGAAGGCGTTGTTCGCTCTTATTTTGTAAAATCAAAATTCAGAAGAGAACGGATTATTTAGTGGTGTACCTAGATTCTTGTCTTTTTTTTTATTTTTATTTTAGGCATTATTTTATTATTTATAAAAGAGTGTACTAGAATTTACTGGAGTAAATATCTGTCTAAAAGCATTGGACTATTTTTTTTATTTTAATTATTTCTTTGATTGTTCATTTACTTTTATCGTGGCCTTCAGTTATAATTTTAGTATTTGAACTCGTGTTTTTTATTTGATTTATGTTTATGAAAGAAAAGCGGTAGAGGCATTTTTAGTATCTTTGTGTTTTCCAGACGTTGTGTTCATACCAATGTATTTTTTGGACAATTTAAACAAGGAATTTAGTTAATTATATTTGATTGGTTTTGCTGAGAAATTTCAATTATTAAGTGGGTAAAAACTGAGCCTACAAAATTTTGTGATTTATAACACACATCAATGTCACTTATTTAGAGTGTATTTTTTTCTGATAAAACGTTTGGGTAATGTATTGCAACCAGTTTATTAGATATATCAGCTGCATACGTTTACAAATTGCATGTTATTGTAATATTTCAAAGTACCTGTCTAGGTTGTTTTTGTATTTTTTTAAAATATCTTTCACAGTTATTGTCTCGCAGTGTTTGTACAACTTTTTTTAGAACCTGTGGATGGAAGTGTTAAACTAATAGCATGATCCATTCAACCTATTAGTACACTTTCTTTTTGACTCTTTAAATTACAAGAATTAAAATTCGGATATCGACATGACGAAGTACTATTTGTTTTAATATTATCATATGTTTAATTTCTGATTAATGTGAAATTTAAAAAGTTAAGAGGCGCCAATATAATCTGTTAACTTGCCTGAAATGGCTTTTGGACGGGCGCTTCGGTAATATTAAAGATAGGAAGCTGCATATTTCACCAATCGATTCTGTATTTAATTCTTGGCAGCGCGTCTGTGTCACTTTTTTAAAATTATTTTTACTAAAAGTGATACGACAATCCACTTTTTTTTATAGATAAATTTGAAAAAAGTAGCATAGGCGCGGTCTTTTAATAAATATTTTAAATATGAAAAAAAATCGCATGTTTTTAGTTGCTATATTGGGCGAAATCTCGTCAAAAAACGAATAATTATGTTTTGTGGAACATAAAAAATTGGACTATAGTCGGATTACTTTATATTAACCAGGAAATACTAAAAAAACAATTTTCAACCAAATTTATTAGAATACAAGCACATTTTAATAACAGGCGACCAAGAAAGTCACATGGTATGCGGGCCTCTTAATACTCTCATTTTTTTCAACTTCAATTTTGAATTGAAGTAAATTGATTCAATTCTTTAATATTTGGACATCTTTATTTTCAGGTGTCATCGCCATTTTCAAAAAGTACAGTTTAAAATTATACATATTAGGTTTAGTAAAACATTCATTAGTAAATACAAAATGAAAGTTTTATTTATAATTTTTTATTATACTTCATGTTTTTGTAGATTAAATGATGTACAAAAGTAACGAGTTTTTCAAATAATACTGAGATTTCGAACATCGTTTCTTGAATTAATACTACTAGTGTCCTTTTTAATATTTATCTTTTCTAAAACATTTCCTTACTTTATCATTTTTTTCTATCGTCAAACTCTCTACTCTGTACTTTTATATCTCAATATAAATAATCTATGAAATCAAATCTAAATGTTCATATACTAAAAACCCAAAATCTACAATTAAGATACAAAAAATATCTTATCTGATTCCTTAATAAATAATGGTTTTATTCTGTATTTTCACTAATGAATATATAACTCAACCTAATATGTATAAATTTTAAACTTTTACTTTTTGAACAATGGCTGTGACACCTAAAATATTAGAATAGTAAACTAGGAACTCATATTAATGAAAAATTTAAAGAAAAATTAATTATTGCTGTTATTTTAGTTAATAAAGTTTTTAAACATTTTATGTTAAGTTGACCTGATTATTACAAATTAATGTCGAAACGTTGTCAAATATAATTTTTTGAAGTAAACCGACCTTTAAAAAAAAATTGCCACAAGAATACTGGAATGTTCAAGAACACAAACAAAATAATATATACAGAGTGATCAACTTTTGTAGATTCGTTTTCATAGAAAATATATAAAAAAAAGTTAATAACAAAAATTATAAGACCACCTTAAATTTTACCTGTTCCATAAGACAGTGTTCAAAGTTTTGTTTTTTTTAAATTCCGCTTATTTTTCCCATTTTATCAATATTATATTAGGGTATTTTAAAAGTTATGACCAATTTTTTAAGAAAATCATAATTATTTTTTGTATATCATACAAACATATCAATCTAAAATAAAATATTTTAAATACAGGAAATGATTTGAGATAATAATCTAGCTTAATAATAACATATTATTTTTTTATTCACGACTAATCTATTATTAGGTTCTTTATATATAATTTTACTAACTAATAATATCCATTATTCACTAGTGAATAATAATTTCATTATTCACTGGTTTCATGTAAATAAAACGAAATCACATCTACAACTAATGAAAATATTAATGTAGATTTAAATTAAATTCCTATATTTAACTTGGCACACTGTGTAAATACAAACATTACTATTAATGTTAATAAATAAAATTTAATATTTTTTTGAATTACTTAGTTATACAGAAATACAATATTTTGTTTCAATGTTATTTATTTAAAAGTAAAGGTTTATAGTAGTTTTAACCAAAATTATTTATTAGTCGTGGATAAAGTATAGTATTCTACTCGCATGGCTATTATCCACGCGGGTGGTTTGCGTAAAAGCCACCCTCGAATAATAAACTATTATTTTTTAATATTAAGTCAAAACTCAGATACATTAATTCCTCTATTTTTTGAATGGATTTTATGTCAGAGTCGAAAGTACTGTAGTTTTAGTTTTATTTGTTCTTATACCTAAAGTTAACAGTTTTGGAGATATTTTAAATTTTATTGATAAAAAGGGTATTTCAGTAAATATTTTTTATGATTATTTAAAACTAGCCTGATTTGGTTAAGTTTTGCCAAACCAGCCTACGAGAAGAGCTCCTCCAGGAACAGTTAATGTTGCTTAACCTTCAGGCTGAGTCTAGAGTAACATCTTCATTAATTGAGAAACCCTCAAAAGAATCTCCATTGCTCCTTATCTGGGATGGACATTTCAGTCATGTTTCTGAAGATAGACTTATAGATCTAGAGGAAAGTATTCACGTGGTTATTGTGTTACTTCCTTCACACGACACACACAAGTTACAGCCAGTATTTGTCTACTGGCTGTAACTTGTGTGTTGGGCCGCTAAAAGATTATTACACAAGGATCCCTACTCCCTTACGAAATGATGGAGATGATTGGTAAAGCATATTTAAAAGTTCAAATAGGAGAAATTGCTGTAAATTATTTTAATGTCACAGCATGAACATTTTAACCGATGCTGAACATTGAATCTCGGAACGAAACAGCAAACACTTGCAGGTCTCACCTAATACCACAGGAAAACCAGATGGACCCCCAATCTGTCGCAGACCCTCAAGCTCCGGGAACATTTGTTGTCACTTGCACCGGAACCCTTCTGATAACATGCATATTCATCGAATGCAGCTGGAGCATCCGTCAACAGAGAAATGCCTAGTACGTCTACCCCAGCACTTCAGTTTCCAGCTTCTTTAGCGCCTAAAATATAGCTCTTGAGTCTACAAAAAAATCCAGCAGCGTACGAAAAGCTGCAGGCTCTTACCTTATAAATGACACACCATATAAAATATTACCGATTAAATCCTTGGGTGAACCACGTCCTGCCAAACGACATACTGAAACATGTAAAAAAAACTAGATTTTGATGAGAAAGGCCAATATATACAAAAGAAAAAGCATAAAGTTGAGAAAATTAAAGATAAGAAAATAAAATCCAAAGGAAAGACAAGAAGGAAAAGATGAAGGTAGTTCGAACGAATCAAGCCATGGTTCATGATGACTTCAGTGATTTGGAATTCCCCATTGAAGGAGAAAAATCAAATTAAAACGATGCTGCTTGCATATTCTGTGAAGGACTTTTTTTACTACTAATACTGATATTACCATATTTAATTTGATTAGATTTTGATAAACCTATCTTTAGTTATTTCGTACTTATTTTTCAAATATTTCTAAATATCAAGTAATCTGGGAGTTTAGCTGTCAAATTAATAGTAGACCTTTTCAGAGGAATCCATGTTGAAGTTACATCGCGTGTTGTGCCATCTATCGGTTTATATAGCAGATAATAAAAGCAAACTGTATTTCAAAAGGTAACTGTAAATTACATTTTTGCAAGTTATTTTTGGTTTGTCGAAGTTTAGGGCATCAGCATAGACGTCCTCTTTCTTAAAGATCACTCAATAGCTTCGTCGAGTGGGCTAGGACACATTTCTTATTTTTTTCTTGTGATTAAACCCGCTGCGAAACCCACCTTCATTTTGTATAAACTAATTAAATTTGTTATTTTTGTAATATTTAGTACATTTATCTTATATTTATATTGATTGTGTTAAGTAAGGTTCTTGTCCTCTCGACGAGCTATTGAATGATCTTTAAAAATAAACAGAAGACGTGTACGCCGATACCGTAAATTTAGACAGACCAAAAATAACTCAAAAACTGCAATTTAGAGTTTACTTTTAAAATACAGTTTACTTATATTACTTGCTTTGTAAACCGATAGATGGCACAACACGCAATGCAACTTGTTTCATTATTTACCTAGGGTGAGAAATATTGCTTCTCATTAGAGGAATGGAGTAAATAATGGTGATTTCTTATGTAGTATTATTTTACAAATAAAACCGCCGGCGCATTACCTGTCGCGACGTTTAGCTGATAGTTTGTGTGTTTTATCTAAAAAAATTGAGTATCAAACATTATATATTCTGAATTACAACAATAAATAAATGACAAAATTGAGACTTTTTAGGGTAATTTTAGTTGGATTATAAGTAATTTAGACCAAGTCATGAATACCTAGGATGGATGACAAAAATTCAAAAATAAAATAGTGACATAGACAATCGATCTATGCGTTTGAAGTCGTATAATCCAAATATAGAGATGGCCCATGACCAATTTACACCAATGTACGTGTGAGACCCAAATAAAGTCTACTCTGGCGTTTGTATTGCTTTGTACACTATATAATATCTTTCTTTCATTTTAATTAATCATGTTGATGTATATATTTTGCGACAGCGAAATCGTCAATCTCTTATCTGTCACTTCGACATTATATTTAGTTATGGAAATGAAATTTTAGAATGTTTTGCGGTGACATGAATCTCAACTGGTGGATTGAAATAGAAGGCTGATTTGAAAAAAAAAAACAACAAGAAAAATCAACGGGCAGGGTCGGATTGCGCCGATGGTTAATCTTTTAATTACGGTCAAGAAAGGGTTCAAAAAAAGGCATAGCCGGATTGCGCTAACAGTTACTTACGGTTTCACCATTGGGTACTCAAATTAAAGAAAACAGGAAAAATAAAAATTGAGATGTTATTGCAAAATTGTTTAATAATAGATCAGTAGGTAACGACGTCTAAAAATATATAATTATTGGGGTGCACACTGTAGAACGATGAATTGAATCTTGCATAAAAAGATTCGCATGCATTTATTGTTTTTGGATATTTAGATAATCACTAAACAAAGCTACCTTATCATCCTTTAGTTGCAATTCCATAAAGTCATACACAAAACAGTTGCTTACCTCACAGCGGTCCAAAAATGGTAATACGGAGATCCATCCTAACCATCATAAACAGCAATCAACCCCAAATGTTGATTTTTTCTGTGTGAAGATTGAGCCAAATAGAAGCGACATCCGAGTAATTTGTAATTGAGTCACATCACACGTACAGACTGATGAATTGATAATTCATAATCGGAAAACTCGACATATTGTTCAGAGATTGCTTGAGAGACATTTAAGTACAACTGTAAACAAGAATCACATAATGATTGTTTTTATACCATCTATCGTGGAAAGCTGGTAGAAATATTTGGTACAATAGCTAAAGGTTCCATCAACATAAATAGTTTTTACCGAACGTAGAAATTGAATGTTTGTGTAACACTAAAAATTGATCAATTGCTTTTCCTTGTCATTGATGAATAAAAAATATTAACCCCGGCGCAATCCGGCCATATATTTTATGGGTGCAATTTTAACATCGGGGCCTGTTGGGAATTCACTATAATATGCTGCTGCCTATTTTAATAAGAGAGAGTCACCTTACTAAAAGCGAAGAAAGAGAAGAAGATAACTCGGGGAAAAGACATTTTTTATTTTTTACACATTAAGATCTGAACCACAGACAGTGGTAGTCGCAGTCGCCTGTCGCAATATATTTTTTTGTTTTTAAAATATTTATATAGTTCATTATAAGTTTATGTGAACAGTGTGTTTTTTCTAAACCTTTCATGGGAATTAATCTCCCAACAAAACAGGGCCATAGAATTAAAGAAAACACTGACCGCTGGCGCAGTCCGGACATACCAAAATCAACATACATACAATTTTGTTTACAAAATATGTTCATGTTTAGATTTCAATTTTTAAAATAAAATGTTTAATAAAAATCATAATCAGAGCTGGGAGTAACGAAACTAAAACGTTACTTCGTTATAGTAACGCGTTACTACAAAAGTATCGCGTTACTAAAAAGTAACGCGTTACTGCAAAACTAAGGTTTTTATTCCCTAATAGCACACAACGTCCTTGGGACGTACAATTTATGTCCATTTAATGTCGGAACGTCCATGGACTTAATATGTATGTCCTGTGGATGTTTGTTTTTGGACAGTATTAAGACGTCCACGATATATATCCATTATTTGTACAATTTATGTACAATGTCCATACCGGATATCCAGTAGTTGTCCGTGATGGATATAATATAACATATCCATACCATAGTCTTAAAACAGTCCCTCGCCGACTTAATACAGGCAATGTCCAAAACATGTCCGGGACAGACACCTAAGAGTGGTCCTCACTCGACATAATATGGACCAAATGTAAAGCTCCGCCTGAAAGATGGAGACACTTGCGCTGATGCTGCTTAGACACCACGAATAGTATGGTATATCGCGATTTAAAACATCCTATTAAGTCTGCTCCGAGCTCGCTCAACGAGTATAAACGGTGGCTATTATTCACGTAGATGAAGTTTCCGACACGAGCAGGTGTTGAAATAACAATTTCACAATTACAATTGAACTGGTGTGAATAATATAACAAAAAAAATCAATTTCTCTGACGTCCACTGTACCAAAATAGGACGTTCTGTGAATGTCCCAGGGGGATATCCAATGGATGTCCGCGGCGGACGTTCGAATTCAGTTCAAAGTTGTGACATTAGTGCGTCCCTCGGACGTCCATAGAACGTCCAGTGTACCAGAAAAGGATGTCCTAAGGATGTCCGGAATGTCCGAAGAGGACGTCCTATGGATATCTGTAGGACTACTTTGTGTTATTAGGGTTGTTGTTTCATAATTTTAATCTGTATGTTTCTTATGTTTATTGGAGTTCGGTAAGTTATATGGATAACTAACGTGGTGTTATTTATTATTAACGTTGCTTTTTTAGGTAAATATTGCTACCGTTTGTTACGTTCTTTTTATATGTTTATCGTTCATATACATATGATATAATAGGCTACGAGGTCTATTCTGTAACGTTTTAGTTAATTTTAACCGCTAGGTTAAAAGTTATTTATAACTATACGGTTAAAATTTTAACCCAAATGTCAATTTCAATCAAAGATGCTATACAGAATATAAAATGGAACATGGCCCCTCGTTACTTTTATAACCTAGGATTTATTTTAACCAAATTTTTACTGAATAGACCCCTACAACACTTACAAAAAAAATCTACGTTTTACTGAATTTTTATTATTGTTTTTTTAAGTAATGAGTGTACGGTTTTTTGTAAATATTTGAAATGTGGAAATTTAGTTAAATAAAGTACGAATTACAAATAACAATCTAACCCTTATTTTTCCTTTCTTGTTCTATTAAATCTAAAGGAAGAAAAATGTACCGAAATTTTGTATTCATTACTTTTGCAGTAATGCGATACTTTTCAGTAACACGTTACTTTTTTTAGTAAGGCGTTAGTTTTGGAAAGTAACGAATAAATCGTTACTTTTTTAAAGAAGTAACGGTAACGTTTATCAAACGCGTTGCATTACTTTTCAGAAAAAGTAACGGTAAAGTAACGCGTTACTTCTTTTTCGCACTAATGCCCCAGCTCTGATCATAATAAATATTTTTAACATATATACATAGCGAGTCTATGCTGTTTTCTTTTTATTTCAAATAAATATATAATAGCCTTGTATCTACCGACCTCCTATTTATGTTTGTACTATGCGTTTACTATATTTTGAATCTGTTCAGAAAGAGTTTAATAATATAACAAAACTTTTCTCTCATTATTACTTCTTAGATACCCTGTATAGACATAAGCGAATTATTTTTGTTAGATATTAAGTAACTGACAATTAAGATTAATCACTAAAAATATATTAGATAAGAAAAACGATAGGAGGTTCTGTCATTTCGCAATAGCAATAACCATACAGTGTCAGTACACCATCCAGCGCAATGCATTCAATTTAATTTCCCTTTGACATTTTTTATTTACAATAGACCGCAAGCGATTCTAGACCTTCCGCCGTGAATGTACCACGTGTTTTACTGTAATTATATTATACAGACTAAAGTCAAGGCTTTTTTAGTTTAGAGAAATATACCTATCAATCGCGGCTGTATATTGTTCAGCGCTTTATATGCAAAATCAACTTATCAATTCATTAAACACGTAACTGTGTGTGTATATTTTGTGTCGTTCGATTCCTGGAATTACGCGCCTTACGGATATCTGTGATTTGTTATTATGTGCTATGATGTATAAAAACAAAATTTTAAATATGGTAAGTTAATTTGAAGTTTTACTATGTCGCTGCGAATTATACGCAATTCTTGTTTGACTAAATTAACCCAATGAAAAAATATATTTCATTTCTTTTACCTTAATAACAATATGCAGAATAAATTATTCTTCGTTATAGAGGTATCTACAATTCTTTTAGGAGAATGTGTTAGTAAGTAGTATAGGTTATTTTCCATTTACGTCACGATTATATTTGTATTTAAACAACGGAAAGAATGTATTTATCTTTTATTTAATGGTATAAAATGAGTAAATCCATTTTTAAATGTATGGAAAGGTTTTCTTTTAAAATAAGGCCTTTGTTTTTTTTTTCTCTGCAAATTCCTGTAAATTCTATTCTTGTAAATGGGTAAGTCGTCGAGAGATGGCACTAGGTGTACGATCGAGCTATTATTTATTAACCATAGATACTTCTCACCAGCTGGAATGATTTTAATGGAGAACAATAGAAGATCACAAAGACACCGACTTAAAGAATGGTTCCTCTTACCTAATTTCTACCATAAAAAAAAATTAATAACAAAATAGAATCCAAGTAAAAATTTTGATTGAAATTTAAATTTAGGTAATAGAGTAACAAAAAAAATTATTAATTTGCATGCACTTTTATTTAAAATTAGTATAAAAATTTGAAAAAAGTGAAATTATGCTGCAATTTACAGAAAATTGGGGGTAAACCTTGTCCTGCTAATCAAAAATGCTGATATTTCCTTTAAGAGCATGATTTACTTGACGAACAGATACACCTGAGGGGCAACGGTGTGGTGGGAAGAAGCATATTTTATGATAGGGGGCGTGTCTTATCCCTTTTGACCACGTTTCTCGGTCTCTACCAGGGTAGCTATAAAAGTTGGTGGAATTGTATCCACTGGATTTATCACAATAGTTACATTTTTACGATAGTTTTGGCTTTAATATAAATAAGTAAATTAAATAAATAAAATATTTATTTATAAAAATAAATTTATACAATAAATTAATTATGAATGATAATTTTTACAAGATTTTGAGCCATAATTAATTACTTGTTTGGCTATAACTTCTACAAATATTATTTTAAAATTAGGAAATAATTCAAACACATAGTAGTTTTTACTCTTTCGGATCCTCTATTAGGGTACACATCGTTTGGTCCGGTAAACCCCTAATAAAATAAAGGTAGTAATGATTGTTTACCTAATGAATAATTGGGTCGTCCGGAGGGCTCGATATTACATTTATCTTTGGGTCAAAATGTGTTTTTCAGAAAATAGGATTATTTTATTTAAAATTGTATTACGTATTTAATAAATATTTTTACACTTACTTTTTTTATCCAGCAAATCCTATTTCGTTTTGATAATCGCTTTGACGATGTGAATAAACGAGTTTTTAGTCTTTTACGGGGCATTTTTAAATATCCTAATTGATATTAATAATAGTCCCTTCACTTCACGAGAACAATAATTAATAGTTGAAGAATCGAAATAATCAGAACACTAAAATCACCACACTTATCTCTAAGAAAGATCAAACTAATAACAAAATGTGTCAAAAATAGTCTAACTTAAACTTAAACTTTTATCCCCAAAGTAAGTACCGACAAAATATCACACCCCCACCACCACTGATTTTTGCTGACAAAGTTCTTTGCATTCAAAACATACCGATTGTTGGTAATTAAACCGTCAAATGATGCCGATATGCCAATGTTGGGTAGCTAGAATATATCTTATTATTTTTTACTACTTATTAACCGTGCGATGTGTAAAAGTACCAATACATTTGTAAATTAAATCTCAATTTTAACTTACTAAATAAATTAATTAAATACTTATTATATGTTGTTAAACTCCTGTAAAATTTTAAAAATGATGAGTAAAATTAGTTTTATTGTAATTTTCATGTTGAAAATTGTAGTTCATAAAAACAAAAATTGTCATCCAAATAATAAAATTATTTTGATTAATTAAAAGAAAAATATTGTCCGAAAAATTATAAACTCTATAATTAAGTTTAAATTTATTTCATACTGTTTACCCTCGTAAAACTCTGCTAACAAGAGAATTTATTTTATTTCAATTTACAAGCTGTGTTCCCTAAATTCTAACGGTGGCGCCACTTCCTTGGAGCAAAATCTTCAGTTGCAAGGGTTTCGCTTTACTCGTCCTATACGTTTGTTTTTTATTTTTAATGAATGAAAAAAATATAGGTGTATTGGAGAAGATCTAATCTGTGCTCCTCTGCAGCTACTTTTTGAATATTTTACTTCGTTTTTTGTAAAAAAAATTTAGAAAAATGTCTAAAATGAACAATTTTTGGATTTTTTTTAAAAAAAAAGAAGCCACATTTTCAAAATGTAGCTGCAGAGGAGCACAGATTAGATCTTCTCCAATACAAATATATTTTTTTCTTTTACTAAAAATAAAAAACAAACGCGTAGGACGAGTAAAGCGAAACCCTTGCACATACTATTTTGTCGCAAGGTAAATCCTCCTCTTAAATTGAATACTTATAAATTGTATCGATATGTACCACTGCAAAAATATTTTAAAATTCAGCAAATAGAAAGTAATTTCTTATTTTTTTTTGAAAATTTAACGCTCTGTAACTTTTTTACCTCATAGATTTAGATACAGGTTCTTATAGCTAATGTTCAATGTTATTTCCCAGGGTATAAAAGTAAAAGTTTATCCCTGCTCTAATTTAGAAACATCCTGTATATCTTCTGTCGGAAAATTTTATAAAACTATTATGTTCTTCGAATGCAATTTCAGATTCTATATTCTGTGTAATATGTAACTATTAATGACACAGGTAACCAATTGAGAACACGCAAGCTAGCATTGCGAAGACGAACTATTAATAACTGTTTTGTTAGACATGGACATTTTATATTACAATTTTTTTTGTTATGAAGGATCAAAATCTGATATTTAGAGTTTTTAATTTTACACAAATAATAAAAAATCACAAATATTAAAACTTTTTTTTGTTAATCACAAATTTGTCGTAATAGAATTTGTTGTTTATTTTTTTATTCTGAATCAAAATCTGATATCAGAATTTTAAATCGTCAGAAACTTTTAACTTTGCAATAGTTGTGATCGTCTTTTTTATGTAGTTAGTTTAACAATCGTATGTAGTAATAATATTAGTATTATTATTAATAATTGTAATAATCTCAGAAATTCTTTTTAAAGTTTGGTGACAAGTGAACATAAATCGTTAAGAAAAATATTGTTGCGTTCCGGGACGTCTTAATGATCAATGATGACGCCATTTGGCATAACACGTTTAGGGAAACCCGTAAAACCGAACCACTATCATATTAAATATATTAATTATGAATAATTAACCAATTGTGTTGATAATAAATAAATTAGAAATAAATGGTAAATTAACTGTTAGAAGTTATAAGATAACTAATAACTGTAAATACCGTAAATGTCATCAGACCTGCACTATCTATCTCTCTCTTGTCAGTGTTTCTCTTTTGTAGGTATCAGAAATACTTCTATATTATTGTTTTTTGTATAGAGAACCCTATACTGAATTGCTGCCAGATCAGTACCAGCGAAGCAACCCTTATATTTCGGGTCAATACTCGATGATCCATAATTTTAGAAAAATATATACAATTGATGGTACAATTAATTGAAAGATGTCGGCACGAAGGGCGTCGCGACGTCAAGTTATCAATTTCTGCTGATGGTGTTGGTAGTTAGTGTATGGGGTTTGAAGAAGTAAAACTGTCTGTGGAAATTATAGACGTCGGCGTCTTGACGCTGAATACTGAATCTTCAGTGACGGTGTTGAACCACCTTTTTATACTGAGTTTGAATAAACATTTCCCCATAATAATGTTGTATGGGACCATGTAATTTTTGGTGCTCAAAAAGAATTATTTTCAATATTTTATCTTTTGGAATTTAAATGGGACATTAATAGTCTTAAAATGGTTCAAGTGTTCCTTATCTTTTGTACAAACATGCGCAGGCAGACGAGTATCTGGGAAAATGAAATTGAATAAGATAACATTAAAAATAATGCATTTTGACGATCTCCCTATGAAATTGTTAGAAACAGTAATAAAATGATATACCGGAGGTTATTTAGTCACACTTTTTTTGTTCAATAAATGAAATAAAACTCGGAAGTCATGTACCACATAAATATAACTAAAAATTTTTTTAGGAAACGGCAAATAGTTTCGGCTTACTAGCCATCTTCAGGACTACAAGTTATATAATTCGATACAAGGGGGAGGGTTTACAATAATTCAAACACTTACCATAATACACTTTTTTGTCTTAATAAGCCACAAACTTTTCGTTATAAGATTTGTAATTTGCTTTTTTATATTTAATCAAAATCTGGTACCTATCAGAATTTTAAATTTTAATCAAATAAGACAAAGATCATAAATTTTAAATCTTCAGATCCCTATAACTTTTTTGCCTTATAGGCACAAACTTTTCGTAATAAATGTTTTCTTTCTTTCTTTCTTTCTTTCTTTAATGCCGAATCAAAATCTGATATCAGTATTTTTAATTTCACACAAATAAGATAGAAACCAGAAATTTTAAGACATATAACTTTTTTGTTTTTGTCACAAACTTTTCGTAATAAAATTCCATGATACAGACAGACAGACTTATACTAACGAACTTATTCTAACTCGGTATAATTTGTTGTATTCTCTGTATATTTATGACTATTTACTGATTTCTGTGATAGGATAGCTACAGTGCCGGATTAACGACAGGGCAAAATGGATCACTGCCCCGGGAAAAATTAGAATAGAGAGCGAAAATTTGGTAAATAAAGTTCTATTTTAAAGTAATTGAATTCTTGATAAAGTGATTATAATGATCTCTTTCGATATTTTAGAGATCTAGTGTTAGAGCATTTTTTTATTCATCTATTTTTATATTCAACTAACTGATATTAGCGTTCATTGCGTAACTATTGTACACTGTCTGTATTCACCTATGGTTTTTCCTTCTATTTATTTTAATTTTTGATAAATCTTACTTTTTTGGATAAAAAAACGCCATTATGACGATTTATTCTTCTTTTGTAAAATATTTATGTAATGTGTAGGGGACGAAAAAATATATTGTGCCTTGGGCACGAAATGGCCTTAATCCGGCACTGGGTGGATAAATATTCTTCTTTAGTTTGCCTTTTAGACTATTTATTTGTCTCAGATAACTGGGATGTTTTTTGTTAAATATATGGTGATCATAGCTAATGTCAGGAATGTGTAGATCTTCTGTTACTTAATTACAATTTATCACTTTATCATCTACAGAACATTGATTTGTCAGTACGAGGCCCTTAGAATACTAGCAAACTTAAAATATTTATAATTCCTCCAATTGATGTACAAACGGTCTTATTTGTTTATTAAAATTTTAAAGTGTTCGGTTTGTGACAAGATGCAAGTCAGAAACGGTAATCGATAGCGACAAAAAGACAACGGCAATCGACTCAGCATTGTTGAAAGTCTCTAAAATGATATTAATCTTTGACCTATGACCTCAAGATCATTTTAAATTTCCGAAAACTCTAAAAATTACTGCAAAAATATTACTGTTTTTCACTTGTTTATTGCAAATTCAAGAGTTAGATATAAGAGTAACACTAACATCTAATTCTCACACTGTATAGATGCATATAACGCGTATTATAAGTAAGATAAAACAGTTTTATTTAAATAACTTCTAACAATGAAAACGTGACTCTTATATCTATAAAAATAATCAAACATTAAATTACAAATTTTTATTATGTTAAAATTTGAGATAACTAAATAAAATATTGTTTAACGAGCACTTAATGTTACCATTTCACACGATATGATATTAGTAGCAAGATTCCCAAGCAAATACTACAATCATGAATATAGCGAGAATGATCATTTATGGGAGGAATAAAAACCATATTCACAAATTCCCAATCTACTCAAAGGTTTATAGAGTATTAAGTAAATTGGTTGGCCCTTTTGGTAAGTGGCTTGATTTGGGCTCTATCCATTGATGGGTCTCCAAGGTTTATTCTAGTAGGTCTTCTGGCCAGCGTCTTTTTAATATTCTGAGAAATGTATTTTGTATAACTTTGTTTAGTTGTATTATTTCTAAAAACTAAGTATTTCATATATACAGGATGACTCAGGGGTGCATGCAAGCTCCATAACTTTTTTGTATCCAAGCTATCAACTTGATTTTTTTTAAACGGTAGGTTGAGAATAAAGCACATTCTAAAAATATGTCTATTAATATACAGGATGTTCAAAAATAAGAAACACACCTAACTTCTGTTTTTTTTTTTAAATAGCAGCCTCCCATTTTTGTTACATTTTGGATTCGCCACTAAATTGTCGATATAACGCACCCGGGTTTAGTTAGAATTATTTGAAATAAATTTTGACTTACGTCAAATTATGTGTGAACAACAAAAAATTAGTATAAAACCAAAGACTAATAATTTAATTAGACCGGAGACTGTCACTACCCTATGTAAAAAACCCTTCGCCTCATTGACCTTGAGTGCTATTTAAATATACGAGGAGTTTTGTCTACTGTGAATCCTAAAATTGTTGTTTTAACAATAATATTACAGATCATCTTATATATCCCCGAAAAGAACTGAAATTACTTCAAGTCGACAATTTCAATGTTGGTGTCATCGCAAAATAAATATATTTATTATGTTGTTGAACGAATACCACGCACCAATCTTTGACCAAAACATAGGCGTATCATCCAGAAATACGAAATTGTAAATGTGTCGAGGGAACGACCGTGCCACAAAACAAATAACACATGTTTTTTGTAACCAAAAGGGCCGAAATTATTTCATCAGAGATCCTTCCATTTATCTACGTCATTGGTTCGGAATTCGGAATAATACCGACAAAGTAATATTTAACTATATCTTTCTCTCCCATTTTCTGTTTTCTTCCCCAGACTGTCACTATACCTAATTTTTGATAAAACCGTTCAAGATAACTTAAACTTTTTTCCAGTTGATATTCCATCGCCAATTACGATTTTTCTGAAAATGGCAAATTACAAATAGCCATAGCTCGACTTTTTCAAAAGTAACACCCTGTAATTTTTTTTCATCTTTACATCGCATTTTTAAGAGCTTTTTGCCGATAAAGTGTTTGCGAGGTCTACTTCGTAAAATATATTATATAAATAAACCCGTATGCGTTATAGCGACAATTCAGTGACCATTCTAAAAATGGGGGTTGCCTTAAAAAATAGAACTTAGTTGTGCATTTTATTTTAGGACATCCTGTGCATAATTAGAAATATGTTTAGAATATGCCTGATGGTCGGGCCTATACGTAAAAAAAATCAAGTCGATAGCTCTGATAGAAAAAAAAAATTATGGAGCTTACACGAACTCCTGGGTCACTCTGTATACTTTTAATAAAGTTATTAAATTTCTGCGTACTTCTTCAAGAGCAATAAAAAGATCTAAGAGTGAGTGTAGAGAATAAAAATGGCCATTTCTTGCAATGCTATGTCGGTTTTCAAACGTGTGCAGGCCATATCCCAGTTGTCCATGTGAGAAACATGGATAATTTATGACATTCGCTTGTGCCGTAAAATTAGTCCACGTTAATAATAGCCATCATAGATGTCCATGTGAGAAACATATGGACGATTGTAATGCCATGTGTTCGTTGCTCGGTAGTTTTGAATGACCTCGGTTTCGCCTCGGCCATTCAATTTAAAGTGCCATAAAATTCATCCTAGGCCATTTCAAATATTTTTTTTGGAACTATATTTGTTGATCCTATTAATACTATTTAGGTAGTTCTTGTTGTATAAAATATGTTTTTCTACCAAAAGTAAATGGAAAATAGATTCCTAGTTACAATTTTTTAAAAATGTTTTAAAATAAAATTTATATTTATTTGCAAGTCAGCGAGTATATATGTCAAATTGCGAACTATTTTTTTAAAAAAAATTATGAATATATAAAGGACAGCATGAAATAAAATATATGATACACGTCCGTTAGGTGTTATTATAGTACTCGTTTATATTCTGGACTCGGCTCCTGCGTCGCCTCGTCCGTAATACACCTCTTACTCTAATAAGTCACCTACCGGACGTAAAAATTATTACATTATGCCGTTAATGCAGTCGTTTTCATATGATGTCATCAAACGCAACCCTGTATACCATGTTCAAAATGTTTCTTCTTATGATAATCTGAACGCACCTTACAGACATTTAGACAGCTCATTAAATAAATAAATGTCTTCTAGTTTACTAAAGCTATTTTACTGTTAAGCACCTATAGCTATTAATTAAATTTATTTGAAATCGAAGATGTTATCTTAAATACAAAATAATATACCGTAAGACAAATAATAATACACTTTTAATTGAAACTTAATCCATTTAGTTTTTTTCAAACTTTAACAGTGTTGTAAATGCCGTTGTTCACATTTCGCGATAGGTAGCAAAAACTAAAATATGTTCAGTAAACAGACACATACATACATTTTAAAAAAATGGTATTTTTTGCCTGAAAACATAATGAAAAATCAAAATCTCGATTTTAATTTTTACCCCGTAACAATACTTTCCTTTTACATGGTACAAGTAAAAAATAATACTATTCACAGAAAAAATACCGCTTTTCAAAAAACTTTTCAACGTTGCTATGTGTATATAAATCTTTTAATATAACCGTTTTAAAAAACAGTGTTTTTATTTGAAAAATATTTTTTGGAATATTTTAGTATTTAATAGGAATCCGAAAAAAATAAATTTACTCGATTTTCAAATATTTTTTTTCTGAAAAACAATCGTGTTTCACTTCATGGTATTCGATATAGAATTTTTACATGCAATTTATTAGAATACAAGCACATTTCCTTGCATAATTGTTTAAATGACAAACACGTATGTTACGTGGTTTTAAATTTTTTCAAAATGTTGTAAAGTAATTTTAAATGACTTCCAAATTCCATTTCAATAGCTTTAAAAATTAAATATTTTTATTCGTACCTACCAAAAACAAACATTTTATCGGTGGTTTATATATGGTGGTGTTTTTGCCCAATAGTAGAAAACAATTTAATAAGAAATTTATAAACAGCATATTGAGTTTATTATGAGAGTTTTATTAGACAAAATCCATATGAAATTTGCAAAATAATTCTGATAAATTTACACCAATCATTTTAAATATACAGGGGACTTCTTTTGGATAGGTATTTATCAAAAACAAAGAATTAGTACAGTAAATATTATATTATCTTAAAATAAATATGTGATAATTTATTAATTTATTTTTGGAACCGCAGGCAGGGACTAAAACATGTATTTTACTATCCTATTTTAAGGACTTAAGTGTCACTTTTACTCTCATGGGACTAAAATATGGAAATAACCTCCATATAGGGAATAAAGTGCCACTTTTACTCCCAGAGCGCCCTCCTTTTAAGAAAGAGGGCCTATGTTCAAACCCCCCGACAAGTCGGTTTGTTTTTCTGTATGTTGAATGTTTCTTCTAAGTTTTAGTGCGTATGTACCACGAGACTAAAGTGCGTTTTAATCCCTCGAGTGATTATTATCTTCAGTTTCTGGAATAAAAGTCGCACTTCATTCCCTTAGTACATAATATTCTATTAAAAATTCAAATTTAAATATCAAAAAAACACTCCAATCATAATATTTCTAAAGTTTTAGTAACTTTTTTTTTAATAGTTTTTTTTGTGTGTCAGTAAATGCAGGTTTTCTTAGTTTAAAATAATAATAAAATTTAATAAACCCCATGTTATAATTTATTAATTTATTTTGAAAATACAAATTTTAAATAACCAAAAAAAAACACTCCATTCATAATAATATTTCTAAATGTGTAGTATACTTTTTTTAGATTTCATTTAATAGATATTTTTAGAAAACAACCCTGCGTCAGTAGAAACAGGTAATTGAAAGGGTTTAAGTGTATATCCAGCGGTGATCGGTACAATGATTACCAATAGGAAAACAATTGAAATTTGACAAATGATTTTTTCGAATTGTCGGGTGGTCAGAATGTGGCAAATGACAAATGATATAAAGTCACTTTGGTATCTTTGAGCCCTTTTTTAAAAAACGAGGACCACCTAACCCGGACAAGAGCGACTGTGTTCAAAACTATTAATATTGCTGTTCTGTCATGTCTATGTTTCTTCGATTGCTTTGTATTGATATGTCATTGATATCATTTGTTTAGTTCTAGAATCTTTTGATATTTGTAGCGGAAACCTTATGTTTGTCCTTATTTATTTCAGGAAGTATGCATTTTAAGCACTCATCGTCATCGTCATAAAAAAAAAGATTTTTTAAAATGCAAAAAATTGATAAACATCGATTTAGTTTTCTCTAAAAATCGCTTTAAGGATGATAATTTTACAATGATTTATTTGTGTCAGATCGCTTTGAAAGTTACTAATTCTATGTATTTTAATCCAAAAAGACAGTATATGAGCTTAGAATTCCCGGTGCGAGAAATTAAAAACTCGGTTTTTTAGCGTATACCGCAACTAAAAATCGTTTTAAAAAATATCAAAAACTAAAAATCAGTATATTACATCACTAGTGTGGAAAGTGAATTTGCACTTTGTGGTGTTTAACTTCTTGCATTCCTTCTTTACTATAGCAATTAAATTTTAAAGTTTTTCATTAAAATAGTACTTAGAAAACTCAAATAAATCACCTGCGTACATTGGTTTAGTGAAGACCTAAAAATTACGAGAAATTCGTGTGTGTAGCCCCCCATTTTTCGAATTTTGATATTTTGAAAGTTCTTCCAAATTATTCTAGGTTTGTAATAAATTGTTAACTACAAAGGCCGAAAAACTAACTCAAAAAAACATTTTTTTTTCGATTTTTTTTTGTTGTTCAAGTTGTTCTGAACATTGTTCCAAATTTTCATGTCTTAAAAAAATTGTTTGAAGGCCAAAATCAATAAAAACCATTTGGGTCCAGCCTCCCCATTATTTTTTTTTCGATTTTTTTTGTACTAGATTGTTCTAGTTATTCTAGCATTGTTCCAAATTTTCACGTTTTAAAAAATATTTCAAGCTCAAAATCAATTAAAACCAGTTATAGCTAGTCCCCCATTATTTTTGTTTCGAATTTTTTTTTGTTGTAGCAGATTGTTCTAGTTGTTCTTAATATTGTTTCAAATTTTCATGTCTTAAAAAAAATATTTCAAGCTCTAAAAAAGTAAGGCAAATATTTTAATGAAACCGGTAATATGTATTTATATTAAGGAATAAAAAAGTTTTTTTTGTTTTATTTGAAATTTTCTATAGTACCTAGCATTGCCTTAAAATTTTTGACATATTGATAAATTGATACAATAAAAAAAATTAGTCAACAAAAACAAATAATGAGGATCGTGATCAATTTTTTTTACTTACGTACCTAATCGTTACTATAATATTTTTCTTGGCATTAAAACTATAAGAAACAATATTCAAAATATTGGAATAATCTGGTAGAAATGGAGCAATGCTAATAGCAACTAGAACAATCTAGTGCAATAAAAAAAATTTCAAAAAAAAAATAATGGAGAGCTAGCTCTAAAAGGTTTTATTTACTTTTGAGCTTGAAAGAATTTTTTTTAAGATATAAAAATGTGGAACAATGTTAAGAATAACTAGAACAATCTAGTACAACAAAAAAAAAATTAAAAAAAAATAATGGGGGGCTAGCTATAAATGGTTTAAATTCATTTTGAGCTTGAAATAATTTTTTTAAAACATGAAAATTTAGAACAATGTTCAGAACAACTAGAACAATCTGGTGCAACAAAATAAAATCGAAAAAATAAATAAATTGGGGGCTAGCTCTAAAAATGGTTTTTTGAGTTTTTCGGCCTTTGTATTTAATTTTAAGGAATAATTTTCTGGAACAATTTGGTACAAACCGAGAACAATTTGGAACAACATTCAAAATATCAAAATTCGAAAAATGGGGGCTAACTTCACACACACAAGAAATTCTATGTTTACTCTCAAGACAATCTCTGAAGTAAGTAAGGATCCAGATCATGTTCTGATTTTCAAAAAATTAAAAAAAGACTACAAGCATTTAAAAGTAGTTAAAAAAGCTGCTTATGATGACTACATTTTTAAGGCTGAAAATAAGTCCAAAGCTTGTTGGAATGTCATAAATTTTGAAACAAATTCACTTTATGATTTTTTACAAATATTGCTGATAATATTATAAAGTCAATCCCTTCAGCTTCTAATCAAGATTTGTTAAATTTTATAATTTTCCTTGTAGTTCGTTTCTTTCTCTCTTCTGTTTCTGAAGATGAAGTATTAGCCACAATTTGCTCTTTAAAAAATTCAAGATATCTAGATACAAATAATATCAACAGTCTTATCATTAAATAAACATCCGATATTTTAGTTAAACCCTTGAATATACCCTTATAAACCTGATGTTCATTACTGGAGTTTTCCCAGACCCATTTAAATTTTCGAAAATTCTTCCCCTGCATAAAAAAGAAGATACTTCTCAGTTGGATAATTACGTTCCCATTTAAATCATCTCTAGTAAAATTATAGAAAAACTATAAAAGAACGTTTATATGATTATTTTAACATTTTTTTAGTAAGTCTCAATTTGGATTTCGAAAAAATCACTCCACAGCACAGGCAGTATCAGGTATTGTAAGGTACGTGATTGAGGGCCTGGAAACAGAATAGCATACAGCTATCAGTCTATCTAACCTCTCTAAGGCATTTGATTGCGTTTCTCGCAATATCTTATTAGAAAAAAATTATTACTATGGTGTAAGAGGGACGGCATCGTCATTTATTGAGGGCTATCTTCCAAACAGTTGCAAGCTGTGTTTTATAATAATAGTTCTTCTGATTTTAAACCTTAAACATGGTGTCCCTCAGGGTTCAATATTAAAGCCCTTACTCTTCATCATTTATATAAACGATCTACCAAATTTTATTAATTCCTACAAATCTGCCATATTTGCAGATGACACCACATTCATTTTTTCTACTATAAAGATCTGGAAAATCTGGACTTGGTATCGGAGGATATACATTAAAAAGCTGAACAATGGTTTATAGTCTTAAATTAAATAGCGATAAAACGCAAAAACTACATTTCTCTACTACTTACTCCAAAAGTGACCGTTTTGAGCAATAAAAAGTCATCGCATCCGATATATTGTAAATGATTTTCACACGAGATATAATTGATGCAATAAAAGGTACTATGTAATTTACGGTGTTGCCTCGTGCACGAAAATGGTGATTTGCGTTGGATTTGAAGCGGTGAAGATTGTACTTCTAGGGAAACACGGTTTCAGCAAGGCCATTCTAGAGTGATGACGTTCTCCAGATAAATTAATTCTAATAGGGGAGTACAAAGTTGGAGCAGTCTTGTTCGAATAACTTATATGAAATTATATCTGTAAAAAAGAGTCAATTACCCACCTTTCTTTCGATGTTCCAAACTTTCAATATTCCTAGTCAGTTCTAGGTCTCCAATAAGGCGAATTGCTCTCTTCTGGATAGAAGGTAGGAGAAGAGCATTATTCTAGTGACGGTAGAATTTAAATATTGTAAAGTAATAAAAGCTGTTGCGGTGAGTAAAGCTTTCTGTTACGAAACAGTATTCCAAGTTTTTGGGAAGTTTTTTTCACTATACTTGTAACCTAATCATTCCGTGACATATTCCCCCCCAATTCACACTAAGCAAATTTAGTTATGAAGCCAATGGAATCGAGTGGCCCGAATATTCTGGTTGTTTTATTCTTGATGTTATGGTCAAGAGCTGAGATTGTATTATCTCAGCTTGATAGATAACCAGAATGTTTTTTCGATAAGCATGTCTTCAGAAAAGATGTGAGTGTCTGTTCTTTTCTGTGTTTTTTCACCCATTCAAGAAAATTGAAACCTTAGGTGGGATTATGTTGTCCCGATTGATTTTAACTTTAAAATATTGAACATATACCTGGCATACCCTCGGTCAGTTTATGGGGACCGTGGGGTTTGCGAACAGTACAGGACTAATTTTACATCATATTTCCTAATAATATTTTCTTCTTAATTTTGTCCGAAAAACTGAAAAAAGTTATATCCATTAAAAACGGTTAAATAAGATATTAGTTAACAAAACTAAACAGATTTAAAATTATAAATATTGAGGAACGATTGATTTTAACTTTAAAATATTTCTCAAAAATGTATTTCGCTTTTACTGAGACTGGCCATACGTTGCAATTTTATAATCTGGTTTGATTCCATCAGAATAAGGAGGAACCACAATATAACAGACCTAATTAAAGTAGTCTAGAGCAGCATCGGAGCTCTAGGAGTCTAACCTAACGCACTTTTTGTTTATTTTATTTCATAAATGATTTATCCACTACAATTTATTTGTTAAATACGAATCCTAGTTATTTCAGTTGGGGTTTGAAAGTTTCAGAGCACTAAATAGCAATGTATATTTGCGTAGGAGTAAAATTTAACAGTTTTATCTATGATTCGCCTTAACACGTTGACTGCCAACTACAACGTATCTTGTAGTTTGACTATTAGTTATCTGGTAGTTGGCAGTCAACATGTTAAAGTCTAATTAAATTATAGAACTTTTATACAATCGAAATATTTTTGGTTTTGTTCATTCCATCTCATCACTTTCGAAGAAAATAAAATCGAATGAAAACTAGAGCTGGAATTGCAAAATAACTCGAAACGCGTTTTCTCCAACGAAAAAAATAAACTCGGTAATCAAAGTTGAATTGAGATGACATAAGGTATCAGAGTGATTCAATAATTTTTAGTCCTTATTAAAATAATATAAAATTTCGGACACCAGAAAAAACGCTATAACTTTTTTATTAAGCTTGCGAACTATTGTTTGAAAACACTTTTCTTATGAAATAATATGTATTTTATCGATTCCCGTTAGAATTTTTAAAATCGGACCACCTACCCTCTTTTTGTACCGCAAGATTATAACCCCTTTGGGCTTTGTCTCGGGGTAAAAAAAGAAAAGTTGTATGAAACGCCGAATTAAAAGTTAAAAAAACACTAGATTATAAAAAAATTAATTTTTTCATATTTTTAAAAATAAACACGTTAACGAAAAAATAACACTATATTATTACTCCCTAAAATCTGCAATTTTTCTTATTACTTTACGTCTAAGCAGATTGACTTACTAAATGTTCGAAATTAAATTAGTTCCCATTTTATCCTCAGTATATTGTAAGGAACAAGTTTGTTTAGACCAATTTCAATTGTTTTTTAGAATGTCTGATGGAGTTAGTGAATACCATCCAAATATAATATATGAAGTAGACTTCTTATTTTGTTATAACTAGCTGTGTCCTCAAATTTGGTCACTTTAGTACATGTATTTTTTACAATTATATATTTATATACAGGGTGAGTTACGGTTGATAAAGGATACATTTTTACTTCTTTTCGTATAGCGTAGCCAGTTTTATTAGATAGAGCTTAATGAGTTCAATTCAAGTTTTTGGTGATTTTGTCACTAGTCGCTTTTACCAGAATAATCTCGATAAGAATTTTTGGATTTTATGTCAAAGATATTATATTAAGACGAAATTTGTTAACAGAAGAATTGCATTTTTGAATATTAATAAAGGTTTATTGGAACAAGTGTTGAATATGAATTATGTGATCTTTCAAAAAAAAACAACAATAATTTTTATTGAATTTTAAACGTTGCATTTAAAATCTAGGACACTTCACAAAGTTGACAATGCCGCACATGTTAAATAAAGGTTTAATATTTACATTCTGCGTTATAAATGTCCAACAAAAAAGTGTTACTTACATTTATCGAACGAAGCAAGCGAGAATTGGCTGAATTTGAGAACTTATTTGACCATAGCGGAAAAGTGTGCAGCTTGGATCTGGACGGAGGGGAGCTAAGATCACCTCGGTAAATTTGACATTTAACAGATTTAAAAAAAATCACGAAACTGAATAACATATAAATGAAATTTCTTCTTATTTTGTAAAAAAAGTATTCGTATAGAACTATTTTTAAATTAAACAAATCATATTGAAAAAGATTAAGATTTGACACTGTGGTTCTACTAAATTTGTCCAGTAAAATCCATATTACAATATAATGAAAAATCTAACATTGGCTTCGATTAAGGCAAAACCGAAAGTCAGCCATGTTCTATCAGTATGTAAGAACATCGGAAACGGTGTGTAATTTATTTACTAGAAATATCACCAAAATAGGTTCATAAAAAAAAGAAATAAGAGCGACCATACCCTATGAGGCGCCCGCCGGTATAAAGAATTTTAATTTTAAATGTATGCATTTGTGACATTGTTATATTATGTTTTACTTTCTTTATCGGCCACAACCGAACACAAACTTATAGATAAAATGAAATGGTTTCCCGACTGGCATGGCTGTGGTTCTTCGATAGTCATGGACTCCATTCAAATACTCCGTTTTTTAACAAATAATTAATTAAAGGTGAAGCAGAACAATGGAAACAAAAGGGACAGGTGAGTGAGAGGTAGTGGTCCGGTTTCGGCTAATTCTCGATCTTAGAGGTCGGCTCGACTTTTTCATCTTCGAATATAAATTATCGTTCCGACCCAGGACCGGCTGCCCCCAATCAGCAAAATAATGTATAAAAACACAAAAAGGCATAAGAAAGGTGAATTATTTGAATTGTTAGTTTTCTTAAAGTGATAAATCATTTACAAATAGCCATCTTTTGTGCTAGAAACAAAACTGATGAACTCTTCAAACTGGTGAAAATTGATTTTTTCTTTGAGTATCGAAGGTGTTTCAAAATTTAAAATGGTTCTTTTTGTTTTAGGTCGCTTATAGAATTAGTACTAAGAAAAAAGCATTATTTAATGGAATTAAAAAATTAAAAAAATTTCAATGATTTTAATGTCGAACCATTTTAAGAATTAGTATTTTTAAATATAAAAAAATTACATTGCTAAGACGATCAAGAGAGCTCTGTTAAGACGGTTTTCCACCAAACGGACACAACAGAAACAAAACAGAAACTCGTGTCGAAAAAACAAAACTGCAACTTTTCAAGACTTGTTTTCTGCGACTCTTTCTATTTTGTTTTCGGTGTCCCGATCGAAAGCGGTAACATCAAAAAATTTCGACGTGTTTACACAAACTCAAGTCGGCTTAGTGGAAAGGAAATTGTGTATGTGTTTGTGTTTCTGTTTTATTTGGTCTTTTGATTGCCCTTAATGTGTGAACGTCTATAGTTATTTTATTGTATTTCTTAAAATTAAAAACCCACTTTAGAAAACAGAGATATGTGAATTTACATGTTAAAAACTGGTCCATTGAAAAAACTATGAAGCCACTACATCTCAGTTGAAAAGCTTCCAAAACAACAACAAGACTCGAACAATTTGTAGTCTTCTCGGTAGAAACAAGAGGTTAGCGTTTGTTTCAGTTTTGTTTTTGTTTAACTTGAAAAGAAAGAGAATGTTAAATGTTAAAGGCTGTAACAGCGACATGATTGCCACGGTTTCTGAGTCTGGTTGGATAAATGAGTCCATATGTATCGACTACTTGCGACACTTCATTTCTTTTGTGAAACTTACCAAAGAAAAACCAGTATTATTAATACTTGATAATCATGAAAGTCATATCAGTCTGGGAGCATACGAGCTTTTCCTTGAACACAACCTGCAAGTTCTTTTCCTGCCTCTCCATGTATCTCGTAAAATGCAGCCACTGGATCTGACAATCTTCAGTTCATTGAAGATGACATACAATAAAGAATGTGTGCTCTACATGGTCAAAAATCCTTGCATTCAAATAAGCTAATACGAGGTTGGAGAACTTTTTGCAAAGGCGTACAACAACAGAAGGCGAGAAGGGTAAACATGCGACACCTTAACCCTTTCGATGTCTTTCGAAGGGAAACAGCAAACACGCAGTAGTGTTAGTCGGTGATTTAAGACCTATCTGAAGTGATGGGTGGTGGAATAAGCTCTCTGACTTTTAGCTTATTTCTATAGGAATAAGATGGAAATTGGAAGGCTTAGATCGAATCAAATGTGTGTGTGAGAGAAAACAACAGTGAACCAAAAGGTGTTTCAAAACAACATGGCAAAAATGAAAAGATCAAAAGTAAAAAATTAATCTTTTACTTGATTAGAAAACAATGACAGTTATTAAGGTTGTCAGATTCAAAAAATTCAAAAAATATTCTAAAATTCTTCAAAAATTATTAAAAAAATTATTCAAACATTATTTAAACATTCCAAATTTGATCAAAAACTGATAAAAATTTATTAAAAATTATTCAAAAGTATTCAAAAATTATACCATTATTCCAAATTTGATAATAAAAAAATGATCAAAAATTAAATAAGAATTATTTAAAAATTATTCAAACATTATTCAAACAGTATTCAAATTTGACTAAAAAATGACCAAAAATTAATGAAAAAGTATTCAAACATTATTCAAAAAGTATTCAAAAATTATTAAAAAAATATTTATACATTATTTAAACATTCCAAATTTGATCAAAAATGAATTAAAAATTATTCAAACATTCAAAAGTATTCAAACAATCCAAACTTGATCAAAAATGAAATAAAAATTATTCAAAAATTATTCAAACAATTTTCCAAATTTGATAGAAAATGACCAAAAATGAATTAAAAATGATTTCAAAATTATTCAAACATTATTAGAAAATTATTCAAACATTTTTCCAAATTTTACCATAAACAAGGCTATCAGTAAATTTAGAGCTGCTGGAATTCATCCTATTGATCCTGACAAAGAACCACGCACTTTTCTTATGGAAACGGGAGCACCATCAAATTGTCTGAATTTTTAATATGTTGTAGTATTTGATGTCCTGATCAAAAGTCTCCATGGGCCCAATTCCATCCTATGGGCGTTGAAGTTCAATAACCCAATTTTTTTAAAATGCGTACCAAAAGTCCCTTTTGAATATTTTTGAAAGTGTTTGGCTGATATATGGAGCCAAAATACATACTTCATGATCAAAATAAAAATATTGATAGTTACAGCGTGATTCAAGATGTCACAGACCTCTTTTGGATAAAATATGTATTTTTACATTACAAATATAGGGCAAAATAACATTAAACAAAAATCAAATTTTCCGAATATTTGATATAAGATACATCTTTACCTTCTCTTTCAAAATTCCTAATGGTAAAATGGCTACTTTTCGAAATATTAGACGTTTAGTCTATAAAATATCAATTTTTATAGTAAAAAAAAATAAATACGGAGGAAGTCGAATCTTCATCCAAGAAGAACCTTTTTGTAGATTCTGTAACGAGGCGGACGAATCAGCCTCTTACGTGATATTCGAATGTGAAGGACAGAGATGGTGGAGATACAGACACATAAGAGCCACAGAGTGACCATCCCGCTGTTTCAAATCAAACTAACCAACCAACCAAGGGGAATGTTATAAATTAATTATTTCCACATACTGCGCAATATTATGGTACTATTTTGTATTTAAATGTAGACTAAAAAAAGTAATACTTACAGGGTGATCCCACTTGTAAGATGACTAAATCGACAAATCCACAACATAGATACCAAATAATGGAAACTTCGTACATAATTACTTATTTTATAATAAAAAAAATCTTACGTTTCGATTTGGTTTATTAATTGGGTTTTCATAATACCAGGCCATGGGTTGTTCAAATAATAATATAAAATCTTCGTTGTTTAAGAAATGAAACAGTGATTTAAAAAAGCGCTAAACTAGCATACAGTTTAAGACTTAAATGTTATACCTTGTTGATTTTTTTATCTCTGAATTACTTTATCATTCACAATAAATGAAGGCATTTGCCATTGAGTTTTATAAGAAGTGTCATTTGCAGTTGTTTGTAATATTATAGAATAACTAAGTAGGTAATTATGTACCTAGTTTCCGTTATTTGGCATCTGTTGTAGATTTAGTAATCTTACAAGTGGGATCACCCTGTAAGCATGACTTTTTTTAGTCTACCTTTAAATACAAAAATGGTACAGTATGTGGAAATAATTAATTTATTCGTAGAATAAGAGATATTCTCAGATTATATCAAGTACAGTAAAGGAGTCAGAAATTTGAAGAAGGCTTTACATGGAAATGAAAACGAAGAGGAGTTACACTGTATAATATGCAACAGACAGAAGATTTGATCATGTGCGTTATTTGTAAACTCTAGGCACATGAAAAATGTACTGCCGGACTAGTAAAAGTTGTGTGTGTGTATGCGGGTGCGAATGGCATTAGACAAAGTCTATTTGCCACAGAACATCAGGAATTACTTAGGATGAGATTAATTAAGGCTGAATTATATCTTTATTTTGCATCTATGTAAAAAATTTATAGAAACATCGTACCCTGCTTTATATTTGAGCACAAAAGAGTAGGGATATTTATGGGGAGAAGAATTTTAATATCAATAAATTCTTGATATAGAAGAAAGGTCTGATCGGTGTTTATACTAGCAAAGGTTACGTGTGCCTGATATGTGCCACACAAAGAAGTTTTAGTTAATTACAAAGATTTAATTGTATCGTTTATAATTACTTTATACAATTCCCGCATTTCCCCCGCGGGATGATCTCATTAGAATATCGGGTAAAAAGGAACAGCAATATTTTTCGTTATTGGTTTATATTTCTTATAAAAAGTTGATCACAGATAAGCAAAGTGTATGTTGCAATAAAATTTCATTATGTCTAAGACATTTTTCTATTATTTTTGAGCATTGGAAGCCAAGTGTTCCCACTTCCCCCATTTTCTGTTATATTCATTAAAACACTCGCATTACCCATACGGAGCTCGCCTTTGGCTCGTTTCTGTTTTATTATTATATTTGTAGTTTTATTTTATTTTATATACACAAACCACAGTTCTAGATCCGCAGATAATCTTTTAAATAAAATATTACTTATTTGATCCATTTTTGATTTTTACAAACTGACTTAAGTGCTCAAATACTCCGGTCCTGTTTTGTCAAAATATCAAGCTTGATTAAAAAAAGAACCTAACCCGTCGACATAATCAACGCTGACCAATCGCAAAGAACTTTTCAACAAACCGATCACAACAGGCCTCCTTACTCTGACAGCGATAATGTATCGAACAAGTCTCGAGCCTCGCCGCCCGTTTTCATAAATTTTTTTTATTATTAAAGTCAGACATATGGCATTGATTCTTCGTTAATACCCACTGACAAGAAATTAATGAATTATTTTAATAGGTACTTTGGTGTAGTGTTGAGGGGGTACGATGTAGCTACCCCTATAAATATTTTAAAATCTCACAATGACAAAGCTATAGTTTACATGATTAAAGTTGACCTTATTTTAAAAATAGTACTATAATACCGATTTTTTATTTTGCGTTTATAATGAAGTCATAATGAAACGCAAATTGTCTCAAACGGTTACCGTTATAGCCTTTATAAAAAAAAACACAACTTTTTGTTTTTTATGTTGGTAATAATTAATTATCATGTTCAACGCCATCTCGAATTTGACTGAACCATGCCGTAAACGAAATCTGCGATGATGCACTGCTGCCGATGTGTGAGAAATTACTTGATTTCAGGGATTTTCATACACTGGTGGGCAAAAATCAGAGATTATAATTCGGTTGGGAGTAATCAGAATTTTAAAAATATAGATATTTTTTAATCTCTATTAATATATTTTTACCTGTTTCTTTTTGGCATAACATAGGTAATTGCATTTTCATGTAAATATATCAAAAAAGCGCCAAAAATTAACTAATTTTCCACTTTTGTTGAATAAACCATTTTCTTTTTAAATATTTTTTTGTAGTTGACAGTATAAGTCACTACCTATATTTTACTTTCCCGGTCCCATCAAAAGGAAAGTATAGTGAACGAGCAAAAAAAATCAAGATATCGATGGAAAAATCGATTTTGAGGTCCTCCAAGAAGATTGAAACCATTTTCAGAGTAAGGTCAAATAATACACTCTAGTGGAAAATGTTGTAATGCAAAGTTTTAGAGCATAAAATTTCCTACAATTTTTGTATCAAAATTTTTTCAGAATTTCCAATAGCCTGCGCCAGTGCGCAAAAAATGTGCATGTAGTTTTTCCGTGGATTTTAAGGCAAGCAATGCACTTTAGTGCAAAATTTTCTAGTACAAAGTTGTAGAGCACCAAATTTCTTTTAATATTTGTATTTACCTTTTTTTCGAATTCCTCATAGTTTTTTTAATTTTGAAGTCAAACAATGCGCTTTAGTGCAAAATGTTCTAGTGCAAAGTTGTAAAGCATAAAATTCCGTACCACTTTTGTATCAAACGTTTTCCCGAACTCCCAATAGTTTTCACCCATTATTTTAGGATATCCTAATTGTAGTAGTGTGCTAGATAATGTGTTCCTTATTGTATTGTATTTTGTTTTTTTTGCCATGTTTTTGGCTTTTTTTTATCTTTTTTCTTTTTTTTACTTTTTTTCTTTTTTTTGTCCTTGTTACCCCTTTTTGTCCTTTTTCTTGCTTTTTTTTATTTTTTTTAAATTCTTTTTTGGACTTTTTTGAGCTTTTTTTGCCTTTTTTGTCTTTATTTATCTCTATTTTACATTTTTTGCTTGTCTTTCCTTTTTACCACTTTTTTGTCTTTTTTTTTGTTGCTTTTTTAAACATTTTTGGAGTTTTTTTGTCCTTTTCTGACTGACTGATTTTTTTGCTTTTTTCGCTTTACTTTGTATTATTTTCCTTTCTTTTTTTTGACATTTTGTAGATTTTTGTTTTACCCTTTTTTCCCTTTTTTGCCATTTATTAAGGCTCTTTTCCTTTACTTTATTTTACGTTTTTTTTTCCTTTTGTTAGGTAGTATGGTGCATTTGATACTTAAGTTATGTGTTACGCTAAATAGGAATTAATTGATGGAAGTTTGAAGATGTTAAGAAGTTGGCGAAGTGTTTCCAGATACCATGGAAACAATATAAATAAATAAACTAAAAATAATTATTTTTGAATTTAAAATTCAATAATCTTTCTTTTAGAAAGAAGATATATAAGCAGAGAAATGTCCACTACAGGTACCTTTTTGCTTTTTTTGACTTTTTATGCATCTTTGCCTCTTTTTCCAATTTCTACAAATTGTTTTAAGATTCCTATCGTATTTTTGATTTTTGCCTATTTTTACTATTTTTTACTAGTTTTAATTTTTGCGGAAATTTGGCAATTCTTTATCATTTTTAACAATTTTTTGGAAATAATTCGTTACCTTCTTACTATTTATAATAACTTGTTACCATTTTTAGTAACTTTTGCCATTTTTCATTTTAATTAATTTTTGCGCATTTTTGCAATAATTACCAATTTTTTTTTCAGCAATTTACTTTTCCATTCAGGAATTTTGTATTTTGTAATTAAAATAATCCTATTCTCCACAGAAGAGCCGGGAAAGTTCTGGGGTGACTCGACTTTTTTACTTCATTAAAGTATACGATTATCATGATTACCCAAGAAAATGGCATATATTTTGTGTAAACTATAGTTTATTTTTATGTGATTCAAATTTTTGAAACGTTTGCTATTGCCAGATTTACTAAAAAGTGAAGTTCATATCTGTGTTAATGAGTTAATTTTTCAAATTATGAAAAAACTGAAGAGGATTTTTTTTCCTAGATTATTCTCTGTCTAGTGTTATAAAAAAAATTAAACGACCTTTCTTATTCGGAGGGCTACCCTTAACCTGATTTTTTTAATGATTCATCTGGATTTTTGAATGGCTGGTTTCATACCTTACTATCATCTCGATCCAACTTTGATTACTAAATTGAATTCTAATGACATTTCTTTGATAAGAAAACAATTTTCGGTGTTTTTTCTTTCAATTAAAAATAAAATTTTACTCACAGGAGTATGTATTTTCTTTTTGTACAATTTTTTAAAACCTCTACCAATTGTCCTATTTATTATAATAAATAATTTGATTTATACCTAAATATATTTAAATGCAAGGTTTAGTGACTTTGAGAAAATGGAAATTTTAATCTAAAAAAAAAGAAATTTGCTTAATATGTGGTTCTTAATTATAAAAGTTTGTTTGTCTAAAATAATAATTAATTAAAGAATTATTTTACCAGAAGTGTACAGAATGTTGGGTGGGGTTACCCCCTCTAGATTTAATTTGACGTTCTTCAGATTCTTCGAATGATTTCTCCAAATGATCCTTTCTTCTACCCATCAGTTTGTTGCTTATTTTTCTAATTGGTCAATTGGTACATTTTTTGTGTATATTCACCAAATCCTTGATACTATTATATATTTAGCCTATTTATGATAGAAAAAACAGTTTTACAAAAATTGACATCTAGTTACATACTAATATGTGCAAAAAATAAGGAAAAAACAGATAATTGTTAAATAAGAAATAACAACGACCCTAAGTTATATCCATGAGGTACACCGGACATTACAATTGTATCCGGTTAGATACATAAGATTTTTTTAAATACAAGTAGTGAATCGGAAAATCCAATTCACCTCAATAAATAGTAAGTTGTGGTCATTTTGGTGAAATACTTTTTAAATTTAAATGACGTCGACTTGTCCTTGATAATCAAGATAAGTAAAAAATACCAGCCAAATTAGTTTCAGTTCAACCATGCTGATTCGATGATAAGCAGTTTTGAATAGAGTTATAAATTCTTTCTGAAATAATCTCAAAAAGTTTACTAAAATCGCATATTATTGATTGGGTCTTTAATTAATATGAGTACTAAATCGACCGTCTTAAGAGGCCCGCACACCACATGAAATGCGTGGTTGCCGTTTAGAGAATTTTCTAAGGAAAATGTGGTTGTATTCTAATAAATTGGTTATAAAAATTGTTTTTTAAGTATTTTCCAATTAATGTTAAGTAATCCTACCCTCTAGTCCATTTTTTCCGCACAGAACAGGGTAAAGCGCCATAAAACATAATTGAATCTTATGTGAATAAATATTGCAATAAACTAAATATTCCATGTTTTCCTTGAAAAAATCGTTGTTAGACAACACTGTATTAATTGATATGATATTTTATTTTACTTACTTACACATACTTGCAATCATAAAACACTATTTTCGAAAACGGAAAAAATATTTATTAAAAAATCGCGTTTGTGCTACTTTTTTCAAATTCATCTAAAGAAAAAAGAATTAAAAAAAATGTAACAGATGCGCTCTTTATAATCAAATATAGAAAAATATAGATTGGTGAAAACCGCAGCTTCCTATCTTTAATATTAACGGAGCGCGCGTCCAAATACCATTTCAAGCAAGATATATGGTATATGTTTACAGTTTTTCATATTTGGTAATTTTTGTATTCATTTACCATTAAATTAAAGATTATACTATACCTATAAGTGGTGTGACCAATAAATCTTTGGTTATAAAATTATAGAAATATTATTATTTTGTTTTAAAATTTTTTGAAACTAGTACCATCTTCATTATGATATTTAAAAACATAAATAAAAAAACAAATTTTAATGCCAGTTATACGGTTCTTATGTAGTTATTTGGTTCTGGTGTAAAGTAAGTACTTCAGAATTTACGGGATCTAGCGTTTCCGCCATACTTGTATAAATTCATATACACAATAAAAAATATGGAAAGGCATATTAAAAGTAAAACAGGTAAATTAGATTATCGTTATTAGAAAATGACAATAACTCGGCATTATTCGTATAAATAGAATTTAAATCCTTTTATACAAAGATACTATTTATTTAAAAAAGTTGTTGATCTATTTTATTTTTTTCGTAGCTCTTTAAAATCTGAAAGCATATTTAGTAGCGCCAATGTTTATAGGTATGCAGTAACACATGATAAATGATAGTTCTTAATAGTCTTTTCATTCTTTCTGTATTGTTAGATCGACCGTCGATATTCGTTATTCGATTGGGATTGGGTAAAAGCTCAAGCGGCGCAACGTTCAACATTTGCCGCCTAGCTCTTTGCTCTCGGAACTTTAATCAAGCAAAATTGAAAAAGACCCTTCGAGTTGTTAGGGCAAAGAACGCAGACACGCCTGTACACCTATCCGAAGATAAATCATTATAAAATCTAGTTAAAATGCTCTAATGTTCTTCGAGATAAAATATATTTTTAAATTATCGGCGTGTGTGAGAAGAACCTGTTCTTTTAAATTACATTTTTATTCACAAACTGTATCATGACAATAATGCGACATGCGATGATTGATACATTCCGTGTATTATTAATAAAAAGTTTTGTAATTTAGCTCTTTTTTTTGATAAACTAAACATGTTTAAGATCTATAAAAAATTACAAATAATTAATAAAAAGTACCTACATCTTAATCTTGTGGAAAATAAAAATTAGGTGAAAGTTTACTGCTTTCTAATTATCTTCATCAACCACAAAATCGTACAAGAATTTTAAATAAAAAAGGGGATAGTTATTATGTTTCCTTATAGGGTAGGGCTGAGAAAGAGAAGTAACTCTATATATTTTACTTTTACTTATAATATTACGCCATCTCCGGATATGGTGTTATTAAAAAATTATTTTTGATAACGTTAGGAACAGAAAATCTTCAGCTGGTCCTGTACCGATACTCTAAATTTAGTTAATTCTATAAAATTTGATATTATTAATTATATTAATTCGTTTATACAACAAAATTAATTATTTTATACCACAAAATAAATTTAAATCTCTATGCTCTAAAAATATGTTAAAAGACAATTTAAATATAACAATAAGTAAAAAAAATATCTCAAATGTAATGTAATTTTTTTAATATTAGTATGTTATTTGACATGTTAAATTAACTATTTTATCGTTGCCACAAACATGTAGGTAAACTGATTGTAGTAGAAAATTGGGACTAAAGATTTTATATGTTAGGCCATAGACCAAGGCAAAAATTTTAAAATTGTAGAAGACTATACATTTAATTTAATCTTACTTATATTTTGTTATATAATCGTACCGAATTAGAGCTTCACACGCGACGAGATAAGGCGAGAATTTCAAAAAGCTCGTCTCGGTTTCGTTAGTTGAGAAAAAAATAAGTCTCGTTTCACTCTCGGTCTCGTCTCGTATCCGTTTGTCTCGTCTCGTATCCGTTTGTCTCGTCGTCAAATCTCGTTATTGCTAGAAATTATTTCTAAGATAGTGCAAAACGAGGTAATTATTAATTGTATTGTAATTTATAAGTGCGTGATTATTTATTTATTTTTGTTTATTTGGACGTTACTAAATCATTATCTACAAATTATAATTATAAACATTGTTATATAATAAAATGCAACTTTTTTTCATTCATACAGTCAACTTTTTTTTGAGCAACCGAAGTATTTTTCACTGGTTCAATTTCACTTAATGTATTATCACTTTCATCTAATCATCTAATCATCTCGGCCTTTTATTAGGATTAACATTACTAGCACCTACACTCAACGGCATTTTTGCTGTAACTGAAGACCAAAATTGTATCGTAACCTATGCAGACCTTTTTTTATTATAAAAAAATTAAATGTTTATACTGCTTGCTAGTTTATTTTTCTCGCAAATTCAGAAAAATTTCTGAAAAAATATGAACGAGACCAGAAGCGAGACTCTCGGGTCTCACCGTATGTGCGGTCTCGGTATCGCCTAAACAGTTATCAAAAATGTCTCGTCTCGCTCTCGTCTCGGTTTTACGAGACAAGCCGAGACGATACGAGAAAGGTGTCGTTCTCGTGTAAAGCCCTATACCGAATACCATACACGAGCCTACGAAAATAATATTTGTACTGTCTTTCCCACTTTCTCATGTATTTTTTTAATTTAAAACACAACTCGAGCTACGCTCTCGTGGTGTTTTGTAAAATACGTCTCGTGAGAAAGAATGAAAAGACTGTTAAGAACTATCATTTATCATGTGTTACTGCATACCTATTGGCGCTACTATAAATATGCTCGTGAGTCGGACGTATAATCGATTATTTTGTAAACTCGTTTGAGTTATGTGATTCCATTTAATTTTTTTCAGAAAAATACATAATTGGAGCTAGCTGCTAGTTAAAATATTTATTTTTAAAATCTAATTTTAGGTCGGGCGCAAATTGAGACGCAGGTGACATAGCACATCGCAGGGAAGCGAAGCACAGTTTAACGTAATCTATTACTTAGAAAATACTAGCGCAGGGTAGATCTGCCTTCCAATATGCGCTAGTACGTTCTATATAAGTAATAGGTTATACAGAAAATTATGCTGCGCTGCTTCGCCTGCGTCTCAATTTGCGCCCGACTTTAAGGTACAGTTTCTTCCATGCATTGGTTGTACGTGTTACACGCAGCACCTGCGCGCGGCTTTCGTGTGAGGCTGCAACTTCATCGATAGCACCGCTGTATTAGTACAGTCGCAAAGATTTCTTTGTTTTCTGTGAAAAACGACTTCGAAGGTAAAATTTATTGCAGATGAGGACGAATTATTGGTGAAATTGGTGGCGAAGCATCTTTCCTTATATAACTTGGAAGTGAACTGTATAAAGACCAAATTGTGAAAGATCATGCTTGGTTTGTAATACACCTTCAGTTTTGCTTACCTTAACGTAATGGCTAGTTGTTCTTCTGGCATTATTTAATACTGAACTTTATTGTATTGCCGGGTCCAGACTAAGCAGACAAAACAACGACAAGACAAAGACATTCATGTTTCGCGACAAAGTGGTGACAAATCCGATACATTTTTGTCTTATTTTTGTTTTGTTTCCAAATTCGGAGACTTTTGCAAGTCCCGTCTCGAGTCGGTAAAGACCAAAGGGTCTCTGCATATTCTGCGACAATTTGTCGGCGCAGTGTGGACAGTGCATGCTAATAAAACTAGTTATTGCTAACATTTCTGTAGTTAGTATGTCTTTTGGCAACTACAGGACCAACAAGGCATATCAGATTCTCGAAATCGTCGGTGAACATTATTAGAAAGTTCTTAAAGCTTTAACGAATCTCACCACTTACTCCGATATCATCCTCACGCAACTGAACTAACACTTGATTTATGAAATAATTATATAGCTTTTTTAAGCATGGTCTCATATTCAAAAACATTTGCGTTTTATTTTTCCAACATTGGATGATTAGGAAAGAAGGATACCTAACAACTGGTGGCTAATTTTTTAAATGTTCCTCTTGGTGGAAACGCCACATGGTTAAACAACGGATTTCCAACAACTAAATTTTGTTGCACGTTTATTCTTGTTTTGTGTGGACAGTTTGCCTTGATTTCGTCTTGTCTGACTACCTAAAACATTGTCGCAATTTTTGCGTGTTTTTGTCTCAAAATCGTGTCCCGTTTTTGTCTGCATGGTCTGGACCCGGCATAAGATGGAATTTTTATATCGTCTTTTGTTAAGTCAAGAATATCGTTAAACTGTGCCTGGTTTACTCTAAAATATTCTCTAAATTTAATTTAATCTTGAAGCAAACGTCGATTTATTGACGTAGCAAAACAACCTTCATCGCGTCTCTGCTTAAATATAGGATGTATATCCGCATTGTTGGTCTTCCACACACAGTAACTGTACTATTTCATCTTCTTCTAACAACAAATACTGCGCAATAAGACTGTTGGGCATTTCAAAAAAAGAAAGTATCAGAAGCAGAAACTATTTGCAATTGTCGACGTTGAATCGTTTGAAAGAAACCAGCCATTACGGCTGCAGTCGCATGGAAGGCGCCGTACCTTTAAGCTGGCTTTATCGCGTAAAAAATCCGTTAAAGTACCGTTCCTTCCTTGCGGTGGCCACAACCTACTGCTGTTTAGTTTTTAAATGTACCAGGGTTGCCAACTAGCCTTTACCAATTTACTCTTCCGGATTATTCACAAATTACTCACAACTTGAAAATATCAATATTAAGGCAGTTTTTTTGGAAATCGTATCGTACATTAAATTACGTATTTATTATTTTTATTAATACCACAATTTTTTTGTTGAATTTTATTTTAAAGCTGTGACTAAGCAGTGTTGCCAAGCATCAAAGGTTGGTGCTACTTGTCTTGGTTAAGTGTTGCCATAGGAAAAATCATAAATTCTCTAAGCCCAAAACGTTCAAAATCAAAACAGGTATATCGTTTTCTCTGCGCATTCGCCATCTTACAAAAAATGAGTGTTACATGTTTCAAAATATTTGATACAAAACTGTAGGGATCTTTCAAATAAAAAAAAGATGTTTTTTATTAAGAAGCAAAAACATAATTTTACCTAATGACTAATAGACCGCATCTAAAATAAGATTTTTGAAAACTGAAAGTTTTTAATAATTAAAGTAGATCACAATTTTTCGTAACTACTATTACCAAAAATATATGCTAACCTTCCGATTACTCACATTTTACTACAATTGTACAATTGCCCTTTACTCACAAAATTACTCACCGACTAATGAAATTAGGTACTCACAAATGTGAGGAATTACTCACAAATTGGCAACCCTGAAATGTACGCGTTTCATTCCGACTTCAACGATAGCACCGTGGTAGCTGATACAGTAGCAAAGATTTCTTTGTTGTTTTCTGTGAAAAACATGACTTCGAAGGTAATATTTAATGCAGTGGAGGACGAATTATTGGCGGAATTGGTGTATGACTTAGGAATTGAACTGTACAAAGACCAAATTGTGAAAGATAGTGCTCTTTCACACACAGTAACTGTACTATTTCATCTTCATCTACTTCTTCTAACAACAAATGCTGCGGACTAAGACTGTTGGGGATTTCAAAAAAACGAAATTATCAGAAGCAGAAACTGTTTGCAACTGTCGACGTTGAATCGTTTGAAAGAAACCGCAGACACTACGGCTGCAGTCGCATGCGGCCACCTTGGCACAGCGGCCCCATGCGACCGACGCATGGAAGGAACCCCTTTAGCTACGTATGAATATTACATCAGTTTTTTTTCTGCAATAAAAATTGTGTTCACCACTCAACTCTAGATATAAGTTGCCGACCAAGCAATTAAATATATAGAGACAAATTACACACTTGAAAATATTTTTTGGAACTTAGTTTTTCCGATTTTATTATAAGAATTATTTTCCGAAATTATATATCAGACAAACGGTTGTCAAGATATAGCTGGTTGCCACCCTTAATGAATCATCCTGTACAATTAAATCCCCATAAATAGAGTACATATAATAATTAAAATGGGGTACACATGCAGACTCGAAAATCTTATGATTAATGATAGTTACCCATACGTGAAGTTAATAGACGACTAATGAATCGAGATAAGGCAAAACAAAACAACGTCTACTTTTATATTCTAATTAACAACATACCCAACTATGGAAATTAAACCAGTGGCGGCTAATCCAAATCTAAAGCATTCTTTGAGACTATTCGTTACTTTTATAACCTTAACAAACTTTGTAGAATCGATATGGGTAGGATCGCATACCATATCATTATCAATATATACTTATCATCATCAAAATCTGTTAATGGTGACGATATTCTTCAAAATATAATAATAATGATAATAATAATGAATAATACGAAGGGAAGATATTGTAAATAGATTGTGGTGATCCTTGTTGGGACATACAGAGAATGTAGGACACATGTAAAAGAGAGTGATTGATTCTTTTATTTAAAAATTACTTATATTTACCCAACAAATAGCTCTGTATAGGTATATAAAATAGTATAAACAAACAAATCAAGTAATACAGTATCTAAAGTACAAAAAAATATAATGCTGAACTACTCATTGTGTTCTGATAATGATTGCCTATATTTCAAATGATTTACGGAGAAAAATAACGGTTTATTTTCTGCTCCCCGATCCAATACCTGATAATTATGGACTTTTGGTGCTATTTGAATTTATATGCGATACCTATGTTATTTTTGGAATATTTAGTTAGGTACGCCACTGTATTTAATCACGATCTGACTTTATATAAAAAACGGTCGGATCAAGAGTCGCATGCACATACACTATCCCGCTGGTAAACAAGATGGCGAACCACGGACCACTTATCGGGAGTCGAGGAGTGGTCCTCGCTCCTCGCTCTCCTCGATACCATTCTATGCTCTGCCTCTACCCCTCTTTACTTCCCCACCCGTTAGGGTCTTTCTTGCCTCTACCCATTGTCTTTGTCGCTCCTCCCAATTCTACTAATGCACGACTGTCGGCTTTTTATACTTGTGCCGTGCCGTGCTGACGACTTGTATCTCGTACCTACCCGAGCTTTCAACTTTTCACATTAAATTCCTCATACCTATTATGTTCTACGGATACAGTTACGGTTGGCATTTGCTATTGCATTTAATTACTTTGTTTTATACTTCACCTCTAATCAATGTACCTACACTGCGATTCATAAAAAAGTGGGACACTTTATTACAGCTACATAAAGCTACCTTAATCACTGATATTAAAGGGTCATATTTTTTGGAAATATTGAAGTTTAAACTTAAAGATTTTATTTTAAATCGAAAAAGTTGAAACAAAAAATATTGTAATTATTTACAAGACGGAATGTAAATTCAAATATTATAGCACAAAAATACGATATATGAATAGAACTACAATTTTTAGATTTAACATGTGAAAAACGGCAATATTTTTGGCGTAATTTCGAGTTTTCAAAAATTTAAAAATTACGAAAATAAATTTCTAGATCTATAAGGTATATATACCGTATGTATATACTACAGTATATATGGTAAAAGTAGCGGGAAAGTAAAAATAGGTCAAAGATTAATATCATTTAGGGGTTGTATCTGTTCTCGAGTTGAATCAGGCTAACAGACGGACGGACTGACAAAACCGTTTTATAATAGTTTTTTTTTTCTTCTAAAACTCTAAAAGACAGTGGCGTCAAAGTGACTAATTAGATTATTTATAATAATCTAGAGGTTTGACGATGGAAAGATAAAGAAAATATTAAGGGTCTTATGATAAATAAAATAAATACCTATAATACCCTAGAATGATTTAAGATACAGGGTGAGTCATGAGGAACTGTACATACTCATACCTCGTATTGAAGGAATATCAAATGACTATTAAAAGGTGTCTGCTCCCATTGTTTAATAATATACAAGGGGAGTTGTGACTGAAATTTTTTTTGCTCATAACTTTTTAACAGTAAGTTCGATTTGTCTGATATTTTGGTAAAACGTTACAACGTACCACCTAATTAACTGATTTATTCACGCTAGAAAAAAATCAGTTCCAGCCTTAAATATTAGTTCGTTTTTTTCATATAAAAAATTTCGCCCTGTATATGGTTTTTGAAAACTGTAATAAGTATTTTACAAAGTACACAAATAGACAACAAAAATGGCGTATTTATTTTTCCACCACGCCATTACTCAATTTCTAATAAAAACATCAAATTTGACAATAAATTAAAAGTTTAGCAAAACAATGAGAACAGACACCTTATAATATATAGTAATTTGATATTCCCCATAGGGGCCTCAATACGAGGTATTAGTATGTACAGTTCGTCATGATTCACCCTGTATATTCAGGAAATCTTGATTCAGAATGATGATCTGATAAGAAAATTAATAAAATTAATATCGCGGTGACTCCAAAAAGTATTAAAACTAATTATTCATTATTTTTTGTAAGTGATTTCTTATACTTAATTAAATTTTTTTAAATTACTATCTATCTTTATAGCAAATAATTTTAATGATTATTATTGATTAAAAATTTAGAAATCGTTGTTGTAAAGTTACAGATAACCCAATCAAGATTAATCTAGCGCAGTGTGCTCAAGCCAGCTCTGGTGAAAGCCAAATTCATATAACTAAAATATTTACATTTTCTTTATGTTTTATAGTTTTCACTATATGGAAAAAAATTTAACGAAAAAAAGATCGTCATAAAAAGTTCTGCATCCAAAATCTCAATCAGTCATACCTGTATATGGTGCTTTCAATCTCCTTTGACGTACTGTTTACTTAAATTATTTCTATTAACCGTTGAATGTCAATTTTAATGTAACAGCAATTGTGAAAGAAGACATTTGGACGTTTTTGACTTTGAAGATGAAGTTATTCAGTACCACGGGATGAAAATAGACATCATTTTTATTAAGTGTAAAAATTACTTAAGGTTAAAAAGAACCCACTTTTTTGGTGACCCCGACGTGATAATAATAATAATAATAATAATGTTTATTTATCATAAAAGTATACAAGTATATAAAAAATTTATAAAAACATAAAAACACAAAAGGTAAATAAACATAAATAATCACAAAAGTAGTATAAAACTACCTGTACGTGATATTTGAATTACCCCATAACTTGCATTTTTGGTGACCCTGATCTTTGAAAATTCAAGCGTACGTCATATTTTTATTGATCCTGTTAATAGAGATTAACACGAGAACGATACTTTTCTCGTCTCGTCTCGTAAAACCGAGACGAGACCTTTTTGAAAATTATTTAGACGATACAGAGACCCGAGAGTCTTTTACTGGTCTCGTTTATATTTCTTCAGAATTTTTTTCTGAATTTCCGAGAAAAATAAAAAAAAGGTCTGCATAGGTTATGGTACATTTACGAAATTTTAAATCTGGTAACCATCTGTTATTTGAGTACTTACGACGAATAGACGAAGCCATAAAACTATTAAAATGAAAAGCCATGATTCCATAAAGAGCGTAGTGGTCATAAACTAGGCATATAGTTTCATTTTATACTCATAATTTTTTAATAAATTGATAATATAAAAAACATCTAGTATATAATATAGAAATAGTTATCAATCAAATTTATATTCAGACATACCTAACTGGTTAAGAGAAAAAATAAATTTCCTAATAATTATAGTTAAATTAGATTACATTATGAAATAAAACAATATCTTCTGCTCAAAGTTTATTTTAAGAGCAATTGCTTCGTGCACCGTATCTCAGATAAAGGGGAAATTTCTCCTATGAGACCCCCACCACAAATTTTTAAGAGACCGAGGCGATTCACGTAAACATTTTATTTAACAGCGCTTCAACCACGGTGTTTTGTGTCGACTTTTAAAATACGGACTCAAGAAATTTTCAAGCCCAGTATTGTTGAGATTATTTTTAGTGCCATTAGTTTCGCGGTGTTATTTGTGGATTTTTTAAAAATTTACTTTTTATCGGAAAGTATGGGGCTAAGGAATAAACGATATTTTCTTAAGAAAAGAGGGAAGAATATAAATGACGAATAAAATTCGAATAATTTTTAATTTTTTGCGGCATACTGTATACAACTTGCAAGAATTTTCTTTTTTGAGACAAACTGTATATATTTGACAATAATTTTTTTTGGGACATACTGTAGGTAAAAATATCAAAAGATTTTTGAAAAGGAAAAATCTTTTAACGACAAATAGTATATACCTACTATTTAGAATATGTATTCCTAAAAAACTCAACTGCAGACACACTGTATAGATTTTTCAAGACTTTATTTTTAGGACATTCTGTATATAAGAATTTTCATTTTTGGGACATACTGTATATATCTTACAAGAATTTTTATTTTTGGGACATGCTGTTATAAGAATTTTCATTTTTGTGGCATACTGTATACAACTTACAAGAATTTTCATTTTTGGGACATACTGTACGCATCTTACAAAAAATGTTATTTTTGGGACATGCTGTTATAAGTATTTTCATTTTTGTGGCATCCTGTATACAACTTACAATAATTTTCATTTTTGTGACATGCTGTATACATCTTACAAGAATTTTTATTTTTGGGACATGCTGTTATAAGAATTTTCATTTTTGTGGCATCCTGTATACAACTTACAATAATTTTCATTTTGGGACATGCTGTATACATCATTCAAGAATTTTTATTTTTGGGACATGCTGTTATAAGAATCTTCATTTTTGGGACATACTGTATATATCTTACAAGAATTTTTATTTTTGGGACATATTGTATATATCTTACAAAAATTTCTGTTTTTGGGACATGCTGTTATAAGAATTTTCGTTTTTGGGACATACTATATACATTTTACAAGAACTTGTATTTTTATGACATGCTGTTATAAGAATTTTCATTTTTGGGACATACTGTACGCATCTTACAAAAATTGTTATTTTTGGGACATGCTGTTATAAGAATTTTTATTTTTGTGGCATCCTGTATACAACTTTCAATAATTTTCATTTTTGGGACATGCTGTATACATCATTCAAGAATTTTTATTTTTGGGACATGCTGTTATAAGAATTTTAATTTTTGGGACATACTGTATATATCTTACAAGAATTTTTATTTTTGGGACATATTGTATATATCTTACAAAAATTTCTGTTTTTGGGACATGCTGTTATAAGAATTTTCGTTTTTGGGACATACTATATACATTTTACAAGAACTTGTATTTTTTTGACATGCTGTTATAAGAATTTTCATTTTTGGGACATACTGTATACAACTTTGAAGAATTTTCATTTTTGGGACATACTGTATATATCTTACAAGAAGTTTTTTTTTGACATTTACTGGTATAAACTAAGAGATTTTCTGAAAACAAAAAATGTTTTAAAGACAAATATTATATACCAACTATTTAGGAAATGTATTCCTAAAAAAACCGGTTTGAGACATACCGTATACATCTTACAATAATTTTATTTTTGGGACACACTGTATACATTTCAAAATTTACAACTAATTCTAAAAATTACTTCGTTTGGTTTGAATTAAAATATTTAATTTAACTCTTGGAGTCCGACTCTGTTCTTTAAATAACGTCCCCGACAAACCGATCGAAACCGAGACTCTACGAACGTCGGCTAACGAAAGAATTGCAAATTAAGTAGTAGGGATAATATTTGCCTTATTTATAATTATTTTAGAGACAGAACGATATCTCGTATTTTAGTGATTAGAATCTCATGTCGAATTGAATATTTAATTTGTTTTTTGCATTATATTACGGAAAGATGAATCTGCAGATTGCTCGAATTCTTTTTTTTTAATAATACATTTTTAATATAGTAATTGTAAGGTAAAGTTTTATTATTTTTAATAATTTCACCAAACCTTACATTTTTTTCCAGGAGGAATGGTTGGTTTTTTCAAAAAAAAAAATTCGACGACATTGTAGATTAATCCTTTTTCTTTTTTACAAAACAAAAAGTAGTGAAATTTATTCAGTATTGTATTCTCTATCATTAAAACGAAATGCATGAAATTTAAAGGTTTTGACGGTGTTTGAGCGCGAAGCAATTGCTCTTAACTAGAAAGATTAAACTCTACTAAAATATTTAAAATTTCGTAAATATTTATGATGTCATTTTAAAAGTTTTATCTAATTGGAGAGACAATCATTAAGCAATAAATAATAAATTAAACTGCTGGTTTTTGAAAATTATTAAAAAAATTATTAAGATTTCGAATTTCTAAAACATAAATTAAATACTTGAAAAAATAAATAAAATGAGTAGGTTCCTCCAGGTTCGATTGGAGCTGTACATATCAAGACGATGGGTTCAAACTCGTTTATTTAATCATTAACAAATCCATCAATTGTACTTTATTCTACTTCTTAAATTTCACTTTTCTTCTTCTGTAGAGCTTTTCTGTTTCCATCTGGTCGAATTATTTATTTTATTCATTAAACTCCTAATTACATTTTTGTATTTTTGTTTTTTGATTTTTATCTCTCGTATTTTTTATTTTGCTATTCCCCATAACTTCGTTTTTATATTATACTTGTACTTCTATGTTCATTTCTTCAAAGTTTTTGTTTAACTTTTAAACCACCATGTTTATTGACATATCTATTATCTATGTTATCAATTTCGATTGCTAACTTGACATTTTCTATTTCTTAGTCTCATATCCCGTAGATTTGATTTACCTGATATTTCCATATTAATATCTTCACACGCTACATCATCTCCTACTACTTGTTCTTCTTTTTGTATTGATGAGATATCCATGCTTATTTGCTTACCTTTAAATTCCTTTTTGATTCTTTTCGATAATGATCAATTTTATTGTCTGAAAATGTTGTCTATTTTCTGAAATATTTTTCTGACTTTGTTTTAATTCTAGCATTATCTTCGCAACTTTCCCAAAATCTTGCTTTTAACGTACTTCTTTTCTATTTGTATCAATTTTCATCATCATTGTCATTGGCACATCCATAATATTCATTTTTTTTTGTTCTGTTGGTTCTACTTTTTTCTGTTCTTTCTCTCGTGATTCTATTATTTCTTTATCACTTTCTTCTACCTTTGTCTCAACAGCTACATATTGTTCTTGTTTGTCTATTATATCTCCTTTTCCAAGATTTAAATCATATTCCTGTTGCTCGTCCATTATTCTTATTTTCTTTCCCCATCGTAAATCTTTATCATTATGTATCACTATTCTAATACGAATAAATATTACTACTTTTTTTTTAATTGAGAATTTGGGACTTTTGCTTTTCAACAATGTTGAATCGTCAGAACTAAATGTCACACCTGTCATTTCTCTGAATAAAATTTATTTTTCAAATTATGTTATTTTACTAATTTTATATAGGTATGATATATGGGTGCTCTATTTGTCGAGTACGTGAGTTGTAGGACAAAAATTTACCATCTTTTGTAGTAGATGGCGGAATTTCCCACACTTAACCAACTCTTATCTTTAATTACATTATTTAATTAAAAGTGTGGGCAAGATTTGTTTATTGTTATTTTTTTATTAAACCGTATATTATTTAAAATAGGTCTTTATAGTGTGTCTCAGTTATTTAAATACTGCCGTAAAATAATTATATAATACCTAATAATTGCACTTTTTTATAGGATATGGATCTAATAGAAGTACTTTGGAAACAAGATGTCGATCTTGGTTTTTCCGTTGATAACCTCAAATCCGATAAGGATAACGTTAAATTCGAAGACGATGATGCGACCACTTCGATCAACTCTAAAGACGACGATGTAGAAAAGCTGAAGACTCTTCAAACCATCAATGAGAAGGCAATCAAGGTTTGTTTAATTTTTTTTCAACTTTTAAAATATAATGTTTAACTAGACAGAGAAATAACAGATTTACTGTCGTATTAAACATATTTTTTTTCTCTAATTCTGTATACATCATAAAATAATTGTTTTTGTTACATATATAATTTTGCAATATCTAGGATATTATGATCATAATGCATTTGGGGGAGACGATCAGTCTTCGGTTAAGCTTGTCCAAAGTTTTAGATTAAGCCTACTCATATTCGAAGATATGAAGCTATGATACCTAGTAACGCTATCTATTGTAGCATCGTGGATACCACGGACAAAGTCAGTGGCGGACTGACACTAGTTCGTCATTGTGGCGAATTGTATCGAGGGCCTGTAACTTATTTTAAAAAAATTCAATTTAAAAAAATATAAATTACTCATAATTTATTATGCAATGCACTTAATCTTGAAATACTTTTTTCTTTAATATAAGAGGACAAAAGGGCCCTCAGAACACTTTTTGTGACCGAGGGTCCTGTGGCGACTGCGACTGCCACAGCACAACAATAATTGTCAGTCTGCTTCTGGACACAGGCACTTATAGGGATACAATCCATCTATATAACGTAACCAGCCAGTTCAACTGGAATTGCCAGAGTTTTACAGTGGCGCAATAAGGGATACTTTATATTATTTTTGTAAGAGGGTTAATTTAAGATACTTCTATAGCAAGGCTTCGGCTCTCTACTCCAGCCCCGTGAATAGTTAAGTGAAATAGGACTTCTAAGAAGATTAATTAAATTTAAATACTGTTTGCTAAATAAAATGTTGTAAAAGCTCCTTCCTTGTTACCGGTTTGCCAACAAATTTATACCTTTCATAGTCCTGTATTTGCTGTCTGCTCGTGGAGAGCAGGAGTACGAGGTGGGTTTCTCCTCTCCTTTCCCTAAAAAAAAAAGTACAACTGAGTGCTGTTAGCTGGGCCCACGGCAAGGCGTAGTGGGGGAAATTTAATCAAAAACTAGAGACAGAGTAAGCTTTTGAAAACACGTGTATAATCACTTATATTTGTGGTATTCATTATCCTACAATAGATGGTGGATTATTATTCGAATATGTAAAATTATTTGGTGTATACAGAGTTAGTTTTTGAAACTATGCATATAATAAACTTTTTTATTGCGTACAATTTTATTATAGTAATATCGCAAATTATTGTTCAAAATGAAAAAAGATTATTATATGTTTTTTTTTGAATTCGTTAGATAATATTTTTTTTCCTTTAAAGCAAGAGAAAGATGAAGACCCTTGGTCGGGATTTCAATATACTATTGATACAGAAACGGGTAAGTACACTTTACACATTTAAAAAGGTTTTCTATATTATTTGGGTCTAGATCCTTAATAATATGGATAACATAAGTAATGAGCTCTATTTTATAGACAATTTTATATTGTAAAATTGTGCGTTACTTTTAAAGGATGACAGAATATATTATGAATAACAAAAAAGTCTTATGAAATATTTTCCTATTGCTAATCCTTTTATCGTAAAATCGATTTAAAAATTATATCCAAAACACTGGCAATTTCGAAATAAACTTTTGAGAATGTCCTACAATATTACTTGATATACAAAGTGTTTCATACGTAAAGGGAAAAATTTCAATAGTAAATGAGATCATCGAGAATGTTCTAAATAACCTATATCTATAATGGGTGTCAGGGCCATAAGTTCTATTTTTTTTTTGCATTATTTTTATACTTAACTAAGATCAATTGAATATAATCCAAATTAAAATCGAAGTTCGCCTTCTCGAAAAATTGACAAATATTTGCAATATTATGAACATCAAAATTGAAAAAGTAGCAAAGAGCGGAAGTAAATGAATTAAAATCAAATAAATGGTCTTTTTGTTTCCCAGTGACCGATTCCAATATTTTTTTCCTTTTTATTTTAACGTCTCTTTTCTGCTGCCAGGGCTAATCTTTACGGGACCTACAACTTATCGTGGGTTCCGAACCACGGTCTTCGATCACCGTAAACGTTTCGTTAAAAGCTAATTCTACAAGATAAAAAATCGTTAAAACTTTGTTGTTAACAAGCCGCCAATATCCAAAAACAGGTTCAGTTTCTTTTAGATAAATTGCTGTTATCGCTTCCTCAATGGTCACTAGTCCATGTGGATTGTCAATTAATTGAATGAAGCACTTTTTCGGCGGATCTTTGATTCTGTCTTTTAGCTGGACTTAAATATACCTTCACATTAGTATTTGTTACATTATCCTACTCCAACCGATTATCCTTCTATCGAGCCTCACCTTTATGCACAGATCAAAATAAAAAATCTGTTTAAATGATGATTTAACTACTAAATAACGGTCTACAAAGTTACACATCCCAATAAATATTACAGGATAAGTTAAAATATATATTTTTGTCCAGTAACATTTTTGATATAAAATCGCAAGGTATAATTAATTCTTGCATGTTCAGCCACTCTGACATTTTCTTTCAACACAATCTCATTCCTTCTATCTCTGTTTTTCATACATCTTGTTTATAAGAACTCTTTATCGGTCGTCATTTTTTTATTGTTTTTCAAATTGACTTCCAAACTCTTCTTGATCTCTGGAGGCCAGAATCTTTTTAAATACACCATATGCAAGTGTGGGATTCATCTATACTCTGGTATATCGTCATATACACTAAACCCTTCTGGATACTTTTCCACTGAGTTGACATTTATTGTTGAATCTTGTTAAGAGAAATATTTCTTCTGTTTAATTGAAAAAGAAAACTATTAGTAGTTCCTTTAGATATTTTATGGATTGTTATTGTACTTAAAAAGGAAGATGATTCCTTTTTTTAGCAAATTATATACCTGTTATATATTTATACACTTACCGGAGGATTTTTAGAATATATCTCGAACAAGGAAGCTCAACTAACTTAACTATATATTTTTTTAATAAGGAACATTTTTCATTTTCCGAATTAAGTTGTTTAATTTCCAAAACAAATTAATTAAGCAAATAAGAAAAACTTCAAATTTAAAACTGAAATTAAAAATAACTTCTCTGACTGACACTATCTACCCTCAATTTCCATACCCATTTCTAATATAAAATCCCATGGTATAGAAACACATTTGATTTGATTTCGTTTTGTACACTCACTCTAGAGACACCGCTGAAAACGGAACTTTTATAAAATACAAAGACAGACGAACGGAACCTACTGCAAGTTAGTATGACTTTTGAAAGTTATATATATTTATAGGGCTCATGATGATAGACAAAGTAAACAATACAAGTACAAAATCATTCAGTGGCTGTGGCTGACCAGCGATTTTTACGTTTACGGAGACACCTTGCTAGACTTTGTGCAGACGAGAATGACTCTTGTTTTCTTGACCTGGCCACTGTTGCTGTTGAATGCGCTTTTTAATATTTCCACTTGTGCTTTTATTTACATTTCAGTGACTTAACACTAATACCACTTTATGTGAGTGTATACTTTTGTCTGCATTTAACTATAATATATTTGTATTTTTAATCTAATATAAAAACTGGACAACATTTTTTTTTAAATTAAGAAACATAAAAAAATACTTTCAACTTCTAAAAATTCATCAAGTTTTCTACCTGATCAAGATATGAATGTTATAAAAATTTAAAAATTTCAACTTTTTTTTACTTTTTAACTTTTTAGTGAATCTGGCAACTAGACAAAAAAAAATTAAATCGCTAGCTTGTTTTATTTAACAGCATATAACAAATAATTATATTTTTAAATGAAAACCTTTTAAATAATGTCGTTTTTTCCATCTAAATATCAGTAGAATAAAACTTATTTGCAAAAGATCCTCAATGCGGCGCTGTGGTACAGCACCATATTTGTACTGCGCAACTTTTGGCGGGAAACACGTGCGCGACTTTTCACGGGAAACCGGTAAAGAGGTGGGCATAGAGAAGTTAATATAATTACAATAAGCAGAATAGGAAATCATTTAATAGATGATGAACGAACGAACGATGACGTAAATGCTTTAATTACTAATAAATAAAGTATGGGTTCATTAATGAACCAATAAATATCAATAATTATTATTAAAATAATCAAAGCTAATGTTCATTAATAAACTAATAAATAAGTAAAATTATGAATAGAAAGAGGTAACTGAACATGACAGATGACTGGAAAAAAATAAAGAGTGACTGTTAATTGGAAATGCAGAAGAAGTGGCAGAGAATTAGAATCGAAGAAGTAACAGAATATGGCAGATGATCGGAAAATAAGAAGTAGCAAATTAAGAAGATTGACAAAATCTGTTCACTAAATCATACTTATTAGTGTTTTCTTTTTTCTTCTTTCATCATTGAATTGTTTTAAAATTCTTATTATGTCCCTTTTATCAACTTTTTATTTTCTTATTCATCGTCATCGTTTGATCATGTGTTAAATTATTCACTTTCCTGTTTATTGTATTTATAATAACCCTCTATCCCCACATCACAGTCGCACCGGTTTCCTGCCAAAAGTTGAGTCCAAATTTTGAATTTAGTGTATTCGGAGCAACAAATACTGACTATGCCATATTCACAGCCACACGGTACACTACATTTTTTTAGATAAAATTTTTTAAATTGGAATATCAGTGGACCATAAAATTCATGTATTGGTAATAACAAACATAGTAATGTCGCCGTGAAGTAACATTTTTATTGGCTTATTATACCGTAATGTCTCAGCTTAGATAATTTACGTAAACAATATGACTTTTATTTTTTCGCGCAACTTGATCTATATATTTTTAATTATTATTCTACTTTTTTGTATCTAATTAATCTTGTTTTTGTAATATAATTTGGCAGCGGTATGTTCTACGAAATTAAAGAATTATATTAAATTAAATGATTTCACGACATCTGCTTCCAAGAAGCTTGCAGTTGTTTTCAACCACACTCAATGACTTAACAATTTTACATCAGGATCATTCTTTTACCTTCTAATAGAAAAACCTTCGACGATGGTTTTTAGGATTTTTTTCGGTTAACTTCTACCTATAAAGTCTTTATCATGCAACAGCCAGGACACGGCGATTCCCTGAAGAATATCTCAAGATCTCGTGAACTTCTTTCATCTTCTTATTTTTTTTAATCGTCCTTTTCTTTGAACATAGTTTTATTTCTAAAAAAATATTCTTGAGATTATTTGTTGATGAAAATTCATTGCACATTTTTGTTTAAAATTCTGAAAAATAGTAAAATATAAAGTTTATTATGTGAGTGGCAATTAACCATTCATACTACTGTGATAATCACTAGTTTTTGTTTTACTTTTAAATGTTTACTCAGCATCAGAAACAAATAGGTTTTTATTACCTGTATCAAGAATAATGTACTTGCATCCATGTCCTAATTTTTACCGGTGGTATCCACTGTACGTTCCTGCCAAGTACTTCGGTTATTTCGTTGTACTGCACACAAAAGTTTCATCCATATATAATAGTTTAAAATTCTGTATTCGGTTTTAGTTACCGAAATTCCTAAAAAATAAGTATGCTTAAAATGAATACACAATAAATAATTCTAGATAAAATCGCTTATTTATTTTCTTAAACATACAACCAGTTATTTAGACCTTTCTAAACAAGAAACGCCTGGCCATTCCAAAGCGGCGACGAATCGTCTTGATTATTTGGAGTATTCGTAAAATAGTTGCATATATAATCTCAACATAATCAATAGACTGTTAATTATTTGTACATCCATTGTACTTACATATGATGTACACGATACATTGTACATATAGTGGACGTTCAGAACTCACTAGAAAGCATGCATGTACAATCGAAAAATGAAAAAAATAAAAAGGCTGCACAGAGTTTTTACACTGGACGTACAAAGTCCCATTATTGGTTGAGTATAAACAATAGAATACATACAACGAACCCATTTATGAGTATATACAACAGACGAGGACGGACTAGGTAGATATGACTTCCTAATTGTATGCAAGATGACTCTGAATAGCAGGAGCCCAGAGCAATATCAATTTTAGAATCAAGTTTCTTGGTTGGAAGCGCAATACCAACTATTTTATTTAAGAGTCACTTGATAAAAGGTTAAGAGCACATTGATTATAACAACCACTTGAAAATATATATTTTTTTATAATTGGTTTATTTTCACTGATGCAACTAATACTGGCACACATAGTTTGTAATAATCAGCACGTATTATACATACATTTTCATACCTGAAACGATCACTTTAAACACCTATTACAACTGTTTCTGTTATACGAAATTTTAGAAAATTGTAACTTAGTTTTTATGTCGAATTATTAAGCCGGTGAAATACCCGCGATAACAGACCATTTCGCTAAGCGAAGGAGGTGTGTTTCGATTCGTGTCTGGATGCATAATCATTCCATCTTAAAGTGAGATGCTATTTTTTAACATTAAAGAGAGTAGTTGCAATAATTTAGTCACGCTTGGCTGACATTAATCGTGTAATTTTTTCAAAGTCACGCTCAGGTCAACATGTCCTGTTACTCAGTTAACAAATATTTATCGCCTCATTTGATCCAATATTCATATTTTTAGCTGATTAATATATGGTAGTAACTGAAGTACCATGTCCCAGCTTACATGTAAAACCAATGCAAATAGAACTAAAAACCAAATATTTCAACGCATAGATTACTTCATTTTACTTATAATATTAATAACTAAAGATTATCAGTCTTTGTACGAAAGAAATACAAATATTTAAATCTTTCGGTTTCTGATCTACTAATAAAATAAAAAATACAGTAATGACACTGATCGTCTAAGTGATGACAAAAAAATAACCAATCTCACAAACACCGGCGATCATACTCACATAACAAGGAAACAACAATTTTGTCTTACCTACATGTTTTGTTGACTATCTAATCATCACCGGTAAAACTCATTATTTGTTGTAAATGGAGAAAACAAAAATAAAAAACAACTCAAAACCATTACCATACCATGTTTCATTCTTCAGTGGTTCAATTTTCAGTGGTGCTTTGTCGGAATGCATAGTTTCAAAAATCTACTCTGTATACCCCAAGTATTACTATGTACGATAGATGTCGTGACTATCTATCATTGTCACAGAAAAAAATTATTTTGTGTTATATTTCCTTCTTAAATTTTACGCCTATTGTACTTATTTGACCGATAATCAAATCATTTCCTTTTGCGCAGAAATTATGCTAAACTCTTATATACTTTTAATCCCTAAAATTTGTTTAAAGAATTTAAAAAAAATTTGGTGGTAACGAACTCAATAACCCCGAATCCGGTACTGCATAGAGAAAATTATGAACTTTAATAATTATTTATTAGTTTTAATTAGAAAATCTAAAGTAAAACAAAAAGTTTGACTTTTAGGATCAATAAAAATCTTGCAACACCGACCATGGGCATTCCGTAGTTGTGGTGTGTTATCATAAGTATCTATTCAAAGATCCCAACAATATAAATTCAGATGGGTCTGACCTGTCTTGAGTGTTTAACAATAACACCTTTTCTTTATTCGAGAGCTGAGTTAATCCTGTGAAGAGAGGATGGCACAGAACAAAGATATTCTCAGTTATGCACTTGATGTCTTCAAATTTTGAAGATGGAACTTTTTTAAACAAATAATTAGTTAAATATTCAATAAGACTTTTTGGAATTCGTAATGAAAGGAAATCTTAAGTGACAACTTTATTAAGGGTGGTGTTGACATTGACGTTTTTTGTGGTTGATTTAGGATTCTGTTGATTTTAGTTTAACCACAGGATTTTATTTCAACAGGGCAAATTTATTTAATAATTTAAATTTTTTATGCGTATTTTCTTGTAAGAGTATTTAGTAATTCAATGAATTGGAAATTAATGGAAACTAATGTCTAGTATAATGGTGATTATAATATTCGAAAACAAACATATAATAAGTGTTCAGGAGTCAAAGTTTTTGTTTTTATTATTTTTATCAAAAAATATTTTGTATATTGTATTTTGTTATTTGATATAATTATCCGATCATATAGAGCAATAGAAAATATTAGCCTAAAAATAATTATAAGTATTTTTGTCTGTTCTGAAGGGCATAGAAGGGCATAAGAAAAACAAAGCCGGAATTTGTAAAAAACAATTTTCGAATCATGGTGCAATGAAACGGCTAGAAAAAAGTAGGAGTACATTCCTAACATATAATTAATCGTGAGCTTATGGCATCCCAATAATAATTGAACTAATCAGTTTGGTTGTTTGTTCTCTCCATTTTAAGTTAATGATTTTTTTTGTCGCAAGTCAACTTATTTAAAATTTGTGACGAAAATTAAGGACGACTCGAGTAAAGATAGGTATGTTAAATTTATTGATTTTTATCTAAAAAGAAAATATTTACATATTTTAGAAAAGTAATCAACTAAGTAATTTAAAATATACTCAAATAATTTTGAGAATTTTAGAATTCCTGTTATATATTTTTTTTTCACCAGTATATAAGCTTCTTTTACGGTTATTTATTGTTATTTGCTTTATTTGTATTTGCATAGTCTTGTATAAACAGCTCTGTTTCTACGGGTCCATAAAGGCTAATTTATTTCCTTTTTATTTTATTTTCTAAGAGTAAAACAAATAAAGTAGGGAAAATCTAGGAAAAAAATAATAATATTAAGATTTTCCAATAATTAAAAAACTATAGCATTTATTAAGACCTTATTTTTTAGGAGTAAAATTACACCTTTATACATTTTAAAGTAAAAATTAAGTTTAAAAATTAAAAAGAAGAAATTACAAGCCTTAAAAATATTTATTGCCCATGTTAATTTTGTTCGGTTGGAATATACATAGGAGTCAAAGTACTAAATGTGTTAAAATACGTTAAACAGTAGGTCAAAAATTAAGTTTAAACAAAAGTATTTCATTCCTGATTCACATTTTTGACAAAAAAATCCGTTCACCGTTTGTATTTAATAGCTCCAATTTGTATACTTAATGCATCGGACCCATTTTTTCCAGGGTGATTTTCTTTATAAGCCTCCATACAAACGAGGCACCAACAATATTTTTTAACCGAGAAAATATACCCCTCCGTTAATTAGGCGCCTTTTTTGATGGTATTTATTTCTTTCCTCATTTACATCATGCTTTGTTAGATTTTTCTTTACATTTAATGTCAATTTTTTTCTGTCTATTTCCTTATTGACAAATCTGTTACCGTATACAGGGAGTTTTATAATTGAATGCTGATCCGAAAGCGACAATTCTTGGATAAAATTCTTTATATGAACATATGTCCGCCACCGCTTTGTTTCTGAGATACATGGTGTTGAAATTTAACAAAAAAATACAGTTTTTCCCCAATATATCCAAAACCGCTCTGGTTTTTTTTTTCAATTTTGGTACATGCAAGGTATATACGCATAAAATTTTGTTTTCAGAATAAAATATAAATAAAAATATTGGTACGCCACTCTTTTTTTTTCAAATAATTATTATTTTTATTAATTGTCGTCTATCTATTCGTAAAAATGGTATCTTGAGTTTTTTCGTCTGGTGAAGGTTTTAGATTGAAAAAATAAAATAATTCAATTGCTTGTCCCTATATGCGAATTCAGCCGGACATGTTAAATAACTAATTTAATTTTGTTATTTTTTGTTCAAAATAGTAATAAATTATTAAAAATAAAAAATGCATTTTTATAGGTACTTTGCATGTACCAAAATTGAAAAAAAAACAAAAGTGGTTATAGCGATATTGGGAAAAAACTAATTTTTTTGTTTATATAAAGAATTTTTTTTCTTAAAATAATTTAAGTCATCGCCTTTTAGAATTAGCATTCAATTATAAAACACTCTATATAATAAATTACCTAACTCGTTGTTAGGGTCTATCAGTTACCAAGGAGGGAGCAAAGTTAGAATTGTTAAAAATATCTTTAACAACAGGATATATCACTGTGATTTTAAAAACACTTAATATATTGGATGGTGTTACGGATTTTCACATTACATCTCTAATAATGGAATCCATGACAATCCTTTACGGACAGTCCTACCCCTGACAATCTTTCCCTATTCAATCCTTCCCCGGACAATTCTTTCCTGTGACAATTCTTTCCTATGACAATTCTTTCCTATGACAATTCTTTCCTATGACAATTCTTTCCTATGACCATTCTTTTCTATGACAATTCTTCTCAGCGACAATTCTTCTCAGCGACAATTCTTCTCAGCGACAATTCTTTCCCACGACAATCCTTCCCCTCGACAAATCTTTTCCGTGACATATGGTCACTCGAGCAATACAATGCAAACCAGTCACTATTTTTATGTATTTTTTTAAAGGACCTGACTGTATTTGTAGAATTATAAATATTGCGAAATACCCAAAAAGTACGTTCGAATGTTTTTCATATGACAAATTGTGTAAGGAATACACCTAAATATATTTAGATCAGAACAACTAATCTGTAGATTAAGTCTAAATATTTTGAAAATCAAGACATATCTTGTGAATTGGGCAAGCCTAAATATCAATCATATTATGGCAATAATTATAATAATTAATTGTGGGTAAATGATCTTGGGGGAGGATTGTTTTGGGGAATAATTGTCCGGGGAAGTATTGTCGTGAGGAAGGACTGTGCGGAAAGGAATGTCTGGGGAAGAATTTTGCGGGAAGTATTATTGTGTCACGTTTGTAAAATTGGTGTATCATAAATCGTGATATTTGCTTACTTTGCCTCGCATTATTCGTTCGTTTACGATTTCTTGGTATCTAGAACATTCAATAAATTTATAAAATAACATTCAGATAATTAATATGAGGACGATTATAACCCCTGTGCTAAACGTATCCCTTCTGTGAATTTTGATTTAAATTCCCTTTTTTTCCGACTTTATGCATAAGTTCACTACATAACATAGCACCTAATTTGAAAGCAGAGATTTGTAACCATATTCTATAAGTAGTACATATAAATAAAAAAATAAATAAAACTTACTTTTTCGCTTGCTAAAAAACAAAACGCAGTCTTTTTTTACGGTAGTTTTTCCGTTAAGGAAACAAATACTAATGATACAGCTCTGTCCGTCCATCTCTCTGTCCGTCCGTCTGCCCGCATCTATTTCTCAGGAATAAAACAGATAGCTTTAAACTGTCAACGGCTATAAACTCGGCACATTTTGAATGTGTGCATAGGCGAGTTTCAGGTTTCTACGACTTCCAGTTTCAAAACCAATTTTACAATCCGACTTAAAAAATACCCATTTCGACGTTAAATTGAACGCTGAATCCATTGACGTATTCAGATTTGCGCTATCTCTTATACTTTTGAGATAGTTGTAAATATTATGGGTCAAAAGCGAGGGGCCAACCACTGAGCTTATTTTGTACATGTACTGCAGAAATTTGTACTTAAATAAGGTACTGCAGAGCACTGCATAGTACTGCACACGTACTGCATAGTACTACACACGTACTGCATAGTACTGGACACGTACTACTAAGTACTGTACTTGTACTGCATAGTACTGCAGTTCAAAAATAAAATATTATTTACTAATCTAACAGTTGGTAAAGGCAACTGATTATTTATATCATTTGCTCCGAGCTTCTTGTTTTCTTCTCGAGGAAATCGAAAATTTGTATCTATAAATAATTACAAGGCTAAATAAAAATACTATACAACAATTTACCCGTAAAGTAGCATATTGTTATCTTCTAAATTACCTAGATCTGTACTTATTTTTTAATTCATGACCTTATTAAAAAGTATCGCCCGGGAATCAGGGAATAATGTAAACAGATTTAATATCAACACATTAGTACTTTGGACTTCTTTTATTTTGTAATCTTTCATTTCGCTTACAGTTATTTTCTTTATTGCTGATTTCTGTTTAGGATGACAGTAATCAGCAAATATAGACACTAATAGGCAACACATTTGTATGCTTTTAACTGATTTTCAGTATCTTATATTTACTTTTTATAAAACTTTAACTTAACTTATGATGGATGTCAATCGTATATAGAAACCATCTGAATAGACAAAAGAATTAAAATTCAGAAAGGGATGTTTTAATCAGCACAGTCATTAAAACTCGCTTGAACCGAATACCGAATAAAACAGAGAAGTTAAAAATAACGTTGGATGTAGTATCTAAGTAGTATATCTAAGTAAGATCGGATATAACGTGTACTGCAGAGTACTGCATACGTACTGCATAGTACGGTACACATGTACTGCAGAAAAAACGTACGGTACTGCAGAAAGTGGTTGACCCCTCGGTCAAAAGTTAATACTTACTACTTTTTGGTCGGGAATCTATATGGGAGTAAGTGAGTGAGGAAACAGCTGATTAGTGGGAAAAACTACCCCATTAGTTATCATCAATACCCATAGGTAAATAATTTTAAAATATACAATCATATATTCAGAATAGCTTAAGTATAGTAGATCAGACATTATAGAGAAAAACTTTGATGTATTTCTGGTTTTATACCTAGAGGGAATTTAAATAGGCCTAAACTGTGAAATATGGATAAAATTAAATAAAAATATAAAACATAGTCGCACAGCCTTGTAAGTAAATTATTTTAGGCCATAAATGTTCAATTTTGGTATTCAAAAAGAATCTATCCTGCAGTAACCTTATTTTATTTTAAATAAATTTTAGCATCTGTCTCAATTACTATATTTGTTACTAACTTGTTTTTGATCTGTTACTGTTACTAACATTTTCAAAATTTTTACAAATTGATCTAAAATCTTTTATTTAAGAATTTTTGAATCGTCCCAATTTACTCATATGCTGAGATAGGTATTTAGATCGATAATCCATTTAATCTTTACACATTGAATGCAAAAAAGTAGTATTTTAGTATTGCATATTAAGAAGTTATTAGAGTTGGGAATAAAAGTTGTTGTCAAATCAACTATCAAGGAATATCTAATATTTTTTGTGCCACTTTGAAGTTTTTGTATATAAATCTCTAAATACAAATTCAAAGTTCTATTTTAAATATGATCAAAAACCATTTAATTTTTTACCTTTACTCACTCTTTAAATAATTATATATGTCAATAAATTACACTATTAAAAGACACTGTAAATTCAATACAATAAAGTTCAAATATAAAACAAATGAATGGATTTTAATAATATTACCGTATTATGGTTTCAAATTATCCGCTAGATGGCTTTACGTTGTTATCTAATGAATCAGATTCTCCAAAAAAATGAGCTATTCTAGGATCCATCTAAAATAACTCAGTTCACTGTATTAAGATAGAATATATCCCTTCGTCATTTATTTTTCACCATTGAATCGAATTTTTGACTAATGTTCCTGAATGATGTCAGCAAAAATTGTCGCATTCAAAATTTTGTATAGGATAGAATAATTACTACTATTCTTATAGAACTCCTAACAAATAAAGAGATATCGTATTGTAGGGAGTAACGGATATCACTTCATAAATTAACAACGAATATTTCTGAAGAAAATTGTATAAAGATATCGAAAAAACCCGTTTACATATTTATTAGGTATTTCACAATTTTTGTAAAGGAGTTTCAAAATTTGACAATATTTCGGAGGACGATAAAAAAAATAGTTTGCTTCTGAACTCCATGCAAGAAAGCTAATCTACACGGTGTTACATTTTTAAAAAATCATTTGTGATGGTTGTATTGTAGATTTTAGACCATACAGAACTTTTTATAAAAAATAACTTAAAACTTTTTATGAAGAATAACTTTTTTCGTTAAAATTAATAATAAAAATTTTTCAACTGATTCCAGTAAACATACTCTATAATATGAAAGTTTCCATTTAGTATTTTCAATGACGTCATACTTTAACGTATTTGGTGGCCGAGTACACAAACATCCCAAAGTTACCCGAACCGCGTAGTGAATCCGTTTCCTTACACCTTTTTAGTGTAACCGTCGAAATATTAAATAGTCAAACTTGCGATTTGACAACAGCGGACTGTGTTCAAATATTTATTATTTCTAAAATGTTATAGTGGCAAACCTGACTAAAAAATTATTGAAAAAATATACATCTATATAGAAGGTCTATTTTCATTATTTAATTTCGACCATCAAATTTAATAAAAGAAATATATATTATACAAATAACTGCTAAGTGTGAAAACATTATTTTCTCTAGTCACTAACGTCGTTAAAAATAGTGTAAACGTAACTTTTATTGTGGCTCGTGATCCGCAGGTGAAGTTATTGGGAGACAAATATTCACGATTGTACGTGCGCATGCCTTGTTAATATTAGATTAGGTTTTTTTCTGATTATATAAAAAAAACAAAACTACTATCCGAATCTAATCGGGGTTAATCATTAATGAAAAATTGCATTTATTGCATTTATTTCCCCAAAAAAAAATTATTTTTTTGAAGGATTCGTCTCCAAATTGCGAGTATGTCTCCCACAGGTGGAGTTATTGGGAGTCAAATAATCACGATTGTGCGCATGCGTTGTTAATGTTAGATTAGGTTTTTCAGATTATTTTGAATAAAGATTAAAAAAAAACTGCTATCCGACTCTAACCCAAAACTTATTTTTTTGGAGTATTTGTCTCCCAATAGCTCCTTCTGTGATTCACATGTGGAGTTATTGGGAGACAAATAATCACGACTATGCGCATGCGTTGTTTATGTTAGATTAGGTTTTTTCTGATTATTTAGAGTAAAAATTAAAACAAAACCAAAACTACTATCCGTATCTAACCGGGGTTAATCAGTAATAAAACATTGCATTTATTTCCCCAAAAAAAATATTTTTTTTGGATTATTTGTCTCCTAATAGCTCCTTGATCCACAGCCGTGCAAATTTAATATTGACATTTTTTAAGTTTGTCAGACTGTTAGTGGCTGTATATAAATGTCATTCTATTCTATTGAGTTTTTTTAGGCTATCAATAATATTGATGTAACTTTTGACTTTAGAAATGAATATTTTGAAGATGTGGACACAAGAGGCTTTAAATTATCTAGAATTATATTTTGTATTGCAAACTACAAATATCTCCAGATTAGAAGTCTTTTAATAGATGAAATATCATTAGAAATTTTATATAGCTCCAGGAAAAAAATTGGTGTAAAAAGATATAAAATGAAAAACATCATACTGAAGTGCAGAAATTTTAAAGCTTTTTACAAAAATTTATATAACAATGCATTTCTACATAAATGTAAAAAACAATGTAAATACAAACATTTTCTGGAACTGGTATTCTAGGTAAGTGAAAAATTAAATTGAAATCCAAGAATTCATAAGCAAAATCAGGTGCACTTTTAAGAACTTTTTGTGCTATATATTTAAATGATTCTTTTTTAGATTTTCATTAATGAATTCAAAAAATGTACCTTTATTCTAGGGTCTTCTTATCTGAAAAAAATCAGTTTCAAATTCCAAATTATCATTTAAGATTTTCTTAAAAGATAATTAACATTCTTTTTTTACATGGTGTTTAGTAGGATCCTTTGTCTGGTGATACCTACTCGATGACTTGTGTATTTAAAAATGATTCTCAGTTTTTCAAAATCTCTATACTATTGTTTTTAGTTAATTACATAAATAATTTACCAGTGCAAGTAAAATAATAATTTTGTATTAAAAAATGATATTTTATAGTCATAATGGTATTTCAATGTTAGTTAGGGTTCTACGAAACATTAAATATCAGTCCCTCATCATGTCAGCCCCCAGTCTGTGGACTAATTCCCTTCTCTGGCCCCCTATTGTCTGAGTGGCAGCCATATTAGCTTGGACTGCTCTGCTGCCTTTATTCTGATTGGCTTTGCTCGTTTTCAGATATTTCACGCAGAGTAAAAGTTCAGTCCAATCCAAGTACCTGTGTATTCAGTGTGCTCCGTGTTATTAAATATCTTGTGAATGAATTTAGTGACTTTAGTGAATTATAGTTGTGATTTAAAGGGATATTTTAAGGTTTTTGTGCCAACCTTTGGATAAAGCTTAAAAAATTTAAAATTCAAGGTATGTGTTTGCTTCGAATCCGAAGATTTACTTATTTTTCTAGCCTTTTGTAAAAGATCATTAAGAGATAACAATAGGATTTATGAAATATTAATCATTTTTGGTGCACATTTTGAATGTCAGAAATATTACTTTTATATATTTGTATGATTAATGATTCTCAGGTATACTTTAGGGAATAGACCATGACTTGGGCAAAATAAGTTTATTTTGAATCCTGGTTTGATCATTTGAAATTTGTATTCTCAAGAGATTCATTTTAGAATTTACTACACAAATATAACCCAACTAGGTTCTTATAATAATTTTATACATTTTTCATTCATATATGTTTTCTTTTTCTTGTGCTAATATTCAGATATTGTTCGAGAAGACAATTTTAAACCTAATACTGATTTATTTCTAATATTCTGCTATTAAGATAAAAAGTGTATTTATGTCTAATTATATTTAACAAAATAAAAGAAACACTTTCTTTTGATATTTTAAGGGAGTGTAAGAAATGTATGTTAGAATCTACTACAAAAATATAAGGCAGCTAGTTTCTAAATAGCATTTCTTACATTTATTTTGTTTTTTCTGCTGCTGCTGGTTTTAATATCATCTAAAAGAATTTTAAACTTTGAGCTATTTTTTAATTCTGTAAACTTTTAAATACAATAGGTACTTATGTAATGTTTCTTTGTAGTATTTTTAAATTTTATCCCTTTTATTTAAATTACTTATAAATCTACTCTTTTAAATAAAATTAGATTAATCTAAAACATAATGAAACAATAGCAAAGGTGCTTTTAAATATTACGTATACCCACCCCATTTTAAATAATGAACATAGATCTGGTATATTTAAAGTGCAAGATTGTAATAATAAAAGAACAGTTAACATATCTTATTAAATGTATTTTACAAGAATTTAGAAATATCTCTTAGTTATTTATATACTTTACATTTAAGAAAAGTTACCGAACAAGTTCTAATTCTTACTATAATTATAAATAATTTATAAATATGGATTTGTTCAATAGAAAACTAATTTTATTTCATTTAACTGAGCTCCAAATTTTATTACCTTAAATATGAGTAGTTGAAAAATATTATTTTGTGTTAGGGGCATATATTAAATTGAAAGAGATACTTGAATAAAGAAAAAAACAACAGCCAATAAATTATTAGATATCTTGGATCCGACAAAACTATTTATTCTGAAAAAATTATAATTTAATATTAAGAACATAAATAGTATTCAAATAGCAAAAAATACAGTAAAATATTTAAATAGAAAATAGTTGTAAACATGAAATTATTTTGTATTTAAAAATAATTATTTCCTAGTCTTAAAAATATTAACATTTGATAATGTTCTTACAATGAAAGGTAATTTATTATAAATTTTTACTCATTCAACAAAAACAGATTTATCAAACATGCTTGTATGGCATTGCTCTACAAAATAATATAAATTATTTCTTATATATTTTGCACCATATCTAATTTTTTAATTAAAAATATGGAAGCTTAAGTTTAAATTGGATCCAGATAGGTAGTGAATATTTCAAGTTTTTTTTTAATAACTAGCTTACAATTTTTATTACTGAACAATAATATATATTGTTTTTGTAGTTTAATTTTAATTTTAAATATCTCATTGTCACAATGGTCTGTACATAACAAGGCTGTACTACAAAATAAAAATATATTTTAGACAAACTATTATAACAAATACTCACTATAAAATTCTTCTTTGAATTGCTTCAATTTGATCAATAAACACACTAAAGCCATATAATTAATATACATATAAAAGAAAAGAGGTATTTTTTATTTTTACAAATAAAATACTGAAATTGTTTCTAATTCAGCTGTATTTTACAATTCGGCCCATTGTAATTATATTTTTAATCTTAGTGCTTTTTAATAAAAATTAGTTTTCACCAGTATCTTATTAACGAATTTTTGTCTCCTGAATCCATTTCGACAATTTTTCTGTGTGTGCTTGTCTGTATCTGTCTATGTGTGTATGTATGAACATGAGCTAAACCGATTTAAGTGAAATTTTGCATATCTAGTTAGGGTTACTAAGAGACGACCTGTATATATTTTGGTGATAATCGAATAATCAGAAATTACAGTTGTTTTACACATATTTTGGATTCACTATAGTTAAGTTTCATCAAGTCAATTTTTTTATAACTTTTTGTTATTAACGTGCGCTTATTTTCGAAATTATGAAAAAATGGAAGAGGATTTTTTTCCCTAAATTATCGCCGGTATAATCTAGTTTTATTAAAATTTTAATATGACGTTTCGAACTTGAATTTTTTAAATAAGGACCTGGATTTTGAATCAATGTTTTGATACATTATCATCATCTCGACCCATCTTTGAGTTCTAAATTTAATTAATTCGTTAGCAAAAAAGCCATTTTCAGTGTTTTTTGTTTCAATTAAAAATAGAATAATTTATTTTTTCTTTTGTATAATTAAAGAGGCTCAAGAATAGAGCAAACGATATGGGAGGGGGTAATGGGAAAACATGGATTTTTTAATGGTAAACGATTTGACCTTTCTTTCAATTTATTGATTATTATGCATGATTTCCAATTTTTCAACAATTCTTTGATCTCTTCAAATGTCGTGGAAGTTCAGATATCACTGATTTTATATTTACTAGTTTATTTACTGATTTACTATTCATCGAAAAAACTGAATAAGATCTTTTTAGTATATATAGTTACTAGAATAATGCGAAGGGCGTGATTTTCTCTCGACGGCCCTGCTATCATCGTTTCCAGATTCACTAAAAAGTAGACATTTAAATTATTCGTTTTTAAATGATTAAGCTAAGATTTAAGACTTCAATGCAAAATTTTTAGTGACTTAGAAAATCGAAAATTTCCTTTTTAATAAGAAATATGCTTGATATGTGCTTCTTTAGTAAAAATGCCCTTTTATTAGAATAATTGATTCAACAATTACTTTATTAGAAGTGTTTGGAAAGTTGGGTGGTACAACTCTGTTATCTTTTAGAATTAGAATCCAGGGTTAAAACCCACGCTAGGAGGGGTATTGGTCAGTTGCGCGACGTGGTCAGTTACTTACTTGCCAATAGTCTGAGGGATGAAAAGTTTCATAGGTCAGTTACGCGCAGAAAGCAATAAAAGCATTGAAGGATTATTTTAAGTACCTTTCCGACACAAAGACATTTTTATTTTATTTTAATCAGGTCAAGTCCTTTTTTTAAATAACTAAAAAATAGTGACTAGTTTAGAATTTAGCGCAGTCTAGTCCTTTTTTTTAATAACTAAAAAATATTGACTGGCTTGCATTTAACGCAGTCTAAACTTGTTATTTTCCTCTGGTTAAATATAAGCTTGAATAGGTATGTTTATATGTAGTACTTCCGGTTCTATTTCAACTGAAATATCTTAAGTCATTCTGCTTTTTTAGATTATTTAAAAAAAGTTATTTTTAAAAACATTTATAAATCGTCGTCCATTATTTCATTAGAGCAATTTTTAAAAAAACATCTGTAATAAGAGTTGCCTATTATTTACATACTTAAAACGTTTATTTTGCATTACCTGAGATTTGGTGTGTGTCCAACCAAAATAATTGAAGCGAAGTAGTCTAGACCCTCGCCAAGCGAGAAGAAAGAAGTATGAGCTATCTAAAAATATTGTTTTAAAATCGGTGCCGGTCTACGAAGTGTTATTTGGAGTTATTGGAAGCGAAGAGCTCTCCTAACCAAACAAAACTAAATTAAAATAAAATTAAAACTATAAATTTCTTGCCAAGGTCCGCTACACACGTCTGTTGTTCTGCCTTAAGTTAACCGTGCGGCGACGTAATTACAGTCCGAAGTAACACATCATATTGATCAATTGAAAACTGCTTTATGTGATACATCTATCTTCTTTTAATATTAACCCTAATGGAAGTGTTAGTTTGACTTAAGGATGTTTTATTTTGTTAAAAGAAGAAAAAAATTATAAAGCAGAGGTTTTTGTGTGCAATGCAATGTGTTTATATCCAGTTGTACTGGTCAGTTAGCCCTTTTTCGACACGTTTTTTGATTCTTGCGAACAATTATAAAATGTCTCAAGTGAGATGTCTGATACATTATTCTATGTGGTATTGTACCATATGTTTTGGAATGTTTATTAGAAGATATGATTTCCATTCACTTTTTTGATAGATAACAACACAACTTCACAAGTCAAGATGCAAATTCATGCTTATGTGCAATATTATAAAAAACGTAAAAAGTTGTAAGCTCTTACTGCACATCTTATTTAATTTGTTACTACTCAAATGAAGATTTGTTTGTTGAAGCACTTTTCAGAAATTAAAATTAGAATGAAATAATTAAAAGTTTATAGTTTGCATCAGAATGGATGGACCAACGGTGAATCTTTCTATTTTTTTAAAGCAGTTCAGAAAGCACCTGAAGGGAAATTCACTAGAAAACTTAGAAATGCTGAAACATAGGAAATATTTCGTTCGAAAATTAAACGCCGCAAGTCATTCTGAAAATTATGACAGCTGAATATTGATTTTCTATGGTATATGGTGTGATGTTTATCGATAATAGTAACGCCGTTTATGAGAACCAGGGAAGACATGCCTTATAGAAATATGGCATCCTTGTGCGTTCGCTTAAAGTGTGATTGTTGTTTGTTTTAGCTGATCTCTCGACGTCGACTGCTACAAAAAGCAAGCTGTTCTCATATTGCTTACTCGAGATATTCCGATGCAAAGTACACAAATTTACAATTTGTATGATAAATTGACAAAGGATCGGCTTTAGCGTACCTACATTTTATACAGTTAGCAGAAATTGTAATTTTTTTCTTAATAAGATTTTAAAAACATGATCAAATTTATGTATTGTACATATGTTTTGTAAAGGACGACTTTTTACAATAATAAATAAACTAAGAAAAATTAAACGAAACAAAATACTTGGAGCCAATAAATTACGTCTCATTGACCCGTAAAAAATTGATTGTTGGAGTGAGAACTGAAAGGACTTTGTCCGCTTTGACTTCAAGGAACTGTACTATAATTTTGATGAGTTTTAAAAAATGCTATGAAGTATACACAGAATATTTACCTAAAAAAGTACCTCTTAATAATACTATAGTGCAAGATGCTCAATACCTGCCAGATTAAATAAAAGTCTTCTGCGAGGCGCTTGGATTTACATTTGATAAGGTTTTAAAAGAGTCTTTGAAAAACACGTTTAAATACAAAAAATGTTACCTGATTTACCTGATTAGTTTGCAGATATTATATGTCAATGGTAAAAATATTAAATTGAAAGTTTTACTTTTGCTACATTTATAAAAGAGATATTAAGGCAGCAAGTTAAATCAAAAGCTATAGCCATATACTCAGACAGCCATGCAAGTTAAATCAAAACTTGTATAGGACTGCTTAGATGATCTAACAGAGTTTGGTAGTCGAAATAGACTAACAATAGGGCCATCCATCAAACGATGGAAGCTAAAAATGTTTCAAGAGTGGTGGAAGAGCTCACCAGGGCATAGACAGGCTAAAGAGTATCTACCTAGTCAGAACAGAAGAACTACTAGAATAATAGTAGGCCTTACAGGGCATTGTAGTTTTAACAAGCATATGAATACAATAGGTCTGACAGAGGAAGCCATTTGTAGGTTTTGTCAGGAAGAGCAGGAAACCACAGTACATATACTTTGTTACTGTTAAGGGCTATGTTGGATAAGATTTCTAATATACGGCGAAGAAAAGCCTACAGCGGAATGTTACACAAGAGAACTACTTACTAAATTATGGAGTCTGATAACTAGGACAAGTCTAGATAAGGTTCTCTAATTGAGAAGACAATAAACAAAAGCTCTGAAAAGGTCGAGATGGAAGAGTCCCTTTTTTCTATTCTATTCTACATGGATAACGATGACATTGGATTTATCAAAAATTTAAAAAATATGAGATGACAAATACAAATATTTTTCATTATACTTTTGCCGTGCTGAGAGTTTAGCATAGATATATTTTTGATTTCCTCGTCCGACGATGTGGTGACATCTTTATACGAATTGTCAAATGTCAAAAAGACATACGCATTTTCTGATTTCACGACGATTAATTGAATTAGTTATAAATTCACCAATAAGATATATAGAATTTCTAGAAATTAAAAAAAAATAAAAGAAGAATTCACAAAAAGATAGAAGAAAAGACAGAAATACTGGCAAACCAGGAACATGTTTCCCAAGTATAGGAAGAACTGAGAAGAAAGTAGGGTAGATTATTCAACACTATAATACATCAACCAATGACAAACTCTTGACACGTCAATCAATACAAACTGTATCTGAAAACATTGAATGTCACAGTGTTTTCACTCGATCACAATTGGATTTAAAAAAATAAATTCATTACCAGAGTAACGTTTATCAATTATTTTTGCTAAACGTCAATTTGAAATTTTTCAAAAAGGTGACGAACAATGCACATAATCGTTTTGGTTGTTCAAATAACAAATTAACTCAATAATTCAAAGCGAACAAGGAAGTGTGCCGACATACACGGTAAAATCTATAGCATATATCTGGAAAAAATTTATATTGTTGAATAATCTTTCCAAATGTTACGCGAGGTGAGAATTTTTTTTGAAAACATTTGTTTTCTTACAAATTATGCAAATTTCACTCAACAAAATTCTCCCGAAGTACCATTAGACCAACGTCTCGTGGTATTTTAAGGATGATCTTGTTTCGTGAAATTAAGAAACATAATTTTTAAGAAAATTTTAAACATTTGGTAAGCAAATGTCGCAAAGTAATAATAACAAAATAACTTGTATATTTAATATACCTTTAAACTGTCAGATTAGCAACCTGTCACCATCAATCGGCCTTGAATGTGAAAATTATACGGATACCGTGAATCACGACAGATTTCCATTTTCGTTTATCTCCAAATACGGATCATTTTCTTTAATAATCACATAGTATGTTTAATTCCAAGGATATTCTACTTCTAATTATCACCATTTCTTCGTTGCCGTAGATCAGAAAAACAGATGTGTATCTTGCTCAGTATATCAGCAAAACAAAAAATATAGAAAAAATTCGAAATTTTAATTTTTTAATTAAAACAATTAATGCTTAAAAACACTTTTTGGTGCATATTTTAAATTGTTTTGTCAGGTAACCTGAAAATTAAAAAAGAAAAATTTTTTTTTGAAAATTCCCTAAAAGGATTAAAAGTTAAATCCAAAATTGTTGTTGCAAGAACTAATAAAGAAAAAAAAATCAAGCAAAAAATTTTTTTAATAGATTTGATGATTATCACTGTAACAAATCTACTTTTAAGTTATTTATAGTTTTATTCTTATACTACTTATTTTTTAATATCTATCTTTGTTAGTTCCTAAAAATATTTAATGATCTAAAAGAATTTTTTACGATATAATATTGTTAGCAGAAAATATTAATTTCGCTATTGGGTTTTCCGGAAGAAAAAAAAAGTCTTGAAAAATAAGGGAATTTAAAATATTTATTGTCGAGAGTCGAATATTTGTAGATTTAAACATTAATATTTTTTTAATGAAAAAAAAATATCGTCAAATTAGTCAAAAATAAAAAATCCATTATCTAATATATCTTTCGGATCTGTAGTGGTTGGTCCGTTCTAAGAAACTATTAAAATTTGAAAAAGTTACAAAAGTGAAAAGTGGCAAAGTGGCACTTCTCTCGTCAGTCCTCTCTATATAGATTGATATCTTAAATGGCATTAAGAGGTAATTTTAAAATACCAAGTAGGTCCGTTTGTAATCTTGTTGACAGAGGATTATTCCTATTAGTGTGTTAATTCATGTTGTTTTTTTTAATAATTATTTCCATTAAAAGAACTTGAAGTATTGTTTTCACTGCTAGTTAAAGTTTCTTCTAGAAAATTTCTTTAGTAAAATTCTAGGTTGGACTTAATATCTCTCGATATTATTCTGTTTTTGCCATTCTGTATAAATGGATAAAAAGCTGTAGCGGTGTTAATAAATCCGCTAATTAAATTTTTCTTGCATTCCAAACATGAAACGCAGTCTGAATGCAAGAAGTTACTCGGTTGTTACAAAAATAAAATCAAAACATCAAGTCATGGAATTGATTGACTTCATTGGAGTGAGAATAGCATATATTTATTTGTAATGAACTCAAGCATAAATTTGTTTCGAAATTCTAATAGCTCAGATTTAAAGTTAATATACATTTAAACGACTATCCTATATTTTCTTTATGATATATTCAACTAAAAATATAGATAAATAATTTGTTATTTGTTATAACGCACAGCTCGTATTTTATTAGGAAGAACTATTGAAATAATCTCTATAATAAAAAAAAATTGACACTAAATTTTAGATAAAACCCCAAATTTTGGAAATATTTCGAAAAATTTAATTGTTTTCAAAATTAGAAATTCTTAAAAACATTTTTTTAATAGCCTCAAAATAAAAAGAAAACAGTTAGGTATTAGCTATTAAAAATTCAAATTCAATAGGCTGTTTAGCAAAAATTATAGTAAGAAGTATTTGAGACTCATAAAGATCGACCGGAATAAACTAACTACCCTTAACCACATTTAACAATGGTTTATGAGTAGGGCCATAAAGTCAACCTCGATGTAAAGCTTACACAGCTCTCTTGTCCGTATTACAAATTGTGTTTTTAAAATAATAGGTATTGATCTATACTTACATCATATTGTATTAACTGTTAAGGTATCTATTATTTAAAACAAAAAACTGTAATTTTAATTTTCTAGAAAATTAGATAGGTCGATTATAAAGTAATTAAAACGAATTACTTTTTGGTAAATTCACTTTTTTTAACTAAAACTCAATTTTTTTTACTGTTAAAATGACAATTGTTTTGTTTTTATCAAATAAAGGAAGCATGTTATTTATTTACAATATCATATTTTAAATACAAATAATTAAGAAACAAAAAAGAATAATTGGCAAATTTGAGACTTTTTAGGTAATTTTAGTTTTTAAAATAATAGGTATAAATATTATTTTCCAACAAAAAACTGTACGTTTAATTTTCTAAAAAAATGGATCGAGTCGATTATAAAGTAATTGATACGAATTACACCAATTAATGAAGCAACTTCAAATTATACTGAAGTACGGTCAATATTTAAATTTTGAAAGAGCTACCATTTCTTTAAAAGATTTATAACAGTTGCCCATAAAACAGTAAAAACCCTTATAAACCCTAATGAACCCTCATAAAATATGATTAAGTCAATCTCAAATATCAGTTCCAAATACTATAACAAAATCCACCTTCAGTGATTTTTTTATGTCGAAGAATAACACTAAGTATGTTTCGCTAACTTCGTTAGCATCATCAGGAGTTGATGATAAAACTTCAGTTCGCTAAACGTACGTAGAGTGTTAAAAAGTGTAGTTTTGGTTACAAAATAGCACATGTTCGTCCTATGGATGTCTGATGGATATCTTTTACAGATAGTCTATATATCCATAAGATATCCCGTATGGATATTTCATAGTCTATGGACGTCCAAGAGATATCTGGCGGCCACCAAATTGGACATCCATAAGATATCTGTTCCGACATCCATGACATATTTGTTGTTCACATCCATAAGATATCTACAAAATATCCATTACGGATATCGATAAAATATTTTTTATGGGGAGGGGTTGGTCCATGAGATATCCTTTGTGAATAAAACTAGATTTGATAGTATTAAACTGATTCAGATCTTGTTATAAAAGAAATAATTTTTCACTTGTACTGTCTCTTGATGGATATCCATTCGATGTACAAGGATATTGTGTGCTATCTGGATCGTGGTGACGATATTATTCAACATAATCATGTCATGTAAAAAAATAAAAAAAAATCACTGATTTTTATCATCAACTCCATAGTTAGCGGAACGTTCGTAGAGTGTTAAAAATGTGTAGTGTTGGTTATTGGTGACGATATTCTTCAGAGATATATTTATTTATTAAAATAAATTAATTTTCGATTAACATACGTGATAAAATATTAGTAAATATAATCAAAAAATTTATATTTTTATTCAAAAATTTAATATTCCGTTGTAAGGGAAAAGATTAGTTAGTGTGAATCTAACTTCAATCAATTGCAAAGCCAAAACACTTGAAAGGTCTTACAATGTTTTAGTTTTATTGCCTCAACAAACGCGCTTCACAGAACTTCTTTTTAATGATTAACCTTTAAACCAGTTGGACTTTATTGTTTCCACCGGAAAGTTAATTCATTTTATTATACGTGGGTTATTTCATTGCTGTTATTAAAAGCTCTTTCCTGAATTATTTTAACAAAATTCTCAGATTCTTGGTCCAATTGTGCAGCTGTTCTCAAATTGATCATTTAAGATCATATCTGAAATGTTTCAATCAGTAGTTTTATTTATTAACGTGTGTTGCACCTCGTTTTAATTAAATATCATAATTATAGTTTCACTTAATGTTAAAATAATTACTAAGTATTCTGATCACTTATCTTGAATTTTCTCTATATTTATCAACGAAATTAGGTAAAAAATTTTTATGAAAATCTAGCAAGCCTTTAATATTGTTTAAGTATGTTTTCTTTATGTCGGTTTCAATGCAGGTCTTCAGTATTCATGTCTGCCATTGAAAGCACACCATTTATAATGGATCTTTCTTAGTCCAGTACACCATAGATCTCAATCATAAGGATACAAAAATAAATTGCACAAGGCCATTTGAATATGTCAAAGGAGATCACAACAACTATATAGCGAACATCAAAGAATACATTGGCAAAATGCATCTTATGTAAACTAGGCTATCCTTTCTATTATGAAGGACGTCTAATCTACAGAGTGCTATAAAATACAATAAACAATCTGGCATCAACGATTAAATTGGACAACATCATGATCCTTAACATGGTTACCACCGTCATTACTAAGCTTCTTTAGTAATGAATATTTTATCTGTTTGTATTGGACAGCCATAAATAATAATAACTACACATACAAGTCAACTGACCCTAACAAAATATCAGATTTGCCAGACATCTTTATATTAAATATTATAAGATATCGTTACATAAATCTCGATTCTTCTGACCGGGTGACCACTTATATCGCCAATGATTTGTATTATGAATCCATCTATACCAGGACTAACAGCATAAAAAACAAAGTGTAACTTGTTTAGCAAAGGATTATATTTTAAAACAACATTGACAGAGCTGTACACTATTTAACAAACATAATTCAATAGCGAACTTAGAGATCTGTACTAAAGCTACTGATGTAGCTATTCAAAATAATATTCCAACGCACATTCTAGAAGATGTATCAGCGAAACGAAAATCAAAAATTCAATGGCAGAGAATCCTAAATCATATTGTCAAAAATATTTATAAATGTCTTAATCAGCTACTGAAATCAGAACTACAAGAAACTACAGAAACATACATAAGAATTATATAAAAAAGCATTCCATCTAGAATTCAAGAATGCACATCCTACGATAAGAAAACAAATGTGATCAGTTGACACAATTGTATCATGAAAAATTTATTGCATTCGCAAAATAGTTTAAATCGTTATTTATTTCTTTTGAAGTATCCACGAACAATATTATTGATGAAGAAATTAACAATTTTCTCGATACGTCATGTCCTTTTCGATAAATTCAATCTCACAGTTATAAGTTAAAAATCTGATGTCCAACTTGGTAATCACAAATCTAGTTTTTACTGGGGAGTAACAATTCACACGTAGTTATGTTAATTTCAAAGACTTGAACCAGATTCAGATCTGTACGAAATAATACCAACGTATTAGTTTGGTTAGGCTTTTAAGGAGAGCAATCTACTACAAAATTGTAAACGAAACAATAAAAAGCTTTGAGGAAAAGAATAGGTATACAAGTTGTAATGCTTTTGGAGAAAATACGGTAACCGCTAATCATCTTATGTCGTTCAATGTTCGCTGTTGTACGCGTTGGATCGTTTTGAGTGGATTACTAATCGATTATGGTACCGAAGAAAAGTAGGGACGGCGCGGTTGCCAGATTACTCTCTCAATACATTGCTGTGCGATGCAGAAAACTTTACGTTTCACTGCGTTTCTAGATGTTAATCAGGTATTCGATCAAATATCGGCACCATTGCCTGTTATAAAAAATGAAACATCTGTATAAAAATTAAAAATATTAACATAAAAGACTACCATTAGACCGACTCTCTCCCAATAAACCGAACATCAATAAGCCGAACCCACTCTCTTAGACCGAACTGTTAAATCACTATTTTTATATATTAAAAAGGGCTTGACTGGCCTAATCTAACCTAAAAAAATAGATAACTTGAATTTATATTTTAACTATTTTAGGCGAAGACAAAACAATGGACAGCTGTTGGTATCCATCGATCGTTGATTATTCGGTCTATTGGTGTTCGGTCGACTGGTAGGTCGGTTTATTGGGAAAATTCATATAAAACACGTTTTCTGATTATTCTAAACAGGTATTTACGAATCTGATTAATGTGGCAACAAGGCCAAGCAACTGGCAAGCCTCTTACGACTTAATTTAGAACCTGCGTAACAGTTAAAAAAGACCAAAATATGTTATTTCACCTAAATACTTTATTTATTGTTATTTTACAATCACTAGACACATCATAAATTAAAGGTCAAACTAAAACAAAAAACTAATAAATACATATTTGTTTACTATTTCGTATATACAGCGTGGCCCACCATATACGCGTCAGTCTTTATATGCATAGAAAAGATAAGATTTTATAAAAAAATTTTGATGCAAGGTCTATACGAGTACAATTTAAAATTATTTTGATTTATACAGGGCGTCACAAGAAAAAGATCTGCACCATAATTATATTTTTTAAATGTAAAACACCCTGTGATTTTGTTACATTTTTAAATTCGTCCTGATTTCAAAAACATATTACACCTATAATGTAAATATTTGTAGGCAACTGAAAATCGCATTGGTCTATTGATGTGTCATATGTGAAAACTATAGTAAACTTCCTATTTTTAATCTGATATTCTAGTTTCCCGATGATCATTTACATTGTTTTTGTTAAACATGATATTTATCCATACTTTATTCTAATCAATTTATAAAAAACGTTTGTATGAGGATACATATTGATTCTGAAGGACACTGAAATTAAAAATCTGTTTTTATCTCGTAAACGTATAAGTTTAGCATATATACTTCTTTTACTACAAAAATAGTTGCACGTCATCAATTACTTCATACATTTTATTCCATGTTAGATGCATAGCGTTGCCAAAAGTGGCAAGTGGGTAATTCATAAAACCTAACCTAACCTTAAAAAACAATGGGTTCAAAACGCAGCAATTTTAATAAATATTTTCTGTGAAGTAAGGACTTTTAAGTTTTAGTATTAAGGAAATATATGTTTAAAATTTAATTTTAATGAATATTCATGTGCATTTGTCACATATAAAAACAATTTCGCATAAATTGTTAAATATTTAGTGGGTGGTAGTACTTTTTATTTATTGTGAACTTATTGGTGACGTGCAACTATTTTTGTAGTAAAAGAAGTATAGTGGAAGTTATTTGTTGTTTGATCATAACTAATTAAAAAATAAAAATCAAACAAAGGAGTATGCCTGTATAAGCGTCAGCTTCTGCTGCTGAGGGCAAATCGTATTTTTGGCCTGGGATTTTCTCCAAATATTTTTGTTTTCTTCATTTTTGTGACCTCTGACCAGATATCAATGTATCTTTATAATATGCTAGACACTTAGCTCAGTCAATCAGTAATCAAACAGTGATGCCGATTTGTGGGGAATTTCCTATTTTTGGTCATCTGTTGACATTTTCATACCTCCGAATTACGTATTTATTTTTTAAAGGAAACTATGTAGTGAATGTTTTCCTTTAAAAAATAAATAAAGTTATAACATGGGAGCACCAGATACGGGCATACTCCTTTGTTGTGATATATATTGATATAAAATTTAGGATAATAAAGTCGCAAGTTTGGTTAAAGCCAGGGCTGATTGAATAACTTCTTGAGCTAATATATAAATATTCCGAGTTGCATAATAGTTTTGTAGTTTACTTTAATTTTTTTTACTTAACAGCCTGTAGTTTTTTGACGTCTCTTCTTATCTCGTGTCTTATATCTTACTGTTTCATCTTACTGAAAATAATTATTTTTTAACTTTTGGCTTGAATTCTTTTTATTTAAATCTTCATAATTTTTTTTAAACAATTTTTATTACCAATCAACTACTATATAAAACCTATTATCTAAACGACAGGTAATTGAAAAAAATATTTGGAGGTGCATCTAGATTAATAAGTGCTACATTCCAAAAATATTTTTATACATACAGGGTGGTCCCCAAAAGCTTACCATAACAAAGGTTTTTTGCATCGTCCTCAGAAACTAATCACAAAAACCTGGTAATCTTATAATGTAAACTAAATAGTTTTGAATTTATAGACAATTGAAAAAAGCACTTTAAGTGATTGCTTCGGCCAAACGATCTAAAATCGGATAAAACGGCTTACATGTCCCTATCTTACCCATAGTATATACTACGTGGTAGCATATAAGAAAAATCTATACAAGGTTATTAAAAGTACGCAAACTTTAATCACCCTATATACATTTTGTTTTTGATATCAACTTCTCAGGACGAATCTAAAAATGTAAGAAATATATATTCATTCAATATATTCATTAAAAAAAAAACATTTATTTGATATGGTAAGCTTTCCGGATGGTTAAAAATATTTTTTTAAATGTAGCACTTAAAAATCTAGGTACACATCCAGAATTTTTTTGTCCTTTGTATATGGGCTTTTTCTACACACCCATTTTTCTGGCAATCTAAAATTCAATATAAATAAATTAAAATACATATTACATATGTATAAAATCTTTGACAAACAAGATAAGATAAAAAATTAAAGGTAATTTATTTTAAAAGATTTTTCTTAACGTTCAGTAAGCTTTGATATAATATTTTCCACATCAGGCACGGATCCAGGCGCTTGATTTGGGAGGGGGCGATTTTAGGTTATTTTTAATGAAACAGGGAAATTGTAATGCACATGCATAACATTGTTGACTACAAAAATTATTCTTGAAGTTTTTTTAAAATTTTTATCAATTTAGTTGGGGGCGATATCGCCCCCTCCCCCCTTAAATCCGTGCTGTTCCACAGCTTTTTGTAAATTATTTTTTATTAATATTATTCTTCGAATATTTCAACATTACATTTTTATTGACAATTAGTAAATTTACAGAGGAATAAACAGTGTTTATCAGTTTATTTGCTTTTTGTGGTTTTTAGAAATAGTAAATATATTATTTTTGCAAATATGCCGTTCATGTGTCTTAAACATCTATAAAATGGATGAACATTGAATTTTGAAGAAAAGAAGGCAATGTTTGTGATTTTTTTTTTATTATTATTATTTTATTTTACTTATTTATTTTTGTTTTTGGGCATGGGGTGGTATTTAGATTAGGTTGATTTATGGTTAAGGCCTTTGATATCTGTTTTTTGATTGATATGAACATTTATTATTTCTTTTATTTTTAGTTTTAGTTTATTATTCCAACTTTCTTTTTTTTATTAATTGCTATACAAAATTTCAAAATTCATTTCCCACTTGATTTTTTTTTTTAGTTTTAATTTTAAATTCATATTTAAATCAAGGATTGATCATATATAATAATATAGCTTTTAACTTTTCCCTCATTTATGATTTTATAAAATAAATACCTTCCAAAAATTATTTCTTACTGCAATTAAAAAAAATACTGTTTTCTATTGTTCCTTCTAAAATCAAAACAATAAGATTTCTCTTCCAAATTGTTGATATATTGTATTTTTCCCATAATGTTTACATTTGTATACCAACTAATTTCAATCAACAGTAAAAATTATTAAATTTAAACATTTTTTTTATAGTACTAGTATAAATTATTATTAAAAAATATATAAAACATCTAAATTCATAAATTAAATGGTTTTTTTAATAGAAGAAATTTATTCTATAATGCAAAATGTCAACAAATTAATTGTTGATTATTAAAAATTAACTAAAATAAAAAAAATTATATTTTTTCAAAAGTTTATATACTGTAGTTTAGATAGCTTTGAGATTTGGGCATAGTTTTCTCTATAAAATATAATATATTTAATAATTAATCCACGATAAAATTTTTTAGAAGTTTAGAATTACCCTGTATTTATGTGCAACTGTTCATCAAATTATATACATTACCAATAGATTGCTATATTAACCAGATTATAAATTTGCAACTAAATTAAAAATAAAATATGTTAACATTATAAAATGAAATGAAAACCAATATGTTGGTTTCTCGTAATTATTTACAATTATGGCGTTAGAAACTCAGACGGCAAGCGAGGAAGTTTTCAACAAGCAACTAAGTAAAGATAATTTGTTGCTAGGCTACATCTATGTACTTATTGGATCTACTTAAAGTCATTAGTCATAGTTAAACCACATTGGTGTTATTTTAGCTATTAATAAGAGTGCATCTAGAAATTCAAAGTATATTGAACTTACTTTTTTATACCTTATAAAATTGAAATTAAAATTTTATCATTTATTACATGAAAACTGTTTTATATAACAAAATGAGCTCAACATAGATATTGAATGAAAATAAAAGTATATTTTATTTACATACATATCTATATTTATTTAAAATAAAATAGGGGTGGAAGTATAGAATAAATGTGAAAGAAATAAATTTAAATAATAACATAATATACTTGGAAAATAAATGTTAAATACTGGAGTGATAGGGTAAGTGTTTGGATTAAGTCTAACCCCTAAACTTATTTATTTTGAAGAGTAAAAAAAATGCTCGAACACATTGATTGTTACACTTATCCGATGGTATAAAATTTTCGGTATTTAGATGAACCCGCTTCAGGTAACAGCTAAGACCTCAATTTTTTTAAATAGTTAGGGGGTCAAAAAATTATTATAGTTTTTACTTAAATTAAGAATTTTTAACCTTTTGTTTTCAACAATGTTGAATAATATCGTCACAACTAAACACTTTACGCCCAACATCGTCACCAAAACTACACAAAAAAGTGTGGATTTGTATAAACGGATATTCTTCAACATTATTGTAAATCAAAGGTTCCAGATTTCCAATTTAAGTTTAAACTCTAATAAATTTTCTAATAATCTTTTTTTTCAGAATTCTCGTAAACGTAAACTTATTTTAATATATTTTTGAAATTATATTTTTATAACCTTTCAAATAAAGTGTCACATGGTCCCCTTGCTATTTAAGAAAAATGAGGCGATGGTTGTCAACTGAAGGGTGTGGCTGTCACTTGAAGGGGGTTCATCCAAATACCGAAACTTTTATATCTTCAGATACAGGGATGAGTATAAAATTCGACGTGTTTGAGCGTTTTTTTATTCATTAAAATAAATGAGTTGTCGTGGGGTTAGACTTAATCCTCTCATTGTATAATAGTAATAAGATAGATGAATTTATGAGTGAGAAAGAAAATAGGCACAATGGAGAAACGACAAGATGAATGGTTAGAAGTAGGCGAAAGAAATATGCTGGAAGTATCAGTACAAAATGTGGAGGAGACAATATTAGAAGAAAATGATGGAAACGCAAGAAAAAGAACACGAAAATATAATTGAAGAAAGTAGAAGAATAGTCACTGTCTATTCTTCTATTTTCATAGTTGAGAAAACAGAAGAAACAAAAACAAACATAAGAGTAGAGATAATTGCTAGAATGACAGAAATAGTAAATTACAAGAAGAAAAGGTTAAAAGAGTTGGTGAAGTAGACATTATAGAATAGAAGAGAAAACGAGCATTATAATCATACATTCAGAAATTAAAAATAAAATAAAATGGAAGTACCAGGTGAATTAAACTTACAGGATACGAGGGAAAATGATATAGAAACGATAATTACCGAAAAACTGGAAATAATGAGCATGAAGAATTTGAGACAAATGCTTAAAATAAGGACAATAGACAAATTAACATAGAAGATGAAAATGCAGAATGTAGGCATTTTAAGGGGAATGAAAAATATAAAAAAGCAAGAACAAAGATACAAAATTATTAAAAAGGAGAAAATAAATAATTCCTCAAGCAAGAAACATACAGTTAAGAAGAGATATCGAAAAAATAAAATTTCCAAGAATAATAGAATAAGAAGTAGTTTGAAGTTGAGTTATAGTTCAGTAACGGAAGTTAAGAGAACATGAGTAAAATAGGAATATGATGGTGTAAAAGAAGTATGAATGTAGATAGGGGATAAAGAAAAATGAGATGAGAATAAAGTATAAAGATAGTTTTGAAATAGGAAATTTCAAAGGAAAATTGAGGAATGTCGAAGAGTAAATTAAGAAGAGAAAATAGGACATTATGATAAATATAATAAGGAAATGTAATCAAATAAATAAGGTACTATTATGAGAGAATAGTTGTAAATTGAGATACATGAAAAATGAAGGAATAAGTGATATTTGTGTACATAATAATTATAAATGTGAAAAATGAGTTAGAATGAGAATTAGGAGTTGGGAAATTTAAAAGTTGATGTTTGTGTTGATGGTTTAAATTGAATTTAAGAATTGGAAGAAAATTAACAATGAGGAAGAAAATATAAAAATAAAAAAAAATCTGGTAGAGAAATTTTAAAATTAGAAAAAAGAAATTTGGTATATTTGAGAGAAAATAGAAAAGATAAAAGCAAGTGTGACAGATATAGAGAGAAAGGACTAGGTACAACATGGACAAGTAACACTGGTAATGCGATAAGTTAAGGTAAGCGGAGACCTGAAACTAGCAGGATGACAGGAGAGAAGAAGCGGAGATAATAAACATTAAATTACTAAAAAATTAGAGAGAACCCGGCCCGAATTGAGATTTCTTTGTTCGACATCTATGTATGAAGGATATTATACCAAGGTTGAGAAGAATACGGAGCTAGTCGGCCAGATTAAATCCTAGGCAAAGTCAATGGATTGTTGTAAATTTTTGAAAATATGTTTTTCATTGTCGTTTCTAGTGGCGTTTTGTGTCAAAAAAACCAACAAAAAACTTTTCCTACAGTACATTATTACTAGAAAATGATCGAGATAATGATCAATTTTGGTGGTCAGAAATCCTGCTAACAGGAAAACTAAAATATATTAAAATAGCATTTCAAAGATCACAGAAAATTTTTGAAAATAAAATTGTAGACGTGGAAAAAAACTGTCTATTGAATTTCTGAGAATGCACCTCTGAAAGTTTTGGAAGTATAAAAAATATAACATAACGAGCATTACGCCTTGTGAAAGAAGGGGAAATAAGTATATGAGTGTTTTTCAGAATATTCGAAACAAAATTGCGCGTGAGAGAAAAGCAATCTTTAAAAGCTGCATTTTGTTTGCTCCACTTCTGTTTCTGGTGGCAACGAAAATGCTGTTTTGTTGTATCAAACACTGGGTTTGGGTGCATATTTTAACTCCCAAGAAAATGTTGGGTTCGAAATAGAATGAACTGTCATGTGTCAAAAATATTGGTTGTTGTTATTGTTGTCTTCTGTATATACCTAAGAAATATAGTTTTTAATATGGTTACAATTCAATTATTGAAATTTCATTACATTCGTCGTTTTCTAAAAACAAACTTCTTGTTCTATGTTGTTGGGCAATTATTTGTGCTAAGACACCTCCAAGAACAGCATTTAGTTGTGCCATTTTATGAAACATCAAATCTAAATCTGAACGTGTGGAACGAAAAATATAACCTCAAGTAACAGAAAAATGGCATTTGACAGATAAGAGAAAATAGCGTTTTCCTTGTACTACATTATTAACTTCTTCTGGAAAACGCAACAAAACGCAGCAAAAGATAACGAACATTCCAAAATCTTCAATATTTTTGTTAAGTATTTTGATCCAAAAAATTGAGAAAAATAATGATCTTACATTTTTTCACCAGAAATTTTTTAATTACGGTCAATCTAAATTTACAGGATTTTTTAAATATCCCAAAATCTTCAGAACCCTTATAACAAAAAAATTGTTAACAAGAATAGAACTAAGTTAACGCAGTTTGAAACATAATAAAAAATGTTACGAGTTCTATGTTTTTAGAATTGTTATAATAAAATTTTAAGTGATGTATACTGGATGGATGTTGAAATAAAAAATAAAATGGTCTTCGGTTCACCCTATATTATTAACTTACGGCTACACGGCCATTTTTTTATCGAAACCGTAATAGGTAGGAATTACCGTACAAATTTCTGACATTTAATTCGAGCCAATGAAATGGCAGCTACAAGAGTGCGGCCGTAAACATAGCGTGGGGGTTGGCCTAAAAGACGTGGCCCCAGGTAGAAGTAGATGGTTCTGTGGTTTACAATTTTAAATTTCTCAGCAGGCACTCGTATTTTAATAAGACCCTAGTTTATTATTGTTATTATTTTAATGTATTTTCGTTTAGTTCGAAATAGTCGTGTCGGTTTGAATGTGTTTGTGTGTGAAATTTTTATGTGACCGTTGAAAGTTTTTAAGTGCATGTTTAAGTTAAAGTGACTGCCAATTTAATAAAAATTTAATATGAAGGTACCTACCTATTTATCTTATGCATTATTTGACAGGTTAAAAAAAGAATAAACAAACATTTGTTTCCCTTGACTACAATCTAAATATGGTAAAAATATACATGTATTTTCAAATAGTAGTACTGGAAGAACCATTTTTAAAAAGTAGTAAAAGTAAAGTATGGTTGTGGTATTGTTCAATGCAAAATGTTAACGATAAAAAACCAAGGCTAATCATTACTTAACGAATTAAAATATTATGATAGGAGAGTTTGAAAATCTTTATATTTTGCAACGATCTACGTTTTTTAAATATGTATAAGTATAGTATTTTTATGCATAAGAAAGTAATAAAACATTAAAATATAAAATGTAAATACACGTTATAGTTTTCTTCAATGTTTACTTGGGGTTAATATTGAAAAATATCATGCTAATGAAATTTTATTGATTTTGGTCGTCTCCTGATAAAAGAAAACGATGAAATTTGACTGACAAATTAAAAATTAAAATTTTAATAACACAACAAATTTCAAAGCAGATAGTTTCAATAGACGAAAATAATCAAAAAAGAGTAACTACCTATATAATATCAGAAAACTACATTAATGAAAGTGATAAATTAATCGATTTAATATTTTGTATATTACCCACATGTTTTAAACTCAAAAATGTAACAATTAAATAATAGTAAAATTAAAATATATACAGTGAAGTTCAAATTCGATGAGAAAATGTATCGCAGAATGTATACAAACCGTAACAATTGGCAACATTGTAGTTAGGTAATAAATAAATGTATCCTTTCTTAATCTTCCGATAGAATTACAGACGAACAGGGTCTTTGAGTAAACAAAATATGTTATACGTTTTTATATAAAAAATCTTAAACATTAAACGGTAAATGAAATTCAATACTCGATCGATTAAAATGCAATGAATGTATTTAGAATTATTTTTTTATTTACCTATAATAGTAATTATGTTAATATCTATTTGTTCAATTAATTAAAATATAGAATCGTTTATGTTATGTAATATTTACAAATTTAGGTACATACAATTATACACAATTACATGTTTATATAAACAACTATGATTCCAATTTACGTCAACTTGATTCGGTTGAATATTTGGTTGACAGATCATCGTCACTGTCGGCTTCCTCTTAATATAAGTTTAGATAATGCCAACGTTCGTCCAATATGTAAAAGTAATTTATCTTACTTGGTCTCTAATTAATTCTAAAATTTAGGAACGATTTTGTTTTTCCTATCATTTCTTTTAACTGTGGTCAGCAAAATAATAAACATTTAAAATACAATAATATAGAGGAAGTCTAAAAAAAAACGGTATGTCCACTGTTCATTTCAATTTCATCTATTGTATTCTTTGGTGCGAAACATTTCCAATAGTTTGCATATTTCTCGCCAAAAAAATAAGTTTTCCTGATGGTACAAAAATTCTTGAATTTCATGTTTAAGATAATTCGTGTTAGGATTATTTCTGATTAATCTTCAATGGCCATGATTATCACAATATTAGCAAGTCATTTTGGCATAAGTGTTTTCTCTCTCCATGCCTCAAAAACATCACTTTTTATATCTAGAGAAAATTGCAAATTTTTTTGCAGATAATAACGTTCCTTCTATCCAGCTGTCAATACTCCAATAATGTAGCTTTTTCTTCGGGTATCATACATATCAGATCACGTTTCACCTAAATTTTTTAATATATTTTTATGTCTCGCACATATTTATTTTTTAAAGAAATGTTTGTACTTAAATTCATTGACTTTTAAAAAGCACAGAAGTGTTAATACCGAACATATCATTTACATAAATGGGTCTGTATTTTTCCAGCTGTTCCGCTACCATTTCTTTTATTTTTTAATTTAAATTTCACTTTAATAATTTTATAAACTAGTGCAACATGGTCAAGAGTGTGAAACACTTTCTAGTTGACTGTCCGATTTATAGTGTTCAGCGATCAATCCACAATATTCCTGACTCTTTGGATAAAGTATTGGGAAGTGACACCTCAGGAAATAATATCATAGACTATCTGAAATCTATAGATATGTTAAACAGTATTTAAATTTTATAAACATACATGTATACGTATTATTATTGTACCGCCGCTAATAGCCCTTTTTCGGATGCGGCTAAATTTCAAAAAAAAAAAAAAAAAAAAAAAAAAAAAAAAAAAAAAAAAAAAAAATTATAAACTGTGGATTTAGGGACCTTAGTTAACAATATTGTTTTCTTGATAACACATGTTTCAGGAAGTTCTTTACAAAGTCCATTAAACACTTTCAGCACAATAATTTGGCATCATCAGATAAGTAGTTAATATCTCGTCTGCTCATGATAGGTTCATCTTGTCTTGTCAATGAATTCATTATTGCACCAGTAAATCTAACACTTGGAAATTTTCACAAATCACACCTAAAATTTTAATGTGATATACAACCATAAATATACAAATTCTAACCGTAAAATTGGAATAAAATATTCTGAACAAGTTTGTTATTTAAAGATAAACCTATATTAATTTAATTATACATTTTTAATACCAATATACATTTATACCTATTTATAAATTTCATGAAGAAATTTTAAAAATAAGAGAAAATTACACCTCTCCACATTTAGAGTACCTACCTAATTGAAGATCGGATTATGATTGAAAAAAAAACACTTTAATACATGATATTTTAACAACTTGGTACTGATTACTGATTTATGTTTTGTAATATATCTAAATGACCATAAAGTACTGTTTTTGATATGGTTTGCAATATACCTAAATGACAATAAAGTACTGTTTATGATATCTTTAGTTTTGTCTATGAATTTTCACCGAGTTTGAAGTTCACTGTATACCAAATAAAAATGACATTGTATTCATTAACCAATTTTCAATTATTCTCTTAACACAAGATACTGCATTAATTCATAAACTGAAAGTAACGTTATGGTTTATGATACTGAAAATCTGTATCTCTAAAACTATTACAGATGGGTATAGGAAATATATTCATTGTTTGAAAGGGTTTTGAAGGATACTTCAAATAATTTTAAAATATACCTTGTCCAATATTTTATCTGTAAATATTTAAATCATAGCACAGAAGACTTCAAATTTGCCTGAACATCCCATATTTTTGAAAACACTTGAATATCTCAAAATTAGACTCATAACAAACACTTAACAAAGTTCGACTATTTTTATTTGGAGATTTGAAAAATTCAATAAAAAGATACCCATTAAAAAAATATAACGTCGACATGTAGCACTTTCCTGGATCACACTGTATAATTGAATTTATTTTTGAATTGCTGTCTTTTCTGAAAACGGAATATTTAGTTTTGACTACAGACCGAAGCGTTACATAAAATGATCATATGTTAAAGGAATATATCTAATCACCTATGTGGTTACAAATATACCATATTTAGTGTGTCTTTGAATTATTATAACCAAGATACCGATTTTATCCATTTTACCCATTTATTTAATTTTTCATTACTTACAAACGTCTATTTTTTAAATCAATAGACGTTTTCTTTGACGATTGAAGATGGAATAGTGTATAAATAACATTTGTTGTCCAGGTTCGCACCGGTACAAAAATGACAAATTATATTACCTCAAACAGATTTTGAAAAAGTATTCTAATAAAACAGAAAAAAATTAGTTACAATAAATATTTTTTTATTTTTCCTCCAGCAATCTTACGAGTGAAAAGTTATATCTGAATATTTTGTTAATTTCGGGTTATAAAATACTAGAAAAATTAATTTTTGTTTTCACTCGAAAAATAATTAAAATGTAACCATTAAAATCTTTAAAACGTTAATTTGTATAACATGATTTTATTCAAAAATGTAACTAAAGATTCATACTAGGGGAAAATCATTTACTGTAACAAACGCGCTGTATACCAACATTTTGAAAATTGGTGGAAAATCATTAAAGTTTTGAATAAAAATAAAAAAAATTAACAATTTTAATTAAAACCCAAAAATAACTAAACGCGGAAAACTAGGAAGTTTTTTTGTTTTTGGTTATTTTTATTTTTTAATGATTTTTAAACAACAAAAATTAATTCTCGAAATAGTTTTATAATTAAAATTTTTAGAACTTTGAAATATCTAAACGGTAAATTCGTGTAAAATGTTGTGATAAATTCGTGTTAAATTTTGTACAAAAATAATTTATCTCCGTTTTATCTATAACCATCAGTCATTTTTGTAATTTGCGCTACATATACATTTATCTTATACACGTGTTGGAAAATAATAGACAGTGATTTGTACCTAAGCGAAGAGACACTTCAGCGCAATGCATCATAACATAAAGGCGAGTATTGTGCAACTAAGTCACTCTCTATTATTTTGTAACTTGACTATAGCTATAATGTCATTTCTTATACAATATGTTAATAACAGTATAATATGCAACGATCATGTAATGATATCCATTAATACACGAGCGTGTTGTAGGATACGAAACGAGCTGCAGGCGAGTTTCGTATATATGTATGTATGTATGTATGTATGTATCTTGTTATGGGGGGTAATTACACCGCGACTTATAATATGTATTGTGTCCCCTTCTAGTACGTAGTCGTTGAGGATGTCTTAGTGATTAGAGTACCCCTTCCAGTCCTATTCTCCTCAAGAGATTTAGGATGTCCTTAGGTTTTGCAAAGCAGTGCATTCTGAGAGTATGTGGGTTGATTTTTCAACCTCTTAGTCACAAAATCTGCATTCTTCTTGTTCTACTAGTCCAAGCTTCTTAAGATGTCCTCTCAGCCGACAATGCCCTGTTAGAATTGTTATTTTGCGAAGCTTGTTTTTACTCAGGTTGATACATTCTGTGGACCTCTTCTGGTTATATTTTCTCAGAAGAACTTTCGCTTGTCTCATTCCTTGTAGATGACTCCAGTGGTTGGAACTTTTTATTTTCACTTCCCTTTTTAATTCTTACAGTTACATGCTGTTACTGATCACACAAAAGGGTTTGAGCCTCAGAAATGGTGTTTCAGTCCCTTTTTTAGCTATTTCGTTTCCCTCCACTTCAGTATGTCCTGGAATCCACAGGAGGGTAACTGTATTATTCTTGCTTGGCTCATTTAGTTTTTCTAAGCATTTCTTGACCATCTTAGAGCTGATTACGTGGGAGCTCAGCGCTTTGATGGCTGCTTGACTATACGACATAATGACAATTTCTGAGATTCGAATATAAGATACGAGTGTATTAATGGCCAATACATACACTTTTTTTACAACATATTGATTAGTAACTTTTTTAGAATATGTTAATTTGTTAAAGTTTTTTGTTATTAACTTTTTAACAATTTAAATTAATAAAAATAATTCGATTCTGCTGGCTGAAAAAATTGTACTGTCAAATTAACTGCATACTTCGCTAAAAATAATTCGATTCTATTGGCTGAAAGAACTGTATCATAATGAAAACCATAGTTTCATAATGAATATAATTATGACACTGACTGATGTTAATCTTATTATTATTAAAATCATAGTTTGCACACTCATTTGTACTTAAGAAAGTAGCTTATATCACACATGTACTGAAATATTATATCACACATGTATTGAAAAAAAATATCGTATGAAAAGTATATCACATACGTGTTGATATACTTTTTAACACATGTGTGATATTGTTTAATTTACTTTGTTTAAAAGCGACTTTTTTTGAAGGATTTTTACGTGGTCGTAGGAAAAATAACGTACACAACGTGTTGGAAAAGTGTATTCCGCACTCGTTACGTTTCTGCACTCGCCGCTACGCGGCTCGTCCAAAACAGTAACTCGTGCGGAATATATCACTTTCCAAACTCGTTAAGTAATATACTATTTAATTGGCGTATTTTAAAATAGGAGTAGAAAAATTTTTTTTTTACAATCTGCACACATGAATTTCGATTTCAAGATCCTGTATATTAGAAAACTCGACCCCATTACATATTAAAGCAAATAAATACAAATCGTATTAAATAATAATACAATTTGAAAAATAAAAAAATACCTACATGCTTGGAACTTAAGAGAAATAAATAACAAAAAAAGTTAAAGATTCAGCACTATTTTGCTATGTTACTTAAAGTTTAATGGAATGTAACTTGGTTATTTTTAATAAAGGAAGAAATTACCTCAATACAATAACAGCTTTGTTGAGGATAGTATCGTGTGTTTTTCCTTTTATTTTATCCCGAGATCGCCAATGAGTTTATTCATTTATATTGGTTTCATGATAATGAAAATTTCATTGAAGTAACTTCATAATGGCGAATATACATTAGTTAAGTCATACTCAAATTTTAGTAACAGAATATCGTTAACTCAAAACTCTTTTGAGTCAGTTAAATCCGTTATAAAATACCCTTAACACTAAAATAAAATGAATTTCTGGAACTATGTTAACTAAATCATATACTAAAAAAATACATTAAATTCAGAAAATATCAGAAAAAAGTGATTTCATAGTAAAACCGATAGGAAAATAAAACTAATTATTATCGAAACAATTTTTATTATCAGAAAAACATAGATCAATGTCGCATGTTTTACAAAACCAACGAGTCCGATGAACTTTTGAGGTTGTAATGCATAACCCACATTTTCTTAATATACCATGAAGTGGAAAATGGTTACTCGATCGCACCTAATTTCTTTAAGTATACATGTTTTGGTTCCTTTTTTTGTATCTGTAGTAGCACCAATAGAATCTCTAATCGGAATTCTTTCGAAGATAATGCACGAAATTTAAATTCTGAATTTAAATATAATAAATGCTTAAGCGAAGTAAGCAGTTAATTTGACAGTACAAATAAATTTATTAAAATAAACCTTCAGCATGTACTCACAGTTTATACCCTCTTTTGTTTGTTTTTTTAGCATGTCGAACAGTCTTGAAACGAATCAGTTTCATTGGCAGACTGATGCCTTCCGATCTTATAGTGACTACTCCTGAAAAGGTTTCAATAAAAGAGGATGTATTTTATGAAGTTAGTCGTAATTTTGCGTTCCTCTATCTGGGTGGAAACAATTATTCAAATGTATGTTAACAACCAAATCTGTTTCTCCTCATAATTTTCCAATAATCCCTACAGCTTAGTTTTTGACTTCGGTTTTCTTTTTCGGTCGCATACGAAATGAATTGAAAACTGTTAATTTTATGGATTTTTCTGTACCATTATTAAATTCCGACAGCTTGGCTATGGGTCAGAAGTTAAAGAAATTGGTTTCATGTGCGTCTGTTCGTTAGTCTGTGGACACATGACTTCTCATTAGGTCAGTATCTCCCTTGGATTCAAGGCCGTAGCCAGAAATTGGGGGCGGGTTTATTGGCTATGTTACATAAAAAAAATGAATTAACTGCTCTATATTTTTTTTAATTTTCCTCTAAATTTTTCCAAATCAATAGACTAAAATTCAGACAAAATATAAAAGATTTTTGTTTTTATAAATTAATTAAAAGCAGAATTAATAACATAATTTTTTATTTTATTAATTAATAACACAATTAAAAATAATTGCAAAATAAAGTTTACTCTTTTATATTTTTTTGACACGAACATATCAATAACGTCATCTGTAGAAATGTTGATGTCGCGATGAGTGGACATAAGACCTAATCCGCTTAGTCGGTTTTGCCCACTTATTTCGTAAGAACGTTTTTAATCTTCTAAGTGTTGAAAATGTTCGTTCAGCAGTACAAGTTGTAACTGGAAAAGTTGAAAAACCTTCAATAATATGAATATTTTGCGATAAAATTCTCTGTTGCGTTCTCCCAGAGTTCCAATAGCGCACGATGGACGGTCAATTTCATTCCTTTTTGGTCAGTAATTTTCCACAAGTCAAGTTCTGCTTCAAGTAATGACAGATCAACTTCTTTTCATACGTTTATAAACTCAATGTTTAATGAAATTCAAAGACACCGATGGCAACAACGAATTTAAAAATGAAAAACTTTTTTGTGGCCGAGGAATATATCTTAATTGCTGAATAAAATCTTAATTTCTTCGTCAGCATCAGACAGAATGTTTATAGCAGCTTCATATACTTTGGAAAATGGAAAATTCATATTCAATGTTTTCCAGCATGTTTTCGAAACGTTCAACAATATTTTGAACGTGATCAATTGCAGATTTCAAATCACTAAGAGGTGATTCTAAAATCTTGCAGAGCGTCATTGTATTTAATTGTGAAATAAATTCTATGAATTAAAAATAGATTTCGTCTCAAAATTTCGGGGGGGGGGGTTCAACCTTCTTACTCCCCCACCCGCTGGCTACGGCTTTGCTTGGATTTGAATTTCAGCCCCGTGGGTCAAAAGGGACCCGAAAAATGGAATCACCATTTTATTTTCTTTTTAATTGCTTTCTTATTTGTATTTTTTCCTCATTATTATAATAACATTTTGTTTCTGACCAAATCATTTTAATAAGATTATTCTGACAGGAATTGTCTATAATGATGAGGGATGGTTCCTCTAAATTTGAAATTAATTTAGAATTATACCGCTTTTCGAAGGTGTTGGCCTTGATAATGAACCCTTTTTATATCTGAAAGTACATCAGTTGAGAATGCGCACGCTAGAATTGCCAAGACGAACTTTTAATTTAAAAATGTTAAAATTCTTGACCCCTTTTCCTCTGTAACTTTTAGTATGCACCAAACTTTTCATAATACAATTTTTGATTTACTACTTTATGTTGAATCCAAAGAAATCAAAATTTTAAATTTTACAAATAGAGAGACTTATAGAATTCAGTAACGAACTTCGTCGAAAATAAATAAAATATAGATATAAAGGATTGCTAAAGGTATATTATAAATTAGACCATTGTTTATTTCTAAACAAATTTATGTTTAAAAATTTTCATCGAACTTACATTTTCTCATTTAATACCTTTCTTTTGGCTATTTCTGACTATTTATTCATTATATTAGTTTTTTAGCAATAAACAGTTCGTATATCCTGTTAGCCATTTATGAGATGCGTCTATGTATATTTACATGTGAAAGAGATAATCAACCAATAAGAGATTGCCGGGCACCTTATTCCCCCTTCATTACCAATCAAACTAATCTACATGCTATATCTAGCCCTATATGATCTAAGTATTATAATGAGATGTGCAGAAAAAAATGTATCAAATTGAATGTTACAACTATGACAGGAAGGGTTTTTGAGATTGCGTATTTTAGGTTTAGTCTTGTCAAATGTCAAAAATGCGTCATAACCCATTGGTCACTGAGGACTTAAAAATAAGAAAGTCGCATCGTTCAGTTTATTGTGTTTTTGTTTCCCATTGGCAAAATTCACAATTCCGCGCTTCTTTTCCAAAAAATGTTCATTGCGCGATGTTCAATTTGTCAAGCTGTATTTTATCGCTTTAGCAGTCTTCTTTATATCTGTCTAAAAGGCACCCAACTAAATACGTATTTCGTCGAGAAATACCGATTGTTCATGATCTCCTTGTATAAATATTCTGTCAAAAAACGAAAGCAAATTTTCTATTATTGGTTGTTCTAAATTTGAAATCAATTCCATTATAGACTGATCTGGCATTGCGCATAAAATTTGATAGTCTTCACTAAAGCGTTGTTGTAATGATTTTATAGTTATCTACATGTGTATTTTGAATACAAATTTTATGGGTAATTGCACATAATGAATTTAAAATAAAGGATGTTGATTTGGTTCTGGTTTTTTCTCAAATTTTAAGTGTCTCAGCCGCAATGTCTTCACAGCTCTGGCCTTGAGTTACACAAAGATCACGATGGGCGACGAAATACGTCAGAACATTAAATATTAATATTTTGGACTGATTATTAAACCTTTTGTCGTTTTTTCGAATTGTTTAAGTATTGAAATAATTTCATATTGTACTGTCACTTTGACAATATTAAATTAGAGTGACATTAAGATGTACAATTAAGTAAAAATGTTTTTGACATTTTTTTGTTTACTTTATAGAGATCGAAACGTCAAAAATAAATTGTTTATTTTTAAATAATAAAAAATTCAATTATATATTCATGTCACAATACGCATTATTTACTATAACATAATAATAATATAACTAAATAAAATAATATATAATTTAGTATATCTTTTAAAACCAAAATTAAAATATAAAACTGAAGATTATTTTTAGTATGTTATTTGAAAGACCTCCCCATAATGCAATGCAGCGAAATAAATTCTACGTTACAAGAATGTCTGACACACCAAACTAGTATTTGTGATAGATCGAAGTAATATGTAATTCACGTTTTTTGATAAAATAGATACACGACTTTAAAAATAGGCGCTATTCGGAACTCTTATGATTTAATATTTTTTGTAATCAACTTTGAAGGTGATTCACGTTCATAGTAAGTCTAATTAATTTTGATATTACGAGTGGTTCAGTATAAGCGCGCTTTTTCATAAATTCAGTTATTGTACTTCTATTCGTGTGCCGAAAGTATTAACATGACTTTTCATTCTTTTATACCAAGGAATGGAGTTATATGGGTTAAAATTTGACATAAATCGGGTCTGTCAACAATCTGGTATGTTAAAAATACATCATAAAATTTAACAACGCACCGGACAGAAACAGAAAACAGAAATATTTTGCATTTTGTACCAAGTTAATTGGGAACTCTGTATTATTTTTTATTTTGTTTAATTATCATATTAACTTAAAATGGTTACTTTTATTTGCAGGAGAGTATGTGATAAAGGGAGAGGCTGATTCTGAAATAAGTGGAGAAGAGGGAAGTGATTCTGTTGACCTTGCCCTTGAAGATCTCTCTTTGCCGCTACCAGAATTCTTTCTCGATGAAGCCATTAGTTTGATTGATTTAGAAGATGAAACGTCACAGGTAAGAATCGTCTTTATTTTCACCGGAATGCAGAAAATTCAATTGCATATTTTTTTTTTCAGGAAAATACAGTAAACCTTAAGGAGTTAGAAAGCCTCCCAACAGAAACCGACAACACAACAGTTGGTGATAGTAACGCCGCAGCTGAAGTAAAAGCTGCGCCGAAAACTGATGACATCTCCTCTCCCGCTGAGGAAGTACTTCCTAAAGACCCAGAAGATAATTTTGATTTCCTCAACATGATTCAGACCCCCCAATTCCACCACCCTCATCACAGGGCACCCTTTCAGGTACGAATGATTATTTCCAAAAAATATTGCTGTAATAAAATTTGGTGGCGTGAGCGGGTGCATGTAATCTGAGGACCAAAATTCAGATTTAATATTTGGCATCTGAACAAGCATATGTAAACTGAGGAGTAACAGTTTTTGAAAAAACCGGTAATCTGAGGACCACGATTTAAATAACATTTATTATTTATTTTCATTTTTATCACCGCAGCATATTACTTATACAGAGTTATTTAAAAAATAATAAAATTCAAGAAAACATATTTCGTGTACAATGATATACTAAATTCATTATGTTTGCAAACATAAGGGAAGCTTCAAAACCCTTTATACTATTAAAATGTTATTATAATAATTTCAAGAAATTTGAAATATTGGGAAATTTCGTAATTTTTACCTGTTTTTATTTGGTCCTCAGATTACATGTCGGATTATTAATCCCTCTTTCAATTGGTCCTTAGATTGCATGTCATAAAGGGATTTAGTCCTGAGTTTACATACTCCGGCGTGAGCTTTGCGAACCGTGGGATTTGCGAACATATACCTGGCATACCCTCGGGTCAGTTTACGGGGACCGTGGGAATTGCGAACACTGCAGGTAATAAGTTAAATTTGTGTCGGCTTTATTTTTGTATTTTAATGAAACAGCAAATTATTGAAGATTTATTAGTGGTAATAGGTGTTAAATTTATAAAAATAATTTAGTAAATGTTATATTTCAGTTATTTTTTACACAGAACTTTTGTATAATTACCGATATATTATCATTTAAGAAAAATCCTTCACACATTATTCAAAAAGGTTCTGTTCGCAAAGCCCACGGAGCGATAAAATTTAACTTGAAGAGAAAAAATCTCAAGAAATGGGCTTTGTACACTTGATTACAGAAAAGTTAGTACAAGTCTGGGAAACGAAAACAGTATAAGTTTTAGTGTCTTTTAACACTGACCTCTTAAAAGTACAAATCTACTATGATTATATAAAAACGCTATTTAATTATTAGGTATATGTTGCTAAAAAATGACATTTTATCTGGGAAAAATTAAACTTTACTTTTCAACTTATATATAAAAGCATTCAAATGACTCAAACGAGTTTGACAGTTGTTGATAGTTATTCTTAACTCTAATAATCTATGCAAAGATATATTGTACTACTGTTTTTGCAATCAACTACAATGACAGATAAAAAATTTTAGATTGTTTATTCATCATATACAGTGTGTGTCTACTTAATTTGGAACCATATGGGAAACTTTTGTATTATTGGTTTTATGAAAAAAAGTTATTCTTGATAAAAAATTTTGCATGGTCTTAAACCTAAAATACAATCATCAGATATCAATCTTTTTTAGTTGTATACATGGTGTGTCGAAAAATGTTAATTTTTTTCAAGAGTAAAGTACTTTTATTTTTGATAATTTCAAAAAATATTATTTAGAATTGAAAACTGAGTATTACAAATTTAGCCCGGTCTATCTAAGTCACATATGATCATCAAATCTTGCTCTAAAATAATACTAAAATGTTATTATGTAGTTTTCAATTCTGATCAAATTTTCCTCATAACAATTTTCGATATTGACAAAAATAAATGTAGTTTACTTGCACATTTCACATTCATAAATGATTTTTTAATACACCTCGTATACGACTAGAAAAAATTGATATCTGATGATAGTATTTTAGGTATTAGACCATCCACAACTTTTTATGAAAAGTAACTTTTCATATAATTAATAATAAAAAAGTGTAAGATATGATTCCAGACACACTGTATAAATATAGAGCGTTTTGGAAAAAAATTATCCTGTTCAAGAATAAAATATGATTGCCTAAATTTTATTAAGTTGTAAAAACCATTCTATATCGGTCTCTTCTGTAGAAGATATTATTGAAAACATTAATTTGGCCAACAAAAGGAGAGAGCGTTACTCACACTACAATACTATCAGATGTATCACACATAATACCAATTCTCAATTGCATTAGTTGACTTAATGCGCCTGAAATATATATTGTTTTTAATATTTCATCAACTCGGACAACATAATCGTATCACACGTATCAAACTATTCAAAAACAAAATAAGAAACAGGCGCTGACATATCATTATTTATTTTCATAATCTGTAGTAGATATAAGTAATTTTTTGCTATAGAACCGATAAATAATTTACATTTTACATTTTTATTCTTAGGGCAATAGACTGGGATTCCGTATTCATGTACCAATAAATTTTATTTCTTAACAATTTTCATCTATTTCCAAAAGTGTACTTAATTCTAGGGCAAAATTCGAATTTTTAAACCTCCATCGTATAAGATATTTTTAAAATTATGTTCTAAATAATGGATCAATTTTTACCGGGAATGAAATTTTCTGACAAATTAATTTTCATCTATCGGATGTTTAGCAATTAAAACCATTGAAAAAATCAACCACTAATTTTAATCTAATAAATCTTAACACTAAATACTAAATGTACTTGTTCATTCAACTATATTCTATACCTACTTTCACGTGAATGTGCTGATGGATTGGATTTGTCAATTTGCCAAAAGTACTGTAGTAAACCTTTCTTTATTTGGGGCAAATATCTAAAATGGTTTTTCTTACCAAAGTTAAAGTAAACATAGATTCAGAAGCTATACATTAGACCGCGTTATCCATCACTTGACTCAGCAACACATCACCCTTTTTTTTAAATTATGGTTCCAACTTTAAGCTAAATGCATGCACCTTAATATAATAAAGAATACCTGTACTAAATATATTTTTAAATGTAAAACGTTAAAACCATTAATTTAGCAACTGGTCAAAAGACGAACTGGTCAAACTGACGAAACACTGCTTTATTGTTAAGATAAAGGATAGAAAATTGGAATTACATTTTATTTCGTCAGTTACAGGAACAAACTAATTTTTCTGTTGACTTGCCGTGGGATTCTAAGAAAGAATACACTTTTTCCATAATGTATTTGGTGCATAACTTGAGGTTAGTTGCTATATTAAATTTTATTGAGAGATTAATCAAGATTCTACAACAATGGGATAGTAGACATAACTGAGGTGTCATGCAAAAGCAAACTTACAAAAAATCAAATTTGAGTTTAGAATTGATTACTTTTCTTCAGCCATATTCCTATCTACTATTATAGTCAGTTTCATTAAAAAAATACACATCCAAGACGTTATGAGTCTTGAAAATCGACATTCTGTGTAAAAAAGAACATGTATTCCAAGCAAAAAAAAAACATATCCAGCAGTCTGTCTCAGCCAACGACGAGCTATGATTGCGTGACGCCCAGAATGAAACGGGTCGTTTTTTTGTGTTGTTTTGTAGCAACAGAGAGCGTTTGTTTAGTACACATTAATTTTATTATACAGTGAATTTCAGTATTATAATTGAGTATAAAATGGATAAATACGGTTTGATAAGTGTAGAATTAAGGAGGCAAAGTTTGATCTAGAAAAAATCCTAATACTGTTGAAGTACGGGCAAAGAAAAAAAATACAAAAATACAGTGCTTTTTTGAAGCATCATGATGCAGCTAAAATAAGATCTATCTATAAATTTCAAGATAAGTACGAATTTGTAAGTTTTAGTAACGTAAAGAAAAGAAGAAGAAATCGTCAACCTCGGGCCAATAACCCTAATACCAAGTTAAAAATATTTGGATGTAATGTTTACAGTAGCGTTTTCGACGATAACTGAAAAGTGATTCCTATCTGCAAAAATTTTGTATTCACTTAACTAGAGTAAAAGCAACAAGGTTGCACAATGTAACAAAAGTGATGGAAAATAAAAATCTAAGAGGGGCTTGTGGTGGAGATCAGAAGGCAAACAGAATTTGTAAGAAAATTGAAAAGACAAGAAAGCCATTACAATCGCAAAAAGTCTAAGCGAATTTTTTTGCATTTCGTTCAACATAGAAAATTATATAAGATTTACAATAGTTTTGTTATAGTAGAGTTACAAGTGAAAAAGTCTGTGTTTCGTGTATTTAGTGAATTTAACATTGGTTTTAAATCATCCGCAAGTGACATTTGCGTTCTACTGCAACAAAGTAGACTTGATTTTAAGGAAGGAAAAAATTGCGCAGTCCAGAAAAAAGGAATGTCGCAGTAATTAATGACAAGGTTCATACCAAATCTTTATATTGATTAATGAGACAAAAAGAGATTAATGTTAAAATAAAAAAATCAGTATTACACATGAACTAAGCATCCATCTAGTAGATGATTCACAGCCGTATTCAATTATCAAAAGAATATTGACTTTACAGGTGTAAAGACCATTCTGTGATGGTTGTGGAGCACGAAATTATATTTTTTGGACATCCCTACCTGCTAACGTTTCCAGTTACGAGGCATAGTTTTGCCCACTGATCGAGTCTTTGGAAGAGTGAAAAAAAAGTTATGAAAGAAACCTACAATCGCAAACGAAGAAGAATCCAACTGTTGGCGTTATAGGCCACAAGAAAAGAATTGTAATTAATAAAGAAGTCGAAAACATTGAAAGAAGAAGTCGAATTGTTACAGTACGAGTAATTAAAATTAAAGCACTGGAAAACTTTCGATTTGAAGGTCGTGTTGAAGTGAGTGTTAAATTGTACAAAAAGAGCTGTACACAAAAGATTTTTAAGGAAACAATCGAGCAACTGCATCTAGTGCACCGTGTGTCGGCTGCCAAAAAAGGATGTTGCTTTACTTTTAACGACTTTGGTAAGGAATGAGAAAATGATAATAGTTTTTCGTTGTCTAAAAAAGTGATTTGTGCAGATTATTGAGAAGAAAAAGAAAATAATGGGAACTTGTGTGATTGTTTATAAGAAGACTGTGGACTTCAAAATCAAATGAAATAAGTTAATATTAATAATTATTGATCACAGAACACAGTTAATTGCCATTCTTGACTTGTTTTTTTATTTTTCAATTTATTGTTCATTCCAACGTAAAAAATGCTGCTTTTTTTAAAAATGTTTAAAAATATCTTCCTGACCACGGAATATGGGGAACTCAGGGATCATTTAGTCATGACGCCTTTGACCCCCCACACGAAATTGCTCCTAGACTGCAGTTTCCTTTTTCCGAAATATCCGGCAATTTGACTATTTTGTTTATAAATAAAGTGAAAAAGAAAACGTATATACCCAGCTCTAGCAAAAAGTACAAGTCCAATTTCAATTTTAAATTAATTAAAAACTAACTGTATTCCTATCAAAAGCAGCTTTCAAATATTGATATTAGATACAAAATCAAAAAAATAATAAATTATTACAGCTGTGAGGTGTAAAATAAATTAAATAATATTTTTTTGCGCTTTTCCAACAATTTTTTGAAATGGGTTTACTTTTGTATATCCGTTGCACATTACAATTAATGTTTACATAATGTAATTTTTCTACTTTGGGTTCGCTCCAACTTAAACACTCAATAGAACTATAACTAATTTATTTACATAAAAAATTTTCAATTTATATTAATTAAACACAATTAACAGTATATTAATTTGTCTTAACACAGTACGTATTCTTATTATTTTGGTCTAATCAGTTTGTCCCATTCGCGCATTCGTCCTGTCTAGAAATTTCCAACTGGAATGCAGCGGCGAGCACTTTCAAGGCGACTATTAAGGGTGCCGGACTTACTTTTCGTTACAATAATAATTTACCGGGATTGCTCCAGAACTTACTAATTTACTTGCACACGATACGGTCGAGATGTAATAGGCCCAAATAATCACAACACTTTAATGACGAAATGGTTGATTTTTTATCTTCAATTATTTAAACAAAGGCGTATTTTATGTTCTGATAATAACGTAATATAAGTCGAAACGTCGACAAATCACAAAAGGTTCCTTGTGTTTTTATTTTGACCCAATAACAATCGTATCAAAAAATCTAAACTCATTTAACGATATCAAAAATATTATACATAGTGATGTGCAAGATAATAAGTATTAAATTTGTCATTCATAAGTTGGGATACAATAAAACCAATATCATTGATAAAAAGATTGTGTCAAAAAATAGAAGGATTAATATTTAAATCTTTTTGGAGCTTAATTTTTTTTAACTTGATTTCCTGCTAATTATCATATATGAAAGCTACTGTTTGTTGTATCGTCTACAGCCAAGATATTTAAAAAGATAAAAAGCTAAGAGATGATAAGTTTTGTACATAAATATAAGTAGTTAAAACTATATAATAATAAGTTTTTAGTAATTTTTACCAAACTCGTTTCATTAAGAAACTATTCTTATCTCTGTGGTCAAACTGTTTACGATTACGGCTTAAGGTAATTGTAATCCTTTGAACTGATGTTATTTGAAGAAATTATTGTGAGATTTCAAAATTTGGGAAACTTTAACAGATAAGACAGGTACCTAAAGGCATTTCTACAAAAAAGATTAATGCTTTCGATGATGGCATCTCAAATCTTACATGATGATAATTTGACAAGAGAAGCCCACAAAACACAAAGCAACTACTACCTAAGCCACAGCAAACCATTTGTCATAATAAAACTTTACTTTAAATTTGAATGGTGAATGGCCCTAGTCCGAGAAATAATCCCATTAGTTCCTTTTGCCTTTTGCCGTCTCCTCGCTGACTAAAATTATTTAAGGGTTTTGACTTTAATTACTTGTTATTGATGTTATAACACATTACAATAATAACTTTATTCACAAATGATTTGTGGTAAAATCTTGATTGTTCTTTGACTTAATCTTTGTAATTACATATTTTTTTATAATTCTTCCTGGAAGATGTGTTCAAGAGTACAGGTAGATGGAAAAGAAATTCTTGAATAGGAAAATCTGGTCGAATTACAAACAATTATTTTTCTAAAACGACTAAGGACATTAAATAAAAAATATCTTTCACTTTATTAGTTTCCAATTATAAAAGAACAATAACAAATAATGAAATAAGGAATAAAAAACTTAAATTAATATCTTGTCTATGGTAGTAAATGTCAATGTGTTTCCATTCTTTATGTGCACATTTATTAAAACGAACCAAGAAATGTTGAAAACGTTTTAATAACAGTTGACAATTTACTAAAATTACTAATTGACAATTACAAAACATAAATTGGTCATAGGCTCCTAAATAATATCTTAATTTTTTCGGAAGATGCAACTCCTCAAAATGTGGAAAAATATAATGAAACACCAGGTATTTCTAAAATATAGTTTGTGGTCAACAAAAATAGTAGTCATAGAAAAAATTCTTCTTATACACCTCATTTTATTATTATCTAATAATATTAATTCTTAGAATACCAAACCATAGTTTGCTGTGAAAACAAAAATATTATGAATATGCCATCATGTATAATTATTTCAATCATAAAATTCTTTGTCGTATTACACACTAATATGATTTGACAATAATACTATACAAACAAGTGAACGACAATATTTTTGCCGCAATTGCGAGTTTTCGAAAATTTAAAGTTACGACAAAGCCGTTTTATAAGTTTTTTTTCTTCGAAAACTAAAAGTAGTACAGAATTCTTTACTTGGACTACATTTTGACTTCATGTACCTCAACCCTCTTTAACATACTCAGTTGTATGACATATAGAACTTCTTATAAATCACGATTTAAAATTTGCGATTTACTGTGTATTTTGTATATGTTCCTTTCAATTAAGTTTTACATGGAGTATTGTATAGCTTAGTTTTTGTTTTTGTTTTCGTAGATTGTGTATCCACTTCCATTATCTCCTCTTCCTGTTTATTCTTACGGTTTCACTCCATAATAAATTAATTTATATGTAATTCTTTTCGGATTGTTCCCCTCCATGAATTTAATGATCTGCCTCTTTTCTTCTTCTCTGGAGTCTTATTGTAGCTTAGTTTTTGTCTTGTTTTCCTAGTTGGTATTCGTAGTATATGTATCCATTTCCATTTGCGTCTGTATAAGAATGTATCAAAATTGTTTATTGCATGCATATAGATGATTTATATGAGTACAATTTAAATTTATTTTGAATTATATAGATTGTTTTTAAATTCTTGCCAAGAGAGCAATATCACGTATATTGTGAACTGGATAGTTTCGATGTTAAAAGTCACGTTTTTTAACTCTAAGTGCGAACCAACTTACAATCGAACAGAACGGCTTGCATGTCCCTATCTTAACTATGCAAGTGTTACTTGGTGGTATATGAGAAAAATGTATACAAGGCGACCACAATTTGAAAATTTTCGATGTAGATCAGGTCTTGTATAAGATACTAAATGCATTTTGTCATAGACCTATTCTTCTACGTCTCTTTCTGTACCTTCTTGAGTGTCTAATATTTTACCTTTTCTACTTAATTAGGTTCGATCTAGATTTTATTTCCCTCATTAGTTTGATTTACAAACAACTTTAATTTCTTCGAGTTGGTTATGATTTCTACTGTTTCGGAATTAAGCTTCACAATACAGTATTCTTTGTCTGACACGTTTATTTTTATTGGTCCAGAACTTCTGAGATATTCTATACTGCTTTAATATTTTCCATCTACGATTCTATATATGGAGTCAAAGTCAAATACTGTTGACATATACTATTTCATTATTTCTGCTATTTGTTCTAGAATTTTGACTATGCATATATGATCTATATAAGTTCTGTCTTAATCCTTCCTGGTTTTTTCGTTCTTTTGATTTTAGTTATGATTTTACTGGCAAAACAGAGCAGTGTGATTGGTCTTTTCACATAATGACATATTGCCTTTTTTGGTAATTTTATTATTATTCCCTCCTGCCAGTATTTAGGAATATGTTATTCTTTCCAAATTTGTTTTAGTAAAACATAAAAGACATCTACCGATACACTTAAATGTGCTCTGCTGGGATACTTTCTATTCCTGCTGGGAAAAAATCGAAACGAACGGGAAAAAGTTGCTCATTTTTTTAATTTATACAGATTGAAATTAGACAATGATTGATTTGTATCATTTAAATGTTAATTATATTTTTTATTTATTGAATAGTAGGGGTAGATAATATATTTAAGAACAGCTTTAAAAATCTGTAGATACTTAAAAGATGTCAGGTTTATAAATTAGGATTACATTTTAATACAATTTAAATATATTTAGGCCACTTTGGGATTATTTCAGTTTTTTAAAGTAAAACAACTTTAAATACAGTATAATTGACACACAGTTATATTATATTGGGCCCGTATCATACAACTATGTATAAATACGTGTGCATGAGTTTCCATTTAAAAAACTAATATTGGTATGTAATATCTATACCAAATTATACAAAGATTGTATTTCCTCGAGTTTGGAGTATTCTTCATTTACTTGGAATAGAGTAACAACCATATTGCTCTATAACGCAGTATACAATGTGTTCAGTTTGAAATAAAAAAACTTGACCCAATTTCAGTGAACGCAAAATGGTAAATGGTTTTTCATTAAGAGCGCTCTAATTTTGAAATGAAATAAAACAACCTGTCTAAGAAGAATTGCCACATTTTTGTTGTATTTTAAAGACATTCGATAACCTGGTACATAATTTCGGCCCAATAGCCGCCGCGGCTCAGCTGTAGGTGGTGTATCCTATTGTACTAATTTTGGACGTCATGTTCGCATAAATGGGACTCAATGTTATGAAGAACCCGAGTTATGTTGGCCTACAGGGTGACAATTGTCTGTAGTTTGTCTGCGTATAGACAAGAGATTTTCAAGAGATTTTGCATAGGCCCACAGACAGTAGTCAAGCGGTGATGTCGCCACCATGCGAGTAAACGAAGCCCTCGAACTTTTCATCCAATAAATTCAATGTTTCCCGTGCAGATGAAGCGTGTAACATTCCATGGTTAAATGTAAAGACTAAATAAGTATTTTTGTCAAATTTGACAGGTGTCGGGAATGTCTCGAGTAAGCAATATGACAACAGTGCAGCAGCCGATAATTGATAAATCCCCTCAAACAATCACATTTAAGCGAACACGTAAGGATGCAATATTTCTATAAGGCCTATCTTCCCTCTTAGAATAAACGCCGTTACTATTATATATCGATAAATACCTTAGAAAATCAATACTCAGCTGTCATAAGTTTCGGCATGACTTGCGGCGTTTATTCTTCGCAAGAAGACAGATTTACTTGCGTAAAATTATTTTTTTACCTGCCTAGGAGTTTTTTAATTCAGAATATGATTGTTTATTAAAAGTATCATATCTCAGCGTTTTCCGGATAATACAGTTTCTTTGTACGTCAACGCCATTACAAATGGTAATAAAAAATATTTTTGTGTTTAGGCATTCTTAGCTTTAATAAAATAACGTTTACAGAAATAAAAAGGACTTAACTCGCTTATGAAAAATTACAAATTATTATAATTTAATCAAATAAAACGAAACAATATGCCTACATTGAAAAGGGAATTTATTTTCTACATGCTTTGTATGTACACGTTTAATTTGCACGAAAATGTGTTTTTAAGATGTTTTCAGTTCCAAAAACCACTTGAGACGACAGGTAAAGAAGGTTGAAAGATTTTTTGTCACAGTAGGACATCCTATGAATACCATAAAATGTCTTACCATGAAGAATAAGCGGTCAGAATAACTGAATAATTGTATAAATATACAGGGGTGTGACAAAGGGTTTTTATCACTTTCATTCTTTAATAAGCTGTGGATTGTTTTTTTTATTAATTTGAAATTGTCACTCAATAATACAAAATTAAAAGAAAATGTTTAATTTTATATAAACTTAAGTGACTATTTTTTTTAATTCAAAGGTAATCAAAATTGTGTATTCATTTTTAGTAAGGTATTTGTTTGATAAACTATTCTCTGTATAAGTGAACTTTTTTAGCGAAGAAGTACAATAAGTTTATAACGGGTTAAATTCACTGACAGTTTTTCAAATTTTAAAGAAGTTATTAAAGGGGTTCCACAGGGAATTGTGTTGGGGCGACTATTATTTTCTATTTTTATCTATGATTTACTCCATATGAGTTACCATTTATACGTAGATGATTTGCAACGTTATGCGATTATGTATCTAAAAATAACATCGATTCTATTCATATAGATCTTTTCTCTGTTTATGATTGGTGCTGTAAAAATGGATCAAGGTTAAATTACAATAAATCTACTGCTATGTGTAAATGGTCCACGACAAAGGTCAACTTTAACAAATTTTTAACTGTTATTAGATTTTGTTTTTATTTGAAAACATCAATAATGTATATATCTTTTTGAAAGTTAAAATCAATGTACCATTTAAAGTTTCCGACAAATAAAAATATTAAATTAAAATTGGATAAGTCGCTTGTATAGCCTCAAATTGATTGTATGGTATACTATATTTTTCTAACAAAATATAGTCACGATGTATTGAAAATAATTTTGGTATTAGATTGTGTGTAATGTAGAGATTTGTTGAATCAGGATCATAATTAGGTTTCTTTTCGTGTTATTTTTCCATTATGTTATTGTTGTTGAAAATAGCGATATCTACCAGCAGTGTAGTCGTTTCATTAGCAAACTTCTTATATAGAATATTATGCTTGTGCCGGTAGTCGATATTAGCCAAGTAACGTACATCCGGATGTTGTATTGGATCGTTTCGGATTTTTAATGACATCTTCTACACACTTCGTTTTATTTTACGAAATCAATATGTTACAAATCGCGTCTACACCTGTCGCAATATATCGGTTTAAATTAAGCGTACGGTGCCTATAGAGCGCAACGCACTTCAGATAAAGTCACGCTAGCTTTGTTGTAATCGATTCAAGTAGTAGAGAGAATGCGAACCTTGAATTATGCTTCGGGCGCTCATTTTTTATCATGCTACTATTATTAATTTTATAATTTACCGGCAACCAGTGTAACAAGAGACACTTTTTTTGACACATTTTTAACTACAACTTTGAACGGAATCAAAATATCGATTACAAGTTTTGGTTCATAGGGCTGTGGTATATAACCTATAGGTTTCATAAAAATTGTTAACTCATAAAATTTATATAAAAAAATAGTTTTCCCGACCCACCTCGTTATCTGGGGTGAATCAGGACACCCGTTTGTTTGGTATGCAGCAGTTGAAACAACCATTATGTTGGGTGATTTGTAAAAAAAAATTGTGGTTTTTAAAACGAAACAACAAATTGAAAAATTAACAATTATTTTCTTATACAAAGGAACGAACTGTACATAAATTAATCTTATTTCTACATTATGGATAACATTTTGGACTTAAAAATAATATAGTTACATATAAACTCAAACAAACATAAAAACTATAGGTAATACTAGTTTTTATAAAAACGCAACATCACATACATCCGTGTTTGAGGGAAAATTAAAGTATTATCTAATTTTCTATTTGATCGCCTGCAGCTTACAGCTATCTTTCAATGATTTTTTGCCACATAATACTTTTCATTTTTTGTTGCTTTCAAATTTGACCCCGGAAAAATCTAATTGAACATACGCATCTTCATCAAAACTGTTATCCTTAATTTCATCATCATTCTCCTTTTCGTGAGAAGTTCCTGCTTTGTCTTTAAGGGACACGCTTTGTCCTGCTGGTACTTGCAACTTCTATTTTCCACTCAACTTCGGTTTTTGAGCATCATAACTTCTTGAAGCATTTCAGTTAAAGTGTTCTTTAAGGCATTATTTATCTGTTATTGTACAGGTTCAATTCTTGCTTGTGGTAGTGTTTTTAACACATTTCTTTTATCAACAGGTACAATTCGCGAAAGTCTGCTTTTATGTTATTACTATTTCCCGCTTAATTTTCATTTAAGCATTTGTTTCATAAGAACATAAATAATTGCTTAGCTACAACGCCTGTATTTTTCTTTTTCCAAACTGACAATATTTTTCTCCAAATACGGAGACATCCAAGTGTGTGCTTTAGACAGGATGAAGGGTTAATCTGATATCATTATTTTCATATTCTTAAATTACTTTAAATTGTCAGTAGCAGCTTTGACCCCTCCAGCTTTTAAAGTAACCTAATGCCACACATGGGAACCAATCATCTAACAATATTTGGTCAAACAACCCACTTTTACTTCTCAAGTATCTGCAACTTTTATACCACTTTGGGTCCAGTTGGTATATAAAGTGTCACTCTTATATATCACGTATAAGTGGCCGGAAGCTGTTGCCGCAAGCATGACAGTTGTAGCTATCTTGGATTACTACAATATTTTTTCAGCATGCTTGACAGATCTTGTGACTTCAAGAGTAATCTGTCACTTGAATTTATCAAAATAATTATTGATTATTTCTGGTAAAATTTCAGCACGAGGTCTTTAAATATTTTCAGCTACCTAGGCGAATAGTCAAGATATGTTTGTCTCTCCAAAAACCTAATCCAGCGAGCCATCCTTCTCCAGTAAGATTGTTGAGAAACTTAGTGGCCCTACGCCCTATCTATCAAATTCCCCTTAACTAAGTCCCTTGTATCAATCCCCTCGAAAGAATATCCCCAATTCAATGCTCTTTCAGTGATGCTACGTTCTTCTGCAAGAGCCAGATCGGTTTTCCCCCGATCTTTTTCAATCTAAGTTTTTTCAAGTGGCGGTATAATATTGATTTACGCATTCCATATGCCTCTAAAGCCTCTCTTATACGTCCAAAATGTCTAATGGAAAAACATAATTGTAAAAAACAATATTTAAGAAAGTCAATCCTGAAAATGTTATTCTTAATTTAAATTGAATTTTAGCTACATTGTGAAAATTAATAAATTATTACAATTTAATAGGAAATTAAAAACAAATAATTATAATAATAAATATATAAGTATTCCAGACAGTAATAAATACGGAATTTGTACTTACTTCTTAGAGCTCCACAAAAAGCATTAAACCTATCTTAATTGCCTTTGCGGTTAATGCAACATTTAACAGTGACACCTGGTAACAGATATATTAAAGAAATATGTTTTACCGATGAAGGAGAATTAACTTTGAAAAAATGCATCTAGGAATAATTTAATTTTTTGCAATATACTCTCAATATAAACAGCAAATATGTCAACTTTTTCTAAACGTGCAAACAATTCTTTATAGAAAAAATATCATAATTTTTATTAAATATCATTGTGTCGATTAGTTTTATTACATTATTTTCTATTTTTTTCAGTCTCGCATGCCGTTCGTGCGAACAGTAAGCATGGAACAGCGATGGCAGGACCTCGCTAATCTCCTAAGTCTTCCTAGCCCTGATGGGGGTGGTATCCATCATCCTTTCGGGCACCACCACCATCATCCCTTGCACAATTACACGCACCATCCGCACCCTCATGGTATGGGCTATAGTCCGGAAGCAGCGCGAGGGGTGCTCCTCCACAACGCCACCTTACCAACTCCTATCGGCGATTTGAATTCATCTGTGTCATATAGTAACTTAGGTAAGGGTAGTTCTTTAATTTTAATTAATATACATTGTAATATATTGTTCATGGTACAATGTGAAAACTCTTTTTATATATATTTAAAAATTGATCGTAATTTTTAGTAATGTTCTTGACATTGCGATGAATGTAAATAGTACTCCATAATATAGAGTAGTTAGTACGATCCAATTGATACATTGCTGTTAACCTCACTTACACATGTTTAAAATTTTTGAAAAATTATTTTTTTTTATTTAATATTTATAAAAGAGAAGGTTAACATCACTAAATGATATTTATACTAAGTTCATAATATTTAACAAAAAATTCTAGGTCGGTAAGTGAAATTGTTAACTGTTGCTTCGATATCGGTTATAATCGAATCAAATAATCTTTGTTAAACATCGGCTTAAAATTTTAATGAAAGCTAATGATTACAATAGAATCTCACGTTTTATGCAGCCATTTTAAATAAATATATTTAAGGATTTTATAAATTTAGACATTTTTTATTTAAATAATTAAGTCGTGCAATTTCTATATATGAAAACGATTGTACAATTTATAGTATGCGATACTTGTTTCGGTAAGTGAGTTACCTCTAAGTGGTCTCGTTTTTTTATTTTTTTTATTTGTTTATATGGCTGGTACTAAATTACTAGGTATATACTATTAAAGTCATATTGTTTAATTGTTTAAATAGCCTAACTTAAATAGAAAAGGAAGAATTTTTATGTTTCATGAAATCAATTGTTAAAAATTATTTTAAAACAATCTTTGGATTGGTGAACCAATAAAACATATTTTTAGATGAATACTGTCGACTTAAGTAAGTAATGTTTTCCTTAAGGATGAGCAAACGATCCTGTCTTTATTGGCATTTAAAAGTAGAATTATAACATAATATATAAAACAGCAGCGTTATAACAAGAATCCACCTCGCCTGGAAAACTTGGAAGGCATGGACAATTTAGGAAATATAAAATAGCTGAAAAAAATTTCTAAATATCTGTAAATGTCAGGATATTTTTTTACATTCATTACCATTTATTATTTTATATCAATTAATTGTTGAAAAAGGAAATTGGCAAGAATTTAATATAAACATTTAATATAAAAAACTGATTTTCGTAACATTTTTATTTGTCGAAGAATAAAAAACAAGCTATTTGAGCTGAATTTATATCCTTTTTACTACTTTAACACATTAGCTGCCAAACAGCGTTAGAGTGCATTGCAAAATTTTCAAAAAAAAAACTGCAGAATGGAGATAAAAATTTAACATTGAAATTAAATTAAAATACTGAAACATAAAGCTTAAAATTTGAAAAAAAAACTAGAAATTTGTATTTCATTTTTCGTCAAAAGAAAATTTTAAAAAATATCAAATGTTCAAAATAATTCAAAATTAAATTTAAGATGAATCTTTTTAAAATTAGAAATTATTTAAAAAGTTTATTTTTTATCATAGGATCAAAATTAAAATAAGAACAAAATGAATTGGCCATTAATGTGTTAAAATCTACCTTTAGCAATTTTTATTTATTCATCACTTATGATTAATAATTAATATTTATCTTTTTTAATTCCGAAAACTATATATTAAATGATTAAGACAATTGTTTTAAGAAATAATATTATCATTAGAAACTATTAAAACTGAATTATTTCGCTAATAATACTGAGTTAAATAGTTAGGTCAGTTAAAAACTAGAAAAGTCAGAAACGAAAATAAAATATTGTCTGTAACCCTGTAAAAAACCAAATTATAACTACGATAATAAGGTGTTCTTAAAAAATTCTTCCTTGAATAAAAATCGACAAAAACGCCAAAGACTTGTAGAATAAGAGCCGCCCAGATACTTTTTAATGTTTTAACAAAGTAATTACGAACTCAATAGGTGGTACAAATTTTGGGAGCGCCGTGGCAAGTTCTATGAACCTGACGAACAGCAGTGAACCAATGGCAGAGTCATCAAGCACACCCCATTACAAACTGGAACCTTCACACGACATGGTCTATTACCAGGTAAGATTTTTATAATATTAAGGTGCAATGCTCGATCAGGTCATCACAATTTATATTTAGTTAAAAGAGACCCACAGCTTTTTTTATACAAAATTGGTACAGAATATATTGTCAACGTCGTTTTACCAAAACGTCGAATACGCTACAGGGGTTAAAAAATATTGACAAATAAAAATTTTTATAATAAATCAAAACCTTGTATACATACAGGCGTTAAAAATACCCCAGTTTGACCAAAAGTGTATACAATATACAACTTGCTCTAGTGTTACCTTGTAAACAGTGTAAAATTCAAATTTTAGTTTTATCATATACCAGGTTTTGGAGTGATACGTTTCATTAGACGATACTGAGATATTAAAGTTTTATTTTTAACCCTTTTATGTTGGAAGACAAAATTATTAATGTTTTTTTTTAAATGTCTTTCTTAGGATCAAAAGTTAATGGTATTTTTTTATTCTTATCAAAACCAAATTACGCCAAATCGAATATTGCAAAGTCCAATAATTAATTATTATTAAACACTACAGAGCTTTCGTTTTTCATTGTTTTTATTTAATCACATTATTTAATTTTAATTTAGTTTAAATTAAATTTAAGTTAGGCTGAGGAAGGTAAAACATGTGGAAGTAAAACATTTTTCTGCGAGATGAACTAAAATTATTATCGTTTGTAAGGAATCATTCAGAATAATAAGGGAATTTTGAATTGGGATGTTGTTAAAGATGGAGATGACTAGAATATCACTTCTATAGCTTTTGTCCTACTATTTCGTAACAAATCAAATTCTTCGCTTAAAAGCTGTTTAAACCTCCCAAAAAAATCATCCTTACACAAAAGATTCCATACCTTTTCTACGGGTCTACAAAATTCACTATTCCTGCTGTAGAGTCTAGATAGGTGAAACCGGACAATCAGTGCAAGTTAGGATCAAAGAACACATTGTATGAGAACAGTTTTAGTCAGACATTCAGTATATAAATTTCTTAGTGTAATATCTATTTATTTTTTAAATATTAAGAAAATATCAATATCAAAATTTATCAAAATAAAAACACCCCATCTTGTTAAAAATTGTAATGGCAATGACATTTAAAAAAATTGGCTGTGCCACTCCAGAACATTCCCGGCTCGGCTGTACAGAATAGGATTATTACATTAATTTATGGAGGGTGAAAACTATTGGGAATTCGGGGAAAAGTTTGATACCAATGTTGTAGGGAATTTTATGCTCTACAACTTTGCACTTGAATATTTGCACTAAAGCGCATTGGTTGTCTTCAAAATAAAAAAAGTCAAAAAGCCTAAATGTGTATACTTTTTGCCCTTTAGCGGCGAAACTGTGGGGAATTCGAAAACAGTTAAATACCAAACTTAAAGGAAATTTGGTGCTGAACAACTTTGCACTAGACAATTTTTGCACTAAAGTGTTTATCCTCAAAATTTGGAAAACTACGGAAACTGTAGATGCACATTTTTGCGCGCCCTCTAGTGGCGCAACTATGGGAAATTCTGGAATAAGTTTGATACAAAAATTGTAGTAAGTTTTATGCTCTAAAACTTTGCACTAAAATGTATTGTTTAAAAAAAGGCAAAAAATCTTACATGTGTATTCAATCAATGTCGGTCTTGAGGACCTTCTACTACACCAATTTAAACCAAAAACTAATGGTCGCATTCGAGGCACACACCAACCCGCCATACCAAATTTCAGATTGATTGGTCGAACAGTTCGGCAGTAATCGTGAAAGATTACACACAGACAGACTTTACTCTGGAAATGGTTTCTATGTTCTTGTGGCTTTTCAAAATGGATATTTCCATCGATATCTCGATTTTTTTGCTCGTTCACTATAATTTCCTTTGAACCAGGAAAATAAAAAGCAGAATGATTTTTTACTTCCCGGTCACATCAAAGGGAAAGTATAGTGACCGAGCAAAAAAAAATTCAAGATATCGATGTCAATTTTGAGGTCCCCCAAGAAGATTGAAACCATTTCCAGAGTAAGGTCTGTCTATGTATTAGTTTTGGTTTAAATTGGTACAATAAATGGTCCTCAAGACCGGTAGTGATTTAATACACGTGCAACATTTAGCAACATAAAATAGGATTTTTCCAATGAAAAGTTGAGAATTCCGTGAATCATAAAACTTCATATACGACCTAAAAAGAAAGAAATATGAACATCGATCAACAAGAAAAACTCCATTTTGAAAAATTGTGGAAAAAGAACTTTTAAAATTTTTCTAAAAAAAAAATTATTAATAAAAATTAATAAGCCGAATTAGTGGTAAAATGATATTAGAGTCTAAAAATTTTATGTTGTAATAGTATAATATTAAAAATATATAGACCAGGACCAAACCGATTTGTTCGGAAAAATGAGAGTAAATTAGAAGTAAATTAAGAAAAATTAAGACAGTAGAAATTCAGGAGGTGGCGTTAGCTAAATATATATGTTTTGAGGATTGGGTATTGGTTTTTTACGATTTATGTCTGAAATGTGTATATCCTATCGTAAAAGTTGTAGATACTTAATTAAAAAATATAAAACTTTTGCATTGATCATTTTTCAATATAACTTCGAAATTATCGAGAAAAACGCTAAAAACCGTTTTTTCTTATTTCCCGCAAAGATATTTTTTTGTGAAAGTTTGCGAAAACGTTTTATTTAAGCTTTAATTTTTTCACACGAAAATCCTTATTTTTCGATTTTATAGAATTTAAATTAAAAAAAAGTCTAATTTTCATTCGAAAAAGTTGGTTTACAAATTTTCAATTTTTTTAACTTTATCAGTGCTCATTTTCTTCGTTGAAACCTCGACTTTGGCATAAAAAAATATATTGTTCGTATAGAAAAATATCATTAAAAATGCAAAAAAACCAAAAGGACAACTTTTTCATAATCGATTTTACAGTTAGTCTTAAGATTTTTTTATTTCAAATAACCCTTGAAATTGATTAAAAAAAGATTTGTTTGGAAACTTAAAATGAGATGGAATTGATTGCGATAGAAACGAAACATCTATTTCACTCGAAACAAAAGTTATAAGGACAAAACAAAGTGACGTACATATACGGATGTCACTCTGCAAGCGCATGCCAGATTGATAGCGGTGGTCCAATAAATGGATGCCAAAATAAATAGATTGGTGTATATATTTTCTCATAAGAAAATTTCAATTTCATGCAAATATTTTGATAATTATTGTAACAATTAATGTCTTCCAAACATAAAAAAATTGTATTTTATGTAATGGTTTTTTGTATTTAAACAAGGTGGCTACATTTTATATTGTACTTAAGGCCGCCCTCTCCCTCCCCTTTTATATTTAATCTCAAATCACGTTATACCTATCTTAGATTTACGAGCGAACCACAATAATTACAGAAAATTGGTAAATTGATGTAGATTGTAGATACCTGATGGTGATGGAAACCTGTTTCTCTTCAATTAATTTTATTCTCTTGTTCGTATCGTGATTGAAGATTTTTAATAATCCATTTTTGTTAGCCGAGAATGCATTCTTTACTCTCACATTATAATTTTATATTCAATCAATCAGAACTCGCGATAATTTAATTAGTTCTAAAAACAGAGCTCACTCTAACATTTTTGTGTTATAAAATTTTTAATACATTTAGAAAATAATTTTTCTAAATAACCATTAATTGCTACTATAGACCCTAACTTCCCCCTTAAATTATAAGGTTAATAATGAAATAATTATTTATTTATATAATTTTTTAATGCTTTGCAAAAATACGGATTTAATAAAACTTAAGCTATGTAGCCAGCACAGGGCGTGGAATAGTATGTTTTCTTTGCCGCTAAACAGATAAACAAAGTACATAAAACATTTTTCATGTGTACCTCATCAGAAATTTTTTGATGTCTCCGACCAGTCATGACATTCGAAAAACAATTAATCTTTTTTTTATACAGAATGGTTCGTCTGAGATTAATCAAACTGATGGTTTTCTTTCTTCAATCCTTAACGACGAAGATCTTCAACTAATGGACATGGCAATGAATGAAGGTAAGATTTTTTTATAAGTTCTTTTCATACATGTTTAAATATTTGTTCTTAGGAAAACTAAACCTACTTTTTTGTGTGGAAATTTGAAATAAGCGCTAATATTTTTTTATTATATGTTGGTAGATTAAAGAAATGTATCTATAAAATTATATTGTATCACTTTTTAATAGTACAAAGAGTTGTTTAAACAACATTTGATAATTATTGGAATATAGGGATAAATACTTTCTATATACTTTGAATATGAATAGTTAAATTTAAAACAAATGATTATTCTATAAATAATTAGAACCTAATATTGTATTTAAAACATTGTTTATGGCCTAAAATTTTGAAAATATTTCGTTTCATCTCTCTTGTGAAAATTACAAATTATATTTTTTCCAGAATATGGCATAGCAAAAACTAATAAAATATAAGTAATATTTAAATTTTTGCAAAAATATTGTTTTTTAGTTGATAGGATTGTACCTTCTCACTTCTCAGTGAAAAATAATCTCTGTAAATATTTATTTTTTGTCAACAGAAATGACTTTTGACATATGGATTATACATAATTAAACTCATAGAATCTTACTTAGGTCTAGTATGACCACTCCAAAGTTTAATATAATCGTTCATTCGTTCTGAACATAAGAACTTGGCCCTGTCCTCCGAGCAACCCGATATATTTATATTTTTTATTTACTTCAAATCTATTAAGTTTACATTACAGGTTTAATAGATATTTAAAATCAGCTCCTCAGGACGAATCTAAAAATGTAAAAATATAAGTTGTCTTATTTAAAAAAGTCAACAATTTTTTTGCCACTTGAATGAGGATCACTCTGTATAAATAACACTAGTTGTAGAAATGTTCAATCCAATTAAAATGGGTTTTCCAAATTTCGATATCTTCGTTAGTTTTGACGCTACACTCCGCTGGAAGATATTGGTCCACCGTGTACATACGATATATATCTCAAGTTCCCAAATGTAAAACATACCAAAACAAAAAAAAATAGTCTTAAAAATAACAGAAAAAATATTAACATGAAAATAATATAAAATTTACCAATCAGAAAAATTTATCACATGAAAATTTGTAAAATGTGTAGAATCGAGAATTATCGTCACGTTTAGCTTATTTACTCTGTGGTTATGTTAATAAAACATTTTGGGAATGCTATTCTAGCATATACCGTACAAACTTTGGAATCTATATGCCTTTCTGTCTGTCAGTGAAGTAATATTGATTTTTTTTTATTTCGAGTATTTTTGGTGAATGGACAATAAGTGTTTATTAGTTGTGGTCCCATTTCAATATCTATTACCGTATAAAAGGTATAATTTTTCAATTTTTTTAACTTTGGCCTCCATTTTCTCGGTAACGGTTTGTTTGACATCAAATCTGAAAACACTTTATTGCCATACATTTTCGTCCGAAACAAGAATCTGAAATCTTATTTGAAATATCTTGTAACGAGGTCGGCCCTGTGCCTGATGAAATGTACACAGCGCGCACGAGAGATCCATCGAATATTCGAGCAAAGGTGATGTGAATGTTCTGGAGACGATAAGCGATCGTTCGAGATCAAGCAAAATAAATATAAATACTCAGAAGGGACAGACAACAGTTATTTGAATTTTGTATGCTGTGTTATATAAATGGAGAATTATAGATTCCAATACGAACTTGAATAAGTTTGTGATTATCAGGAGCTATATCTGCCAACCCTGCGAACTGATGAGTATGATTTAGAGCATAGGGAATGCGATGGAAATTGGTTTTTGGTAGACTTTATGCATATAAGTATAATAACAAAGAACATCTACAAGAGTTATTGCTTTAAACAATGAAATGAACGATTTTAAACGACAGTTACCTAATGCAAAATATGCTGCATTATTAAAAAAACTAAATGGACACTATATAGCTTTTCACGAAATCTATTGTGTTGTACCTACATTCCTCATATTTCCTTAACAAAAATATCCGGATCCCCGATTACTTTTCAGATTATGTCGCAGAAACAGTGGCAATACCCGGGTGACTTGGAGAGTAGACTCAAGTTTATATCTTCAGAATGAATTAATTGTGGAAATTAGAAACAGTGATGAACTCTATAAAATTAAAACCTTTTAATGGTCTTATTAAAAAATACTTTCTGTAAACTTAAATAAAAAATCATTCTCACGTACATGCATGCACAAAGTTTAAATGCCACAAACAATATTATTAATAGATCCGTGACAAAATTTAAATACCTCGGTAACATGCTGGATAATTATCTGAAATGAGATAAGCACATTAAATTTTTATTAAAAAAATTCAATTTTTAGCTCCACAAGTATATATAGAGATATACTTAATCCTACTTTAGTAGAAATAATATATTATAACGATACATTGAATTATTGGTACCAAAATCACTTTTGGGGTGGGTTCTAATTCAAAAATAAAATAATAAAAATTATAATAAATATCATAAAATTCGAATATTTTATTTTGCCCTGTTCAGTGCTATAGCTTCTACTATTCTTCCTCTAAGTGTCTTCCTACCTTCTTTGATTCACTGTTTCTTTATGTTTTCTCAATTTCACTGTGTTTTCAAAAATTAAATCTTTCTACCTTATTTATTTGGTCAAAAATAATATTCCTGTCTTCTTTAATTTTTCACTTCTTCATCACATGAATTCCATTAGATCTTCATCATTTCTCTGTTTTATTAAACTGAAATTTCTATATTGTTTTACTCTTTATATTTTGTAGGTATATTTGTTCCATATATTAAACTAACATTCAAAAATCCATTTTATTAAAAAACCTTTCTTTGTGAAAATCCCCATTGGATAAATTTAATGCAAATTTACCCAGAGTTCTCTTCAAAATCACAGTAATATCTTTTAACTTTAACTTTAAATCATATTTTTATGTATTTAAATAAAAATATAATTTAAATTATCTCAGCCAGTTTTGACATGTAGATTTCGCTCTCTATTTTAGCTTGGTTATATCTCTCCCCTGTGTAAGCGACAAAAAATATTCTCTCAAATATATGCTTATATATCACCCCATATTGTTTCTAGCTAATGAAATTAAGTCAACGCATTAGAATATGTTTTGACGGTTGTTGCTGCTAACTCAACGTTGAAATTAACTATTTTCTTTGGCTGCAATAACACCAAGGACGAATACCCATATATCAAAAACAAATTGACAATTCCTTGTTTATTATTTTTTCTTTTTTTTTGTTTGATTATTTTATTTCAAAACAACCCCACTTAAGATTCTCTTTACTTAAAAATGTTATTTCCAAAGTTGATTTCCTTCATAATATCAAACAAAATTTTTTTTATCAAATTTATCAAACAAAAATATTTATTTATTACCCGGTAACACTTCACGTTACGATTTAATGTTATTCTTCCCTCTTTGTTCATTTTAATCTTACATTTCCAGTACCACAACAATGTCCTTTAATTTTAATGTAATTTTAATTTAAGTCTAGCTCCGTACTGTTTCCCTTGATTGCAAAGGCAAGCGCTCTGTGTGTTTTTTAATTTGATTGTTAAGACACAACGTGTTGTATTACAGGCCTGATGGTGGCGAGTGTCGCCGAAACTGGTTGCCAACCAAACATTAACTAAATTTTCCTAAATACATTATGGTACTTGACTAAAAGTTTCATTACCTCAATTTAATAAATATTAAAATTTTTTCTTCTTATATCTCAGACACAGGCATAGCCTTTGGTTAGTGTATCCTAGGTTTATTTTTATGTAATACTTTTTATTTCATCCTGTCCAGTATCGACTTACCCTGTACTCATTTGCAGCCGGTAAATGGAACATTATAGTATCAGATACCGTAATGTGTTTCCTAGCTACATTGTTTTGTTTTGAAAACGCTCCATAATTTCTTAACTAATCGATAGTGACAAGCAAATAGCAATCAAGTCATACGAAACTGTGGAGACCAATGGCTCAATTGCAATTAAGGTAGTGTCATGTCAAATTGCGAACTATTTTTTATTTTAATCAACATATAAAGACAGGATGAAATATCATACGGTACACGTCCGTTAGGTGTTATTACAGTACTCGTTTATATTCCGGACTCGGCTCCTGCGTCGCGTCGTCCGTAAAACAACTCGTACTGTAATAAGTCACCTACCGGACTTGTAACGTAAAATACTATTCCTTTTACTGTTATTATTATTTTTGACCTGACATGAACTTATTATTAATAATATCCCAATCAGTGCTTAAATCAATTGAAAGTTTTATAAATATTTCAATAAGTCTATTATTATGCTTAAGATAAAATATCTTTTGTATTCATTATTAAAAAATCATGGTATGATCAAATAAGCGTGCTAGCATAAGGAAGAAAAGATAAATGTAAGTGATCAGATATACATATTACTGATCAGATATACAAAAGGTTTTCAGTTATGGTGATATTATCAATAAATATAAAACTAAAATGCAGGCAGATATAAAGTAAATATTTTTATATCTAGTAATCAGTACTTTAATGTATATATTGTTATATATTATTATGTTATACTTGAGGTTTTAAAATATTTATATTATTAATATTTATTAACATAACATTTTACTTATACCTTAACAAATTCTTCTTTTAATTTTAATTATGACAATTATAATAATAATGACATTTCTTATAAATTGAAGGTATAATTTCACGCTTATTACTAAACTAATTATTAAAATAGTGAAATATTTAGTTCGCCATTCTGTAAAAAAAAATCTTTATTTGGCATTTTAAGCATAGGGCGTAACTAAACCTGTCACTCAACAGGCAGGAAATGTATAAACTTAATAATTATTTATGCACCAAGTGTGTTATGTTGATCCTAACGCCCGATGAGCGTTAGGATCTAGTAACACTCAATTTTATTTTTTACGAATAATTTATTTTATTTTAATGAAAATTCGATTTTTAAATCGGTTCATTGCTTCTAGCATTTTCTTTCTACTTTTCTTATTATAGTAGGCATGGCATTAGTTGATATTTTGACGTTTGTTGAATATTGCTGTCAGTGTTTCATTATATTTAGTGAATGTCATTGTTGACACCATTTTTTTGATATCTCATTTGATGACAGTTTTGTGTTCTACAAATAATTCGTGACAAAAGTTGACAACAAAAGTTTATCTGTCAAAGCCGTGACAGCGATAAACGATTTCTGGTTAATGTCTGTCTATCTTGATAAATATTAGCGGCAGGTAAAACTGTAAGATAAAGTGCTTGTTTACTGCCGCAAATCGGTAATGTAATGCATAGTTTTATTGACAGTTGCTGATAATAGTTATTTATGTACTATGTCAGTAAAGTGATACTTTATCGAACGAGTCTGAGATTATGAGCCGATCGAGCGAAGCAAGCGAGGCGAGTAACAGGCGAGTTCAATAAAGACACTTTACTGACGTGGTGCATACAACATTTTATCGCCAACCATAAAAATTTATAATTGAAAAAAGATATTACTTATTACATTTTATTACGACAAAGTGAACAGAAAGAAAAATGCTTTTAAGTGACAGCTACAAACTATTTCTGTTTAATGTCAATGTCATAGTCATGGCTATGTTGATAAATAACTATAAAAATCAAGCAAGTCGGTTCCTCTCCAGATTTCTGTTTAATGTCATATTGATTTTTACTGTAAAATAAAGTGTTTCTTTACTTCCGAAAATCGCTTAAGTAATGTATGACTTTATTGACGGTTGGCGATAAAATATATTTAATGAATAAATTCTAATTTTATTTTTAAATTTTAAAACGTAAGTTATTTGATAATAGGAAATAACTTTACCACTCTGCAAAAAATATGAACATACTATGGCAAAAAAACATAAAAATGCATTCTAATATATTTAAAATTACATGGGTGTTAAAAGAGGACTGGTACTATTGTGGCAATACCACATACATATGTATAACCGGTGGAATTGTATATCCTGTATTAAAGAAAAAAAAAAACAAAATATATTGTAAGTAATAAAATATTGCCTCTGATTATGTTATAAATTTGGCATATACTATAAAATGAGTAATTTGATTTTATGGCAAAAACTAAGTTTAGTGTCATATATTTTTTTGAAAAAACGTGTAGTAGTACCAGCTTCAATTCCTACATATACATCTCTGAAACTATAATTCAAATTCTATTTTACACAAGATTTAAAAGTGCTCCAGAGACAGCCTAAGAGTAAATGTGTAACAGTGTTTCTATAAATCTGACAAATAATATATCGTGCACATCTGTAACTTGCAAACTATAAAAAATATCGTAAGTTTGCAGTACTGAGGAACCGTTGTAATATGTGACTTATCTAAGAATACGGCACTGTTACATAAAAAAGAAGCACCTTTGATTACTAAATTGGATTCTAATGTCGTTTCGTTGGCAAAAAAAGCCGTTTTCAGTGTTTTTTTTTCAATTAAATATATTTTTTCTCAACAAGCAAGAAAGCCATACAATTTTATTTTTTCTTTTTTTCTATTTAACAGTCTCAAAAACCTCTAAGACCGTTACTAAATTCACTAAAGAATAAAAACTTCAATAATTTTTTTGTTTAATAATTCTACTTAAAAAAGCTGAAATTTTATAATATAAATTCAGTGCAAAATTAAGTGACTTTAAGAAAATCGAAAATATTATTTTAGAAATGAAATACGCTTCATATGTCTTATTTAATAAAAAAATTAGAAAAATAATTAATTTTTGACTTTTAGAATTTTAGAATGCATGTGTAATAATTACGGCTTGGTAAGACAACGTTTATTTTGATTCCATTTAAAATTAATATTAATGATATTTTTTTAACCAATTTTGCTGTTGAGCACATCACGTGACTTGCGTTATTGTTACCATTTAGAGAATTACCCAACGAAAATCTGCTTGTATACTAATAAATTGAGTAAAAATTGGTTTTTAGTATTCGATTAATATTAAGTAATCCTACTCTAATTTTTTCTACGTAGAATCATGTAGAGCGCGACAAAACATAATTATTCGTTTTTGGACGAGAACTCGCCTAATATAGCAACTAAAAATATGCGGTTTTCTTCATGATATTTAAAATATTTATTAGAAAAGGGCATCTGTGTTGCTTTTTTGAAATTTATCAAGAGAAAAAAGTTTTACTAAAAATAATTTAAAAAAAAGTGCCACAGACCCGCTCTACAGAATTAAATAAAGAATGAATTGATGAAAAAGACTTTTACTAAAAATAATAAAAAAAGTGCCACAGACCCGCTCTACAGAATTAAATACAGAATGAACTGGTGAAAATCGCAGCTTCCTATCTTCAATATTAACGGAGCGTCGGTCCAAAAATGTCAGGCAAGATAACATAGTATTGGCGCCTCTTAATAAATACAATTATTATCGTAATAATAGGTATATAGTAAGATTGTTCTTTTTTGTAGAATAGAAGAATGTAATGCCTATTTTCATTATAAATTTAAAAGTTTAAAATATATTTTTGACTTCATCAACAACAGTTTTTATCTGTTCAAATATCTGATTTTACTTACACCATTGTCGACTATCGATAATTCGTTGTAATTTTTGTTATTTCTAAATGGCGTCTCCCCCACTTCTTTATCCATGCTATTCACATCCACCACCCCTATCCTAAGGGTAGCGTCTGGCTGTTGGAAGAGCGGGTCGAAGAGTAAAGGGAATGGAACGCCAAATATAAGAGTCGATTAGGGATCTTCTATATCGGGGTATACAGGATACTTGAAGGAAATAATTTCCAATTAAAATTGATTTTTTTTAAGTGTAAAACCAAAGATATTCTAAATATTGGTACGCTTGAGTACAAAATTGTATAATTCAAATTCGAATCAATAATATTTAAATATCAAAATCAATATTTTGCAATAACATTTTTTTCAAACGGAGCAATATATTGCAGCAATAAAGAGTTGCAATATCGCTTTGCAAATAAAATACATGCTTTTAAATGAGAATTTTCACATTTAACACAATGCGATAAATTTATGGTAGCAACAGCGCAATATCACAAAGACGTGCAATATGTTTTAAGGATTTGCGCTATATCATTTTGTGGCAACAGTAGCAAATCATATAAGTTTATGCTAAATTTATCGCATCACGTTACATGTGAAAATTATTCATTTAAAGCGCATAGTTTAATTGCAGAGCGAAATTGCAACTTTTTATTGCTGCAATATATTGCTCCGTGTGAAAATGTTCTTATAGCGGAACGAAAATAATATGGTTCTATAAATATTCATAGTTACAATAATATTCCTAAAAATATACTGTTTGAAATAACTTAATATATTTTTTCCGTTATATAAAAAGGAAAATAACGGTGGAATCGAGGCGAAAATTCCCTTTATCCATCATGTTCTGGCAATGCTATTAGGGTTGCGGGCCGAGGGCAGAGACGCAGCAGGGTGTCACCTAGAAAATGAAAAATGGTTCGATGCATGTTCTGCTTCGAACAAGCGAACAGCTACATTCATGCCAATCCTACCACTTAAACCAGCGAACCAATCCACCCTCTCCCTCGAACCCCGATTGCTCTCATTTCTCATTTTGAGATATAAAGGGCGACAGTGGCGGCATTACTAAAATTTTCTCATTTATTCCTCTTCAATGCCCATAGAATAGCTACATTATGTATTTTTTAAATTATGCGACGAAATAAATAAAACGTAAATTTTTAGCTTCACAAAAATTTTTATTTAGAAATATACGAAACAGTAAACGGAAAAATAGAAATGACTCAAGTAAATTACTATTTATGACAGAATAATTGGCTGCAAAAAACTAGACTAGTAAATATTGAATGCGAGTAATATTGTGGTGATAAAAAAGTCCAGAAATTAGTGAATATTAAACAAAAGAAATAGACAAAACGAAAAGGGAAATAAACACCAAGAAGAGTAAAACAATGATAACACTGGTGTACAATTTTATTTCCAGAAGTAGAATATATTGTCACGCCGGAGGGCGTCTATTACAATAGAGTTGGGGCAGAACAATAAATATATAAAATAAAAAAAAATTTTTAAATAAATACCTAACAATAAATATCAATAATCCTAGCATCCTAATAAAGGGTGTAGGCAGACATATGACTAAGGTCGACATTAAATGAAACAGTCGATGTCTAGAGAAACATTAACAGATCATATATTTTGTTATTAAAAGATTCGTGATTTAGCGTATGTTATTCTTTAAATAACAATAAACTACATAGGCTGATATTTAAATAATAATCTTCTTTTTTTTAATTTTTACCGTTCTACGAGTAAACATCGTTGTGTAGGTTTTGTTATTGTTTCCAAGCACCACTGTAGAACCCAAAAGTGATGGGGTGAGTTGAGAATCGTACTTAAGCATTAAAATCAACTTTCTATTATTCAAAAATCACATGAGGATTTTTGTTTCTGGTTAACCTAGCTAAGCTGTCGACTCGAAATAATTTGAAAAATATATATGCGTGATAATATTTTCCTTTAGGATTTAACGTAGTGAACACGTATCTGTAGTCATAAATATTAGATCTGGTTTATTTTTGAAAGCATGAATGAAACAGTAAATTGTGTTACGATAGAAAAATTCATTCCTTTAATTTGGCATGAGTAATACTGGGGATTATATTTGCCATATTTAATTTGGAGGGGTGATAAAAATATTTTGAATCCTTCTACTAAATCATTTATTTTGCCTCTAACATCTAAACTGGACCCAAAATTGTTTGTTCTATAATCACTAATTAAAAGTAAAATCTAAAAGACGCTCATCGTCAATAACAACCAATGTTTTTATACATCAAATGTTAAATTTGAAATTTTTCGCATTCTGACAGAAAATTAATTTTTACTTTTGAAAGGTATGCAGAGTATATGAGTCCAATTTAAATGATGTTAGATTGAGTTTCGATTTTTTAGCAATAAAATAGGGGTGGACTCTCATTTTAATATTATACTTACCTCGTAATTTTTACGTAAATATGTATTTTAATTCGGCAACAAATTTTGATTTTTCTTAGAAATTCGTTGCTTGTTTTTTAGAAAATGAACCAAAAAAATATTTAAAAAATAATTACTTCAATCAGCACCGTTACCTTATAAGTGGATTTTTTGCTAGGCTGTCCGAACAAAGGCTTTAGATTTTCCAGTGGGGCCAAACCCGATTTTTGGGCGCTAACCCCTAAGTAGCTGCCCCAATTCTGAAATTTTTATGTAGTACTTGGTACATTTAATGCATTTACATATAATTATATCTGTCTAACTAAAAAATAATACCAAAAGGTTATCCATAAATCAAATATGGTCAAGCTTTAATATCAAATAAAACTCATGTACCACAAATATATATTAAAATTGAACAGGCAACTAGTTTCGGCTACTAGCCATCTTCAGGCCATAACTATTAACAAATTTTAAATGATAAATTAAGAACGACCTTAATTATGTTAGTTATGTTATTCGGGTTAACTCAAATTGGTGTTCATAAAGTGCGTTTTTTACGTCAAGCTCTTCTTTCTACTAATTTATCTTTGAAATCTAATAAGCACATCAATATATGGCCTTTTTATAAATTCTAACCTAGCTAGCTTTCGTTTTGTCTTAAATTCGTCTTGCAGCAGGCACTTGTTCATTATTGTTATGATCGTTTATTTGCCACCAATATCTTGTTCCGGTGCCTTATTTGCTTTTAATATATTTGCGGTTGCTAATACTTTATTCTTTTAAGAAACTGTTTTTTTCTTTGTTAAATGTGTTTCCTATTTAATGTTACTGAAATAAAATCATAGGTTATTGATTTATCTGATTTTAGGTAATAGCATTAAATTAAAACAATTTCTATTTTTTTTATTGTTTAAGAAATAATTCTTACATATTTTTAATAAGTTAAATACACGCTAAAATGTTAATAAGCATTTTTCTTTATTTCATTTTTTTTCAGGGGTTTAAAGAATAGAGTTTCAGTTATTTGTCTATTACCAATAATAATTTATTGTCCCAATTATGTACACATACATTTAAGGTTGTCGAAACAGATTAAATAGTTCAAAATTAAAGTACAAGAATACAATAAAAATTATGTGTCTGAAATCATGAGATAAACATGTAGAGCTACCAATTTAAAGGAAACAATAATAAAATTTATTCTAAAAAAAATACACTGTAAAATAATCAAATTTATTCTAAAAAAATACACTGTAAAAAAATTTACCTATTCTGAAAAAATAATTATTGTACAAAGAACTCAGCCACGCCATAAAAGGGGCACAGTTTAATAATTGATGTTTTATTTGAATTTTAAATTTTCTAACTGGCAATTCTTTGTGTGGCTGTGTTTTTGTTAAACGATGGCAATGATACAAAATACAATGAGAATTTTTATTTTTTGAAAAATGTCCTATATCGTACAATACAGGAAAGCATTATAATCTTCATGTTTACCGATACCCTTTTCTGGACAGCTATATTTGTTGGCAAGTTTACCTCCGCCCTATTTGTTAAGGTCGGTTGCAACATTTGTAACATCTCGACGTCACGATTGCATTTAATAATAAAAATAAATTTTAGCAAAAATTCTTGTGTTTTTCTAGGGTGTTTATTTATATTCTATTCATGCATTATGGGTAGTGTTTTTGTTAATATAATTCTCTTGTTTTTTCACTCATATCAAATTGTCGTTAGTTTGGTCATTAAAAATTTGCACTTCTTGATTTATTTGGTGGGTTACTATAGTCCTATGATGATCTCATTGTTTAGATATGTATACTTTGTAACATTAGATCCTATGCTGCCCCACCTTGATCCAGATTTAAATGAAGGGAGTTAATATTGTTGCGTATTATTTTGAACATTTATTATCTTTGATAATATCGACATTAGTTCTTCTTAATGAATAGTATTTCGATTTCGTCTATGTCTACATGCTCTATATTACTTTCTACTTTTGCTGTATGTAGACAACTCCTTTTTTTGTTTTTGTACAACTACCTAACCGAACCTAATCTGTAAATGAATTTATAATAAATAAATTAATACTAGATCTGCATTTAACAAGTGGTTTAACCAAGTAAAAAATTATAAACCGCAGTGTTTTTAAATAAAATGCAATTCTTTTATTTTTACATTTAGCATGAATAAAAATTCGAAGCGTATTTGTTATTCTTGCATCCGAAAAATGTACATGAAATAGTTTTGAATTATTAAGAATAGCCCAAGGTCCCCCGTATTTTGTCATCGTGTTACCTAAAATTAGAAAGAATAGCGTGGTTTTGACAACGCATCGCACAAATAGTATTACTGATATTGGGAATGCTTCGTTACATTTTAAATCAGAACTGATTTGAATAACACTGTGTCATCATCCATTATACAAACGACATTAAAATTATATAGTTAACGATTCCAGTTTTACATAAAAATATTAGGAATACATCAAATATGTTGTGAGATTTTTTTAGTGAATATTCTCTAGCCAATTTTTAAAGTAAATATGAAGTGTATGTGCTTCAGTGAGAACTTCAAGTGAATTTCAGTTTTCTATAAAATGGATATTATCTTGAAGATTTATATTTTTGTAAGTGTCCTTAATTTTAAGGCATTTTTTTATACTATATTTATTAGGCCAATCTTTTAATTCAAACTATTGCCTTTCTGCTCTCATATTTTAACTGAGTTATTATATATTTTTACCCTGTACTTTAATAAACCTCAATAAGATACAGATTTTTCATTAATTTACAACTAATAGACATGCGACAATACTACAGCCACTAGAAATGCGGTCAATATCAAATATTGCCATGCTCATCTGACAGATCTAAAATTTATCAAATTTAACAATTCATAGTTATTGTTTACTTAATAAGTTGTTAAAAATTGTGCTTCTTGCAAAATAGAGTCGATAAAAATGTGCAATCGTGGCACTGAAATTTGAAAATTCAATAAATATCAACTTCAACAACAACAACAAGGGCATCTACAAATATTGTAACTAATAAGAATAAGCCAAAAGTGTCCCACTTAAATTTTAATTTTTGTAATATACATGTGGTTCACCGGTAGGAGGTGAAATATAGGGAGAATATTTTTATTATTATTATTCTTTTTGTTAAACCTTAATTTTTTATGTCATTTCTATGATTTGTTGATATTTTTAATTATAACTTATAATTCCATTATAAATTTAATAAAAGTTCAAAATAAAGTAGGTACTTATTTTTAATTATTCGGACTGGCTGTAGAAAAAATAGTGTATCCAACTATCATTGCATAATATACTATAGTATTCTGATTAGAATAAGACACAAAGTCATACCACAATGTATAATAAAAATAAGATGTTAAAACCAAAATAGGCTAAGCGACATGTTTTGGCCTCATCAGGCATAAATGGAATCAATATAACAAATGAACAGCAACGAAAACAATAAACTAAATGTACGTGACCACATGTGGTAATAAAATTAAAATAAAAAACTAAAACAATCACAAGTAAAATCAAGCTTGGTGATTTGACTATAATATCCTTATCAAAGTGCATCTCTAATCATGATTTTACTTGTGATTGTTTTAGTTTTTTATTTCCAAACAAAAATAATGAGATTTTAAAAACAACAGTAAAGAAAAAAATATTTAAGGTGAATAAATTTTAAGGTCTGAACTTTATAATAAGTTTCATGTAAATGAAATAAGGGCTAAAAATCAAATTTTTGTAAAAAAAAAAACAAAAAGAAAATTTAGAAGCTACAAATCATGTTTAAGACACACAAAAAAAAGAATATTAACAACTATATTAAGACCAATAAAATTGAAAGAGACAGCATATTCAGATCAAACAACGTAGTAAAAGAAATAAAATAACTAACTGTGGTGACTGGACATTATAAGGAAGGCAGAAGTCGATGCAATGATCCAACGAAAAAGAAAACCTAGACATGGATACAAGAAATAGAAGCAGACATTAATAAAGTACATGAAAACACGGAATATATTTAACTGAAAAATAAGAGTAAAAGTATACAATAAAAGTATTCTACCTTTATTGTATACTCTAGTTCTCTGTTTACCTCCTAGGAGTAAAAATTAACCCTCCAGAAGTTATGTATTTAATACCAAACTTGTGTGGAGGAAAAGGAATATGTTTTATATGTAGGCTTTGTTACCGTTTCTCAGCTTCATTTTAGGAACAGCACTGTTAATTTAAACCCAACAGTGAATGGTGAAGTCGAAAATCGTACTTAAGCGTTAAAATCAATTTTTATTTATTAAAAAAAAAATCAGAAACAGATTTTTCTTTCTGGTATGATTTGAACCTGACCACTGAGCTATCAACCCGCATGGATCATCTATTTCTGTACCGAATAAAGGTCCATAAAATTTAATATAAATGGAGTTGGAAATCACATATTTTTCTATATTTTCCCAGAGTTTTGACTAGTAATTTAAATCAATATATTAGCGTTATTTAAAAACAAAGTATCAATGTCTTTTTTAAGGAAAAAATATCAAATTTAAGTTTGGCATTTCAAATTCTGTACATTGTGTTTTACTGTTTTAATTTATTATTATTTTTAGGCTTTAAAAGTAGCATTATAGTTCCAGTGGAGTTTCAAAATTTATTTATTTTTTAATAATCTATAATTTAGATTTTTATACTAACATGTTATTTTAAAATGTTAATTTGTGATCAAAACAAACTGAAATATATTTTACACTTGTATACTGTCAAGACTACTGAGCGTAAGTACTAATTTAATAAAAAAATATACGCAAAATGTTGATAAGAGATAACCTGATTAAATGTGTCATTATTATTAAATTGCGCGAAAGCAATGACATGCACTTTGCTTCGGAATGTAACTTTTGTAAAACTTATAAAAATCTGGACCATAGCTTCTACAAATTATGTAAGTGACTATCTATTTAACGTGACGTCATACACTAAAATATTATGTTTTACTAGTAATAATGAAATTGATTATAAGATAAATTCCTTACTCTATTTTATATTGTGACTTAACAAGTTGTTGAATTTAATTTCATATTAAATTAATGAATGAAGCTGACAAATCACCGGTGCGGTGACAAACATATAACGTAAATTATCCAAACTAAAAACAAAACTAGAAATACTACAGCCGGTAACAACATGTTTCATAAAATATTATTCATTTTTTACTTTGTGACGTCAGTAATATCTTCCAAATTATTCATTTTATCTTATCTATTAATTTCATTGTCTTAGATTACAAAATGATTAAAATTTTATGTTTCCCATAATAAGAAAAAAAATACATGACCCTAGTAACAAAACTATAATCACATATAAAAATTTATAACTCTTCAAGGTACTTTAATTGTGCAAATATTCCCTATAAGAATAGTTATAGTGGAAGATGTAAAATAATCTTACTTTACTAATAATATTTTCAAATTTTAAAACAATTACAGGTTTATTTATGGGTTGCCTATACAATACCGCTCTACAAACTATTTTTTTACAAATTATTATCAGGAAAGTTAGAAAATTTTACTTTACGCCCAAAGTATTAAATGACTACATAGTATTCTTGGAACACAGGAACGGATATAACTAAAGTCTAAATAGTGTTATTTAAATACACAAAAATTAATAATTTAACAAATAAGCTAATTTAATTAATAAATAAAACCACTTAATATTTATACTATTTTTAGTTTCTTGCTTAAAAAATCTTATTTAGCGTTTATTCAAATCCTAAACTCATTGTTCAAATATAATCAGGAAAGCACTGTTTTAGGCATGTACACCATGCGAATGTTGGATGGAAACAGCACAGTGAACAACATAGGAACCAACAACACAAATATCACAATGTCCCGGAATGACATGGAACGAATGGATACATCTAGTGACAGTGCTGTCAGTTCCATGGGTTCTGAACGAGTGCCATCTTTGTCCGATGGAGAGTGGGGAGACGCCGGTTCTGACTCTGGACATACTTCTACTGAACATTATGTCACTGACTACACAACGTATGTATATTTTTGAAATATTATAGTTATTTACCTACGACTTTCCTTAAAAAATAGCATTTTTACACTTATTCTAGTACGTAAAGGTAAAGATATGGTTTACGCACAATTTTAAACAGTGCAAAAATGACCAATACATTTTAAATGGAAGTTTCATTATAACACTCAAAAGTATTGCAAAATAAACCAATCTTTTTAAATGGGCAAAACATTATAACACTCTTTTTTAAGCTAGTTGTCTTTGACAATATTCATTTGTTTCCCTTTTACCGTCATTTAGTTTGATAGCTCAGTCATTTTAATTATTATATCTACAACAGAAGGGAATTAATGAAGCTAAAACATCAAAAAAGGAAAGATTAAGCTAGTCGGTCAACGAGTCATAAAGAAAGCTAGTCTTCTAGATGCCATTGTTTATCCAATGTCTGTCTATTAAGAATATTATAGTGTACTTTTCCATCTACGAATTACAAATTTTAAGGAGACTATAAAATTTTGTATGACATACTTGCAACATGTTTGTGCGCATACGTTGTATTTTAAAATATAACTAGTGCGCAAAAACATTATTTCACTCACTTGGATCATAAATAACTATTATGCACCAAGCGTGTAAAGGGATACTTTTTTCATGAATGTGACAATCACATTAGTGAGAAAAGGCATTTTACACATTTTGACCTCTCACTCCCATGCTGTGTAAAGTTTTACTTTTTGCAAGAAATTATTTACCCTTGTTATTTATCTACCTATGAATTTTATACTTTTTTATCTCTTACCCCAATAGCAATGATCACCTTTTGTTTAGTTAGGACCCACGTTGTGTTTAATAATCGTAGTAATAATAATAGCATTAATAATAATATTAATAATTGTAATAACCCCAGAAAGTTTGGTAACAAGTGAAGAGAAATCAAAACACAAAAATCTCAAGAAAATATTTTTTCATTAAGAAACATTACTGTTGCGTTCCGGGTCTTCTTACTGAATAATGATGGCGCCATTTGGCATAAAAGGTATAATAAAACGCGGAAAACGTAACCACCATCGTAATGAATATATTAATTTCAAATAATTAACCAATTGTGTTGGCAATAAATAAATTAGAAATAAATTGTAAATACCCTTTTTGGAGCTTATAAAATGTCCATCCAACTAGTACCCACTTCTAAATGTCATCAGATGTCTCTCTCTCTCTCTGCATTATTGTCAAATATTGCTCGTTTGGAGTATCATAAATACCTTTATATTATTTTTTTTTTGTATTGTTAACAATACGGAGTTACGGCCAGATCGGTACCAGCGATGTAACCCATATTTCAGATCAGTACTCCATGATCCATAATTTTAGAAATATATAATCGTAACATTGAAAATATATTCTAGAAAAATATATGATGTAAATTTGTTGAATTAATTAATAAACTTCACCCGCTCGTGGACACACGAAAGATGTCTTATAAGCTGTTTCAAAAAAATTGTTTTTATTTATTAACTTTAACGTATTTTGAAAACTAAGGATTTTTGAATATTGATTCCTGAGTTGAATCTTGTCACAAACAGACTGACAGCTACATCAACATTTATTTTATATATTTTATTATATAATCGTTTAGAGAAAATAAACATCTTGAAATCTCAACGTTAACCGAGATATGGCCATTCAAATGTGGCCAAATTTATTTGCTTAAAATTAAAAGAAAATTTGAGCAAATTTTCTCAAAAATGACGAAAAATGGTTAACTTTGAAAAGTGATATCTCGATTACCGTTGATCGTACAGAAATTTAAAAAAAATCATTTCTTCATTTTTTCAAGACCTTTCTTTTCTCTGAACATTTATATATAACTTAGTTCCATAAATTCAGTCCAAAAAGTATTAAATATGGAAATTGTTTCATTATGCAATAATCGTTTCGACGGTCGAATCTACTTGGATTGTATAAATTGTACAACAATTGCATATTGTGTTTAATTCATTATCTAAAAAAAAAAACAATGAAAAACTAGTAAAAGGAATAATCTCTGCGCGATTTTTCAAGACTACGGCCCGTTTCCGTCAGCGGAAGAAAGTCCGATTCGAAAAAATCGGAATTTTTCCAATAATTTTTTTTTTCAACGAGCCGGTTGCGATATGGATATCAATCAACGCGTCTTGACTTACACAGCACCTTAATAGAAATCAGTATCGACAAATTTGCTTTCCTTATCGAGATATCTCGAATAGAAGTTTCACTTGGTAGGCGGGACCGGGATCCTCGGACCCGAAATTGCTCATCTTCTGATAGAGCCTTTCTTTTTTGAATAAAAACCGATTGCCGAAACAATTTTCCGGATGGGCCGTAACGTTCTCGAGTTATCGTGCGCACAGACATCCACACAGACAGACTTTTTTTTCGCAGAAAATCAATTTTTCCACGTTTCATGACATTTTAAGTCATTTGGAGCAAAAAAAAATTTTTGAGATTTTTGCACGATTTCAATACTACGGTTTGCGATACTTCACCGAAGGTGAAGTATTGGCGGGCCGTAGTAATAGGCATTTTTTAAAATAATATTCCTACTAATATTAATTAAATGTTCTTAATGAATCGAAATAACTATTCTTAATATTTTTAAAAAAGATACATTAATATGTAATTTTTACTTTATGCACTAGTGCGCAAACTTTTATATCAAATAATTCTTATTTACAGAAAAATGCGTCCATACGACTACAGCTACAGCAGTCGACAACTAAATAATGGTATAGGAACTTCCGACAATGCTCGCATTCAACCTGTGGCACAAAAGAAACATCAAATGTATGGTAAACGCTTTTTCCAAGATCACAACTCAAATTCCTCACAATCACCTGCAACTCCTTTAAAATACGAGTACCGAGACTCCGCACCACCATATAACATCACCAGCCAGTCAGAAGGTGCTGTAGGACCGAAAGTTCCTGAAATGAAATACTCCTGTTCTATGGAGTTCGGACTACAGGGACATTTGAACAGGAATCCAGCGAACCACATACAACACAACCACACTTATCATCTTCCTGCAGAAAGCTCGGGTACCATGCAAAGGCCCGTTATACGAGATAAATCTAAGCAGCGGAAGTCCGAAGATGAACATTTAACCAGAGATGAAAAACGTGCCAGGGCACTTAATGTACCTATTACAGTTGACGACATCATTAATCTTCCCATGGACGAATTCAATGAAAGGTTTGTACCACATCAGGTTTTATGAAATACTTTCGTCTGTCCTACTCCTGATCTTTAACTTGCAATATCAGACAGATGAATGGTCGGTCTTACCTTTTAGAATGTATTCAAATTCATTTTTGCTCAATTTTTAAAGTATTCACCTGTATCAAAAATGAATTTGTATTTTGTTTGTGGATAATTTTTATTATTTTATTATAGGCTATCGAAGTACGATCTCAGCGAAGCTCAATTAAGTCTTATCAGGGATATCAGAAGACGTGGAAAGAACAAGGTTGCTGCACAAAATTGCAGAAAAAGGAAACTTGATCAAATTCTAAGTTTGGCTGATGAAGTAAAAGAAATGAAGGATAGAAAGATGAGACTGATCGCCGACCATGAATATGCTAAAAGTGAATGTAAACGTTATCGCGATAAATACCAACAACTGTACAGACATGTATTTCAGGTAACCTTTTTACAACTTTTTTATCCACATATAAATTTTTTTTACATGAATCGATTTAATATATTTGTTAATTATGTGAATACATTTTAAAAGATCTTTGTTATTTTAGAATTTGCGAGATCCTGATGGTAACCAATATTCTCCTTATCAATGGAGTCTTCAGACATCGGCCGACGGTTCGATTATTTTGGTTCCACGATCGAATTCCACCGTTTCAAATCAAGATCCAAAGGACTCTTTGCAGAACCACAAGGAACCATAACTAACTTGCTCAAAATCTTAAGTTGCTAATGATATAGAACCAGGGTTAATTTGTTTTTATTTTTATTATTTACGCTTCAACACATTAAATGAAACATATTTTATTAAAAATTCCAAAAAAAGTGAAACATTCCCAAAATTTATCGAAAATATGTTTGAAAAACTATCGATCCTATCAAATTTGTATACGAAGACATTTAAATTTTAATATTTTTTAGCAATGAAAATTATTTAAAACTAGTAGGTCATGTTGTACATACCTGGTAATCACTGACAGAAATGCTTTATATATTTCTTTTTTGATATTTGATAGAATAAATAATATTAAATTATATTTATTGTATTAAGTGACAGCTTTTTAAACTTTAATTTTGATCGTACTAAATAATAAATTGAATACTTAAATTAAAAGTTTAATTTAAATGCATAAGGAAATACTTTGAGCAAAAAATTAAAAAAAAAGATAAAAGATTTATACTCAAATGATAATTTTGCCAAATAAAGCATTTCTGGTGTCAGCAGCAAATAGTTTTGTCTTTTTATCACTTGTAAAACTTTTTAAATTTTTATTGTAATATTAGTTATGCACCTTACAATTTCCTTCCTGTAAAGTCTGTTTGACAGCAGAAAATTCAATAATAAAAATAGAAATAAAAAACAATACTTTCAATAGAATGGATTTTGAGATTTGCGATAAATTTTTGTTATCAGACTTATGCATTAGAAGAAAACGGACAAATTCATTTTCAACTAAAAAAAACTAAATCCAATATATATTTTTTTATAATATTAATCAGGTGATGAATATGCCTTTTTCTTAATATTGTAGTGTATATAATAGTTAAGGTAGAAGTAAAATTAATAAATTTATTGTGTCTGACTGGTGTTGGAATGTAGCTTACTATTATTTTTGTCCACGACTGTTTTATAATGAAGGCATTTTTGAAGAATTTTCTAACTTAAAATGGTATATATTATACACTAATAGCAGTGAATAATCATTATTCACTACTTTTTATCACCGCTCTTCCTATGCTTATCCAATGAGATATAACGATTATAAATTTTATCCATTTTATTAGTAAGCCGCGACTGTCATCCAAATGTCAAATTAATAATTTAAATTGAAATGTCAAACTTTTGACTGCAGAATATTTTTATTGAATTTTTACTAAATTGTAATAAAATAATGGATTTAGATAGTGAAAATTAAATGTGCTTAACACCTGCACCGCCAGAAGTAAATATCAAGCTCCATACAAGTAAATAATTCTAATTTTTATGCCAACAATCAAAAATTTCAACAAATAATCAGAATATTAATGTTAACGTTATTCCTATTCCTGCAATTAACAACAAATTTTACAAATGTAACTATTAACATAAATAATTGATGTTAAATTGTAATTATATAATATTAATATACTATCTAATTATGTTATAAATATTAAAAATAATGTTCCATCAATGTTTGCCAATAAAAGTTTATTAATAAATACCTACAGTCGTGGACAAAGTACAGTATTCTACTCGCATATAATGGCTATTATTCACACGGGTGATTTACGAAACTCGCCTGCGGCTCGTGTCGTAAACTTCACCCTTGTGAATAATAGCCATCATTATATGCTTGTTGAATAATATACTATTATTTGGCCTGATGAATATGATAATTAAAAATAACTAGCATTTTTAAAAGAAATACATTGCTCAGCTTTTAATTAAATCATTTGACTTTCTTGGATGGACTACCAAATAATATGTAAACGGCTCTATTTCACCCTAATCCAATTTTAGTAAAGCCAGTAAAAGATTATTTCAGTATATGTAAGTCTCGGAGAATCATCTTATCCGTATATTCATATGCAGTAAAGAGCATACTGAAGAAGTACATGTAGTATTTATAACTTTAAGCTTAATTTATATCTACCTAAATCTTCATTAATCCTCTGAGCAGTATTTGTTTCATTAAAAATAAATTAAAATTCAGAATTTCAGCTTCGACTTATTTTGGATTAAACAACTTCCAAGTCGTTAGTTTTTTTATTATATTTATATTAAGCCCATTATTGCAATACTATTATTTGCAATAGTTCGTTCATTTTGATTTTAGTGTTCAAAGAATTATATCCCGCCGGATTTAGAATTAAGAATTTTCATTTTTTTATTAATGAATTAATATAAAATGGTGGTGTTTATTTGTCAGGCTAATTTTTTTATAATAGATTGTCTAGTGGAGTCAGATCCAGTAGATATTACTTAAGGATCTTATGTGATTTTATAGTTATGATTCAGTTAATTATTTCTAAGTAGTAACCGTACTTTTATTTGGTAGTAAATGTATCAAAATTTTAAGATCAATTATATTATTCTAGGCTAATATTTTTTATGAACATTATAGGTTTTGTACATTGTATAGTGTAAGTAGAAGAATAAAAGTTCTTAATGTCACATGAGTCTCATTTTAATGAAGGGGAGGGGTTGTTAAAAAAATACAAAGCAACAGAAACAGTCAAAAGGTACTAGACATGGGTAAGGCAACATACTTTCGTGCGTTGATACACTTAACTCGAGCGTATGTTGGTGTATCAACGCAGTGAGAGTATAATAATCACGTCAAATATCAAGACGAAGTTGAGCTAACCAAAGCAATGCGTGAGCGCTTTATACGTTTCAGCGCATCATAACTCCTAACCGAACATAAACTGCAATTGAGTTAATAACTCACTGGGCGCTGTGTATATCATAGTACAGCAAGCGCCAATTAGTAATAGATTGCGCAAATCCTGAAATTCGTCGTTCTCCGCCCAGAACTGCGCGGCTTTAAGCTTTAACCCATGCTAGATAAGATGATGAGGTTGCACAGATATCGAAATTCGTTATACTCCGTGAAATACTGCACGACTTAATCTCTTCCTAGTTGGCGAATAATATAATACAACTTATTAAAGCGACTCTCGCTTGGCGCCAAAGTCGCGTTTTTTCCTCGCGCAGGCATCGTCGCCAGCTTCTCTGTACTGATCCATGTACTCTCTAATGGTGTGACCGACTACAGTCACATGGTTTTACTTGACACTTGACAATCAGTTGTCGTGAAAGAAAGCATTGTTGATCAATATTTGTGTTATTTTCATATTTATTACAAGATATATGTTATATATTACCTTTTTTTAAAGATTTTAGCACATGCTCACAAAAGTCTGCTTTTACTCCCAGTACGGAGTCCAGAATTTGTCAAAAATATTTGTTTTCTGTAATTCGGATAATTTACTGCACTGTGGTAATGTGGGTTTATTAGAAAATCTAGAATGTTTTTGTTTACGTCTTTTCTGAAACTTAGGAAAGTTTTCCCTTTCATTTTTATTTTATTATTAACCAGACTTTCCATTTGGTAGGATCAGCTATTTTTCCTCTCATATTTTGATTTCTTGGTTCGTCACTATTTCCGCTTCCACTATTATTAGAAGCATTCGTCTCCATAGCTATTATGTCTTCTATGTTACTGTCTTCAGAGGGTGATAGTTACTCGATCCCGTCACTGAAATAATATAAGAAGTTTTTTCATTATACCATCTCCCTCAGTAACATTCGTATATTCACAAATACCGAATGATCCCGTTGACACAAGTATTGGCCGAATGGTAAACACAGAGACCGTAACCATCCCAGACATCCAGCTAGAGGCTTAGCGATTAGAATCGACTTCTGAACATATTTTAGTGGACAACTGCTCCGTTGCGGTCGATGTATAGCTCGTACCATGCTTCCCCATCGGTACCACCGAAATAGGATCGACCTTAATCTGCACCCAGGACAATCGACAGCGAGAGATGCCGCTCCAACCTCCTAGCTCCAGATAGCGAGGGTGGAAATACAGAAGAAAATATCCCCGTTAGAAGCCGGACCGACTCTACCCGAAGACGAACCTCCTATCGTACCAGCATAGGACATGCCTAGTCTGTGGACGTTCACACCCCTTGACCGAAGACACCAGCCGAAGTCGCCGTAGAAAGTTCTATTTTTAGTTATATTGTAACAGGCTTACCTACGCCGAGTATTGGGTTTGGCCACTACAGGGAGGCATCTGATAGGATTTATTTATTTTTCATTTATTTTTCTAGTTAAGATGTAATATTTTTTCCTCAAGTAGGAAGGGTGTGTAACGGAGTTACTTTAATTTCCGTATTAATTAAATTATTTAAATTAAATCTCGCGCGGCACTGGGATTGAATTAACTAAAAATTATGGGAAAGGCTAGAAGTTTCGAATATAAGGTATCACTTAAACCTACGCCCGACAGATGGAAACATTCGCGCCCGTGCTTCTTGGACGCCGAAGTTCTTATCGAGTAGGACGACTCAATCCGTTGTCGGTAGTTGCTGTGGCAGTCTCAATTGGAGTAGCAGTCGATACCACAACTACCTCTGGAGTGTTTCTTCTCCACTGAAGCTGTCCGTGCAGTGGCCTTCATACTATAAACGGAAGGTGGCGCCAGAGGCAATCCGAAACCTGGACTAAGGCGCCAAAATATCGCTTGACGACGCAAAGAGCGTTACACTGTAGTTGTGTACGGTTTGAAAAATATTCTTGAAAATCATACAGGATGAAATTAATAAAATAAACTTTATTAAATTCCGCGAATTTAATACATTTGCTTGGTATTGAATTTCTTCGCTTCCTAAGGATGATTTGAATGTGATATTATCTAGATAAATTGTTTCTGGAACATATATTTCTCAACAATGGATATCTTTATTGATCTTGAACCTCGATCCTGTGTCAATTAAAAATTTTATTTTATCTGTGGTAAAAAATATTTATTTTGGTCAGGTATTTGGGCTATTTTTATTTTTAATATTGCCGTTTATATTTTCATCAGTATAATTATCGTATTTTTTATAATTTACATATTCTTGTGTCAGGTGCGTATCGCGCATTATATAATTCTTCGAAACGAAAGTTTAGTTTTCTATTATGGTCTTTTTGAAAATAATTATGGTCTTTTTGAAAATTATTTTGTCTTTGATAGTTTTTGTTAAAATTTGTAGGTCGTTTAATTATGGGATTTTTTGACGTCGCAGGCGTAGATTCTGGTTTAGGTATTTGATTTAAAAAGATTTGATTTGTGTTTAAATAAATTTTTGTGTTAACCAAAAAGTTGAGTCAAATATTTTTTTTTTAGCTTTGGAATTGGTTCAATATTTATAGCTTGAATTGTAAAATGGTGTTTATATCCAAATTATTGTGATTATTGGTTATTTAGTTGTGTTGGTTTTTAAAATTTTGGGCTATTTTGGAAATTCTACTGTGGTGTATCAGTTCAAAAGTGCGTTTTTTCGGATCATTTTTATCTCTGAAAGTGCGTCATTTTCGGTAAGGCCGTAGCCAGAAATTGGGGGGAGGGGGGTTATTGGTCATGCCACATAAAACAAGTGAAAACGAAAATATTTTTGCCGTAATTTCGAGTTTTCGAAAATTTTATGTTCCGAAAATAAATTTCTATATAGGTATATACCTTATATATTTCGGTATATATGGTATAAGTAGCGGAAAGTAAAAATAAATCAAAGAATAATATCATTTTTGGGATTTTTAAACGATTGCCGTTATCCGTTTGTCTCTATCTCTCGCCGTTCTCGAGTTCAATCTGGCTAACAGACGGACGGACGTCGGACAAAACCATCTTATAAGAGTTTTTCTTGACCGAAAACTCTAAAATTGAGTAACTATGTTTACATATACAATTTTAGGTTGGGAATTCCCGGAGAACAATGAATATTTTTGTTTGTCGGCCAACGAATATCTACAGGGTGATATTCTCTTGAACGCCACCATAATATTTGGAATATTATGTAGTAATGACAAATACTGAGAGTAGGACAAGTTTTATTTAATTGTGAAATAAATTCTATGAATTAAAAACAGATTTCATCTCAATATTTAGGGGGGGTTTCAACCCCCTAACCTCCCCCACCTGATAGGGCCTTGATTGTCGGTCTAGACCAGAAAATTGACATAACAGTTCGATAATAGTTATTTACGTTACACGACCGGAAAATAGTGTTTTGCAAGTCGAGGGAAAAAGATTTATTCGAGTCCTGGAAGTTTGGAGAGACCTTCAAAATAATAATTTTAGGTGGCGAGGAGTACAATATTTTTTTAAGTCCGACATTTTGATACAAACTTAATTATTTATTTTATTTTATATCGTAAGCCGCTTTCTTTGCTGCTTCCAAAATTTCTTCTGGAATTTCATTTTCTATGTCGGACATTTCAAAATCTGAATCCATATTTTCAAATTTGCCAACTCACGAAACAAAGTTTGACAAAAACAATAAATTAAAAATCAGCGAACTGTCACTTGACAATTAATCATAGTAACAAAATCAAGGCATACTGTATTATCAAACAGCGTTTAGAAAAATGAAAAAACTGGGACCGGAAAAGTTTTTGCCAATCCCTGACGTTCATTTTCCGGTCTTGAAAATTATCCAGAAATTGAAATTGTATATTTTCTATTCGGTTTTAAAAAAGGACAATTTTACCGAGCACTTTTATGTTAAGAGTTGCAATAAATATCACAATTGCCATGCCACGACAATACTCTAGCCATCTGTCAGTAGAGGTTTTTGACGTTTTGATGTATTTTGTATATTATTACAAGTTTTATAAACCGTTTAAAGATAACATTATTGGTGGCTACACTTTTTCCACGTCACATCACGTTTAATATTACCCTACGTGTATGTGAGAAGTTTTTGGCCAGGATCGCACTAGCCATTCCGGTACCCGATCGGCCGAAGTCAAACCGTTTGATTGTTCCTTGAATTTCAATGAAAATTAAAATTAATTTAAATATTAATACATTTTTAAACTGAAACATTCTTAAATTAGCTTTTCTGAACGGGCGACTACATTTTGCGTCTCTTAATGACCCTATCGCTAAGCCTATATACATTTTGCGCCGCAGTAAACATTTAAATATATACAATATGCGCTTCTTTGGTAGCAAAAGGGTAGGCCATATACGAATAAATAACAACTATAAAATATTCAATTATTTATTAATAGGTATAGAGTGTACAAATTTAACAAAAAAAAAATTTAATCATCTTACATATTATAATAAAATATACCATAATAATTAATTAAAAATGTTTTATTAAGTAACCAAATTAAAATTGGATACGTACATAATAAAATGAATTCTTCTTATTATTTTTTATATTGAGTTATTATTTTTTTATACTCTCTTGTTTTGTTTTTCAATTTTATGTCATAACGTTTTAACACATATATCGGTACTTTGAATATTTAAATAAATTTCAAGTTGAAATCCATTTAACATAATGTGATTTTAAATTGAAATGGAAGGATTCGCATAAATTGGTTGCTCCTAAAAACCTATTCACTTGTTTAAGCCCATAAGGAAGGTGGAAAAGAAGCCTCATTACTTATATAGTTTTCTACTAAATAATCATAATATTTCAGTAATTTTTCGTTTTTTGGTAACTTCACAAATAAATCAAATGCTAAACAATCACCAGTTATTGGGATTTCCCAGTTACCTGGCAATTAGGGCTGAGGCGCAAAATGTGCATAGGATTAAATCAAAATAACTTTCTGATTTTAAAGGGGATTAGTAAAGGCGCTTATTGTATCTGCCGTTCTAAACCATAGAAGGGAAGAAAAGGCAAGGTACCGTTTCAGTGACTTCAACGCTATTTTAGCTAAGAAAATGTATGTTACCAACTAGAATGCGTATACTAATATATCAAGTAGTAGCCGAAAAGCAGTTCCTCTTTAACTATTCAAAGACTTTCGTCATTAAAAATGAGAGTGTATTCAAAAGTGAGTTTGCTTTGTTTACATTATTTCGTAGAATTTCGCAAAAATAACGAAACGTTTACAAATTTATTGACATAACATATATTTTAATAAGCGTTGTTTTCTTTAAATTTGGAAGGGTATAATTTGTAATGAAATGAATGTTAAACTAAAATGTGTACATCTGGTATAAAAAAAATTTAAAAAAAAATCAAAAGAGTAATAAATATTGGTCGTCAAATTTGACAATTTTAAAAAAATAATATATCGATGTCAGCTTAAAATAAATTTGATTTTAAAAGGCCTTATATAGAGATATTTATTATAAAAAAAACAAATTAAATAAGCAAATTTAATTTAAAATTGTTTAAAAGAAAAGAAACGAAATTTTGGAAATGGTTTGCAATTAAAAATTTTACATTGGAGGAGATGGATGGTGGACTTTGAAAGACGGAGGACGGAGAAGTGTGAGCAATGTTGAATAGACTCTGTTCATCTAATTTTAGGTAAATTATTTTTAAATAATTTCATTTATTTTGTTAAATTTTTCTGTTATGTAAGGTATGAATGTTTGAATGAATGATTAGTTTAGTTTAATATTATGGTAATGTTTTGGTAAAAATAAACACAAAATTTAAGAATGTTAAATATTTAATTAAAAGAAAATTGTAAAAATTTGTTTATTTAATTCCGTAAATAAATAAAAAAATAACTGATTTGAACCCAAACCTGAGATAAGAGATAAAAGAGAATATAAAAAAAAACCTAATTAAAAAAAAAATTAAAACTTGGTAATTTTAAATTTAAATTGAACCAGTATTTCATTACAAATTATTTGCTATATTTTGTGTTGTGATAGAATAGTAGATTCTGTAACAAGGTTAGAATGAAAAATTCGACACGAGTGGAAAATTCCGAACGCGAACATTAGTGAGCGTGAGGAACCACGAGTGTACGATTTTTTTCATTTTAACCGACTAACAGACTATATTTTCTCCACGATCAAAAGTATGAATGAAAATTAAATTAAGTCTGAACCGAAGTTATTTGTTGACATATTTGTATTACATTGTATTAATATTTATATAGTGTTAATATGGTACACTTACCGAAATTAAAATTTGGTCCATTGGTGTTTTTTCATAATTTGCAATTTCAGATATTATTAAATTCCATATCTACTTCACTCGATTTTTCACTCATTATTTTGTTTGAATTAAAACTTGATGGAAAATAATTTTTACTGTCGCCATTTTGTATCTGACAGTGACACTTTTGAAATCCATGGCAATCCATATAGTTTAGTTCGATTACAGAATATCCATTCTTTACCTTGAATGAAAATACAAACACAAAATACATGCAAAATACATAAGAAGCAAGTGTTTTAGAATACATATTCAGACTCTAGAGTGTGAATGTTTATATTCTATTATTAAAATGATTTCGGAATTCATACATTCACTAATGGTCGTGGAGAAATGTTATTAAGGGCTTATATATTATTTTGTTTATTTTTTCATATGGTTGACTTTTAATTTCATATATTTGTAGTGTTAGTTTCACTACAGTTTTATGTTTTATATCATTTGAATTTAAAATACGTATGTGTTTAATTCCGTATTGTATAAACACTTGGAAAAATTAAGGGAAAGAAGGAATAATTAGTTTTTATAGGAAACTAATTATTGTTGTTTAACTTTAGATTGATATATAGGTAGGTATTTTTGTGCTAATGTCAAAATTTTAAGTTGACGCCGCTACTGTAACCTTTCGCTTTACAGTGTTGCAGCTGCATTACAAAGTAGCACTTGGCTATCTATGGTAGCCATTCTTACACATATATTTTCTTAGAAAGTAACATCGACATAAGATACTAATGGACATGACCTAGCGGTGAGAATTGTGGTACTTCGAGAGAAAGAGATACAACGATGTTTCCGACAATTTCTATCTCTCTCTCAAAATACTAATCGCCTGTAATGAAAAAGATAGCGCTAGTCCGAAACTATACGCCATCTTCCTCACGTCTTTACAGGCAAAAAATTATTACATCGATATACTTGTAAGGCACGTTTTTAGTATATATCGATGGAAAGTAGCACTTCGGCCACCTTCGGAACGCATTCTATTTGTGATACATATATTTTTTAATGTTTTTCACTGAAAGGAACTATTCTTGAATTGCTCGTCTCAAAATGGAAAGAGTGAACGTTTGTAATCCGTAGTTAAGTCGTAAAAATGGCAAAATTGACCAAAAAATCACAAAGCTGCACAATGCAAACTATAAATCATGTTATCCGTAACTTGTGCGAATTGTACTCCACTTCGCCAATTATATTTTTTTAGGAAGAAGCCTATTAAAAAAATATATTTATTGAAAATATTGACAATCGGATGAATAAAAACTTAGAAAAGAGAGTGTTCTGTGCTATCACAGTTATTTGTATACCTAGGCCGCGAAATACCTTTTTGGCCGACCGAAAGAAAGATTATCGCCGAGGCCGCTTGCGGCCGAGGCAAGATAATCTTGAGGTCGCCAAAAAGTTTCGCGGCCGTAGTATACACACTATTTTTCGTGCAATCGTTAAAATTATGAAATTAGATCATTGCCAATAAATATATTATTGCTTTAAAATCGACAGCAGTTCAATAACAAAATCACAGCTGCAATGGAAATGACACTGTTTGAATATACAAAATAATTTGACAGTTCTTGACAAAAAGCAAATATGTCTGACACTGATAGTGATATTTCAGTATCTTGTTGCTTCAACTTCTAGAGTAAATATAAGTAATAATACAAACTTTACAATTAATATTTATCTTGAATAATATAAGTATGTATTTGTTAATTTAAAAATTAATACTGTGTTTAATAAAAAATAATAACATTGTTAGTTTCTTAATGTAGAAATGTGAAATTTGAAAGTGACCTTTGCTTTTTCGGCCGTTACCATGGGCAACTACGGCTGCGAAATTAAATTTCGCGGCCGCTGTGGAGAACGCGAAGTACTCACTTCGCGTACGATTGCACGAAAAATATTGTTTCTAGATTTCTTATTTCGAACACTATTTAATAGAAAAATAGGAAGTATAAGTCAGTAAAACTCAATAAAGTAAGAGGATATAGGTTGCCGCCACCACATTTACTGATGATTACTTACTGTCTTTTCTCAAAATAACACTCGAACAGTGTCAATTAATTTTTAATTTAATTAGGGAAATATAAAAATAAGTTAAAAAAACTGCAAGTAAAATATAAAAATAATTAGTTACAGTCTTTCGCGTAAAGGCAAATATCTGTTATTCTTTTTTTATTAGAAATTGTCAAAGATTTAAATAAAAATTAAAATTGTAGAATAATTAAAAAAGAGTAATTATTACCGAAATTTTACTTTTTAAAAGACCTAATTGTGCACCAAATTTGAAAATATTATCAAAGGCCGTTTTTGAATTAAGGCAAATTTTTACTTTTTCTTTTTAAAATTTTTACACCGTATATCTTGAAAACTAAACCGCTATAGGGCTGATGTTCCTTTGTCGTATATCAGATTGTTTAAGGTGAAAACAGTTAATTAATCATCTATATATTCACCAACCGAAAACTAAACTTTACGTATTTGTGCAACAAAAAGAAAAAAATCTGGCCTATATCTGGTCCAAATCGTTAGATCCCATCAAAGTTGTCATATCCGAATTAGTTAGCGACAGAACTGATCTATTAAAAATCCGTTTCGTCTATGAGAGTCTATTGATTCTGCTATTTGAAATCCCTGAGAATTGTCTATCGAGACGTCGGTGTCAAAATTCAAAAAAATTGTAATTGTCAATTTTATTTCTTTAGTAATATAACTGTATAAGTCGACAACGCACTACACGCGATAATATTATACAATATTATATTATGTCTCATTATACAGCTATATTATATATTATATTATTGCCCATAGTGCGTTGCCGGCTTAAAACCGAAAAACCATGATTTTAATCTTATTGATATATACGTAATAAAAAAGTATTTATTAGATATATGGGTAAGTCCACTACTGTTCGTATAAAACCTCTGATTTCCTTGATTGAACTGATATTTGTTCGGAAGTCTTTGGTATTTAAATGCGATAAAGTTTATGTGTTCAATTGTAGGAATGTTTAAATTTGTGTCAATATTTTTTTGCATTCTTCATATAATTTGTTTTGCAACATGGATTTCTGGACAATCTATATTTCCCGAAGGTAATGTACAATTTACTTATACTTATACAATGTCATCCACAAAGTATGCGCCATGGGAAATTTATTTATTAGGGGTTTTTCGACAACAAGTTATTCTCGGTAAAAGTTTGTGCATCCCCTAAAACAAACATGCACCAACAAAATTTAGTAAATCACAAGAATTTGAGACAAGAGTAAAGTACACTTATTTTGAAAAATTTCGGGAACTGTTATTTATAAAAGTTGTTCAGCATTAAAAATACATTTAAATTTGAATTAATGGCCTTTCTAAGTTTTGTTTTTTATCCATTTTTTAAAATTGCTAAAATGATAAATAGACAACATCCTGTATATGACGATTTATTTAAAAAGTCAAATTACACAACTATATTATGTTTAATAAGGTCAATTTTTCTGAAGAGTAAAATAATTTTCTTTCAAAGTTTTTCATGCAGCTATTTTTATTTTTTGTTAACACCGAAAATTGGTTAAAATTATACAGTATTGTAACAAGAACTGGATATTTAATTATATCGAATCACAAAACATCAAAATAAAATAAGTATTTCGGCACAACCTAATTACATTTATTAGCTTAACAAAACGCTTTAATTAAAAATATTTTTTATTTGAAATTTTTAGTTTTGGTTTGTTAAATTCTTATTACAACGTAAAATTATGTATTTTATTGATAATTCTAAATTTTGATCACGAAGATGAAATAGACAATTCAAATTATTACTTTGTCTTTTGCATAAATTATTCATCAAAAAATCTAATAGTTGAATTATAAAAACTATCAAACATAAATGAATATTTTAAGATTTTATGTACATACTCGTAACTGGTTTTTAAACAATCAAAATAAAAGGTTTGGCTTTATGGCATTTGTATGCGTCATTATTTTAAATTAAAATGAAATGTAAGATGTAAGTAATGTAATTTTGAAATAAATGTATGGGAATATGGAAAATCCAAATAATCGTTGACATTGAGGTACAAAAATACAACACAGGGCGACCAAGAATATAATAATATACACAATTATGACAAACTCATTCATTTTTAAAATAAAATTTCTATTTTATTTCATTTAATCTTTTTTATATATACATAACACATTCTATAGCAATTGAAAATTAAACGGTTTTTCTAATTTTTATATTGATAACTCTTGTGAACTCGATTGATGCGTAACAAATGAAAATATTATAGATTAAAAAAATCCTCAATCGAATTAGTAATTTACTATATAATCATTCTATTTTAAAGAAAACTTGATAATACGCCAATGCTTGGGATTTTCGGAATAAACATGTGTTTTTAATCTGCATTATTAAAAACTTAGTTTACAATTTATTTTAGATGATAATTCTTGCTATACATCCAAAAAGGAACCTGGTATTTGTATCAATGTCAAGGAATGTAGCTACATGGTAAAACTTCTTATTAATCGTTCAAAGGACCCAGAAGTGATAAAGTATCTTCAAGAATCAACTTGCGGCTTTTCAGGAAGAAATCCGTTGATTTGTTGTCCGAACAATAATAATCTAGACAACATCAATAATAATTTGAATTCTGACGGTACAGAAAAGTCAATTCTACCCAGCAGACCACATTGTGGATTAAGCAACGTTACAAACTCTAGAATTGTTGGTGGTGTGCCAGCAAAGTTACGTAAGGATTAAAATCATTTTAGTATACTTATTTGCCAATTATATAGCTGAAGCAATAAAAAATATAAGTACAAAAATCATTAATATACAAAAACATATCCAGGTTAAACAAAATTTAAAACTTCAAAGATATGTTTCCACTGCGAGTAATGTTGACTCCAAATAACCTGATCTAAATACTTTGGTTATCAGTCGTTTTTCGAAATAGTTTTATTAACATAACTAACTATTTGGCAACTTAAATTAAATGTACAATTATTATTCTTTTTCTTCTTTACTTTTATTGATATTTGTTGAACATAGCTTTCAAGTTTAACAGACGTGTATGTTTGGTTTCCTATTCTGGTACATTTTGCTAGTGCCATATTGTTGACGTGACCATCAAAACATTTAAAAACTTTTTATTAGTGTTTGTAGAAAATATATTGTTTGATAAATATGTAAAACTTGAATTCTGAATTTCGAACCTTTGGTTTTCAACAATTTTAAAGAATATCGTCACCACTAACCAAAACTACACTTTTTAAACACTATGTATGTTTCGCTAACTATGTTAGCATCATCAGGAGTTGATGATAAACTGTACTTAGCTGCCGTCCTGACCGGGACGCTCTTGTTAGGAGGTTGTACAGCTTGTAATGCATGATTCATGGAGTCTATATAGTATATCTCATGGTAGTTTGCGGCATCCAAAAAACAGAAAAATCTTTAATTATGTTACTGTCCAATACTTGTACTGTACCGTTAACTGACCATGGTCACTTGCTGGAAAATAGAATTTAACAAGTGACAGACATTATCGGAAACGGATCAACAATGGTACGGTTTCCAGAAAGGTTAGATCAAGTGTTTACCATACCGTTAAATTATCAATGCATTTGAAGCATTGTCAGTTATTGGAGTTGGGTCAATTATTGGTGCGTTTGCCTTATATGTACTGGTCATTGTCAAGAAATTAGCATTTTAAATGACACAAGTACCATTTGTAAGAAAAAACGTAAGAAATTGATGAAGAAGGAAAATTATCCTAACTATGCTAAATTAGGACAAATAATCATAATTAAATATTAATTATTATTTGCTTCCAAATAAAACTGATTAAAAGAAAGAAATGACAATATATAGTCAATACTTGTACTTAAAAGGAAAAGGTAAAATTTTGTGGAAGATAATATCACAACTAAATCGTATCCCAAAGGTTGACGAAGTCAAAAAACGACTTGGTGACATGGTGACTTACAACTGTAGTACATCACAAAATCTTAAATTTACTCAATTACGATAAGGATGATCGGAATTTATAAATAATTTGAGAATGGCATAAAATCTAAACTTCAGATTAGTTATAGATTAATTAATTTATCAATAACAAGCCTTCTTAGAAAGTGAAAAGTAATATTTTTATTTTATACGATTGGATGCGCTTTAATCCTAGAAATTTAATTCAACAACAAAGATTGAGAGGGATTTTAAATCATAATTAGCCGATTCTAAAATTAGCGAATAGATAAGAGTCTTTTACATTTAGAGATAATAAGTGGATGTTGATAAACTATACGATTGTTCACTATCGATGTGGCTATGCTTTATTTTAATCTAATTTTAGAAGAACCGCATTAATTATAACATTGCTTTTTAAAATTTAAATTATTTTTTCTTGGAATATGCAGCGTGTTTTTTTTTTAATTTTTAGATGAATTTCCGTTTATGGTTATTTTGGGTTACAGAAATAAAAGAAATGCTAACTTACCACAATGGCTTTGTGGTGGATCCTTAATAACAAATAAACATATTTTGACAGCTGCACATTGTACCTATAATAGAAATGATTTGTAAGTATAAATAAAAAAAACAAATTCATTTATTTAAAAAAGAAATTACTTTTAGATATTTAGCACGGGTCGGCGAACTTACTCTGTATGATGAATATGATGGAGCGTCACCTGAAGATATACCAATAACCGGCATCAAAATGCATGAAGGTTTTAGTAACGTGGAATTTACTAATGATATTGCAATTTTAACTCTAGAGAGACAACCTAAAAATGGTAAACAGTATTAGATATTAATTTAATAAATCGGGAATATTGTCGAAGAAGTCGAATCAAGAAATAATTATATAAATTTTATTTTTTAGCTTGGGTATGGCCAATTTGTTTACCTATAGCGGATCCATTAAGCAAGAGTAATTTTATAGGAGATATTGGTATTATAACTGGATGGGGATCATTGTTTTTTGGTAAATATTTATTTAATTATTCTTTTTATAATTTCTTTATTTAATTACAAGAATCCCCGATTTAAAATTAAGAGATATGAACTATAATATAAAGTTATACAAATTCAAAATCAAAGATAATTATATGAAACCGACTATTACACCCTAAAATAGTAATATGTGTAAAATGAAGCAATAACTATAAAAAAGAATCAGATGTTTTACTAAACTCGTTATCCAATCTTAAGAGAACCGTTCACGGTGTGACTTGCGTGGTTGCCGTTTAGAGAATTACCCAAGGAAAATGTGCTTGTATTCTAATAAATTGGGTGTAAAAATTGTATTTTTTTTGTATTTTTCAGATAATGTTAGGTAATCCTACCCTCTAGCCTAATTTTTTCTGAGCAGATCAGAGTAGAGCGCCACAAAACGAGATCTCGCCTAATAGACCACCTTAAAATATGGGTTTTTCTTTCATGAAATATATAATATTTATTAAAAGAGCGCGTCTGTGCTACTTTTTCAAATGTATCTAGAGAAAAAAGTTAAAAATCATATCAATTTTAAAAAAAATAATTTAATAAAAGTACCATAGACGCGCTCTCAAAAATTAAATACAGAATCGATTGGTGAAAACCGCAGCTTTCTATATTTAATTTTAAGAGAGCGCCTGTCCAAAAACCATTTCAGGCAAGATAACATGATATTGGCACCTATTAAAGAGGGGGATAGGGTGTTATATGACTGGAAACACAAAACTACAAGATTTGAGTAATCAATTATATTATTGACTATTTTGTATATGAAAATATAATCTGAAACTTTCCTTCAAATGATATATCCGGACCAATTGATTGTTATTCTTTAACCTTTATTTGAAGAAATACTCAAGTTTTAAAACTGTCTAAATTCCTTATCATATTATTCATAAATTTTTTTGAAATTTTCTTATTGTTTTTTATTTAGATGGTCCGAAAAGTTCGACATTACAAGTAGCCGATGTTCCAGTTCAAAGTCAACAGAATTGCCAACGGATGTTTGGAAGTCATACCGTAATTGATGATAGAATAATTTGCGCAGGATGGCCCAACGGTACAAAGGATACTTGCCAAGGAGACTCAGGAGGACCTTTGATGTATGGAGTTAAAGAGGGAAAAACCTTTTGGTATTACCAAATCGGAATTGTATCCTATGGATTTCGATGTGCAGAGAAAGGATATCCTGGTGTCTTTACAAGAATTACTAATTATATAGATTGGATAAAGAAAAATGTGGCGTAATACATTTAATCTATAAACTTCGCAATGTAATTATTAACAACTATATCATAAAATTAAATGAATTAAATCTGTAGTAATCTATATTATTTTATAAATATCTAAATTAAAATAATAAATCGTTTAAAATATATATAATCTCTTAATTAATTATAATTAGACTATTTATATGAGTCGTGAAACATGTATTTTTTTACATCAACAAGCGATAAATCTCTAATTCTATATTATTTACAAGTTGTAAATCCTGAAGATAATACCATAGATAACGCCGCATTCTCACGATGCCATTTTTCTCGATAAATTTCAAATTGAAAGCGGATCAATTAAATTCGAAATGTCAAAACCTATATAAAAATTATTTTTTGTATTTTTAGTTTACAGTAAGAACCGTAGGCGAGTGCCGTAAATTTAACGCCGATGCAAGAATTATAAAACATTTAAAACTATATTTAAACACTAAAAATCTTGTTATAACGCATCGCTTTCGTTCCTATATATCGATACTGCCCTTCGCATTTTTGTATCAAGCTTTATGTTCAGTATATAATATAAACAAGAATAAGGTTACTCTTATTTTAGTTGAAATCTCATAACTATAGGGACTTAAGTGGTTGTATCTGGTATATGTACGTCGTCGTCATCATTTCTTACAAGAGGTCATTCAAAACTACCCAACAACGAAAACATGGCATTGCAATTATCCATGCTTCTCACATAGACACATGTATGTAGCTATGGTAGCTATTACTCATGCCGGTGTTATAAACTTCACAGTTTACAGCACGAGCCGTAGGCGAGTGTCGTAAATTATCCATGCTTCTCACATGGACAACGGATATGGTTTGCTATTATATTGATATTTAATTGATATTATATTGGAACGCATGCCGGGTACAGCTAGTTTTAAATAAAATTGAATTGAACGAAGTAGGATTGTGCGGGTTCTACGAAGTGTTTTAGAACCATTGGAATATGCGCAGTAAGTATTTTTTTAATATGGATTTTTACATTTTACTACTCCTATAATATAATATATAATTAAAAGATTAAAATCTGTTTCATAATGGAGTTTTGATTATGATACAAACAGGGCCATCGAGTGAGTTGTAATAAGTGTCCAGGGCGAGATTTTACCAGGCGCCCTCCTATACACCTTACGATTTTTAATATTATTCTTGGCCACAGTAAAATGATTATTTTACTGTGTTTTGGGCGACGACAGTGTGGTGTACTGACTGACTGACCTCCATGAAAATGGCAGTAAATTAATTTCGACCGACTCTCGCATGTTTCACCTAAGGCATCATCACCGTCATTTAAGGGTTTTCCATTATAAAAATAGTTTCACTAATTTATTAAAAAAAAAACAGATTAGGTACATGTACAGTAGTGCGCGTTAATATTAATGGTAACAACATACATTTAACGATGACCTAACTTCGAATTCTTCTTATTTACCGGAAGAAAGAAATTTGTGGTTACTCCAAAAGGTTTAGCGGTTGGAGCGATATCAAATAGTAGTATATTTTTCAACAAGCATATAACAGTCATTATATGCGAGTAGAATACTTTGTCCGCGACTGTTCGGTATTTATTAACTAAACTTATATTGAGGCAAACATTGATGGAACATTATTTTTAATATTTATAACACAACTAGATAGAATATTAATATTATATAACTACAATTTAACATCAATTATTTATGTTAATAGTTACATTTGAAAAATTTATTAAGTTAATTGCAGGAATATATGATTAACGTCAATATTAATATTCTAATTATTTGTTGAAATTTTTGATTGCTGGCATTAGAATTAGAATCATATTTACAATGGAGCTTGATATTTACTTCTGGCGGTGCCGGTGTTAAGCACATTTAATTTTCACTTTCTCAATCCATTATTTTATTACAATTTAGTAAAAATTTTAATAAAGTATTCTGCAGTCAAAAGTTTGACATTTCAATTTAAATTATTAATTTGACTTTTGGATGACAGTCGCGGCTTACTAAGAAAATGAATAAAATTTATAATCGGTATATCACAATGGCCAAGTATTCGCTGTGTGCAACTTGCCATGTGGCGACACCTGTAGGCTGAAATGTAAAACTTTGTCCCGTACAATTAAGATCAAATGCAGGGCCTTTTGATATTTAAAAGATGGAATACAACTGGTTTCGAGGAAATAAAGCCTGATATAAAATTCAAACAAAATGCCCTAAAGAACGGTGCAAAACTGGCATTTCGTCACAGATGCTCGGCGGAGGAGAAAATTCAACAGAAAATAAAAATAATAACTGCGAAATGCGTGCGCGAACAACGTCGCAGTCAAAAGAAGATTATAAAGTTTCATTAAATGTAAATATATTTGCGCTTTGAAATACATATTTTTATATGTTTATTATTATTTAACATTCACAATGTGTAATATGTTTATTAAAACGACCCGTAAGCTTTCTTTGGCCCTGACTCCGATTAAAAATTTTGTTCCGAAAATCAAACTCCTTCGAGTAATTCTATGACAATGAAAATTTTACTGCTGTTAGCTGACCACATAAACCGGGTTGTAAAACGAAGTCAAAATTTTAAAATTTGACTTAGTTTAACCGCTAAAAACTAAAATTATTATTAATATATCGGTACGTCATTTATATTAAATTAGACTATATTTTTGCGTTGGTTCGATAGTAATGCGGTTTAATACACGGGATTTGGAAGCTATCGGTCGTCGGTTCGAACCCCCCAAATGCTTGTTAATTTTTTTTTCAATAATAATTAACATTTTTATTTTTTTTATTATAATTTTGGATAATTTTTATTATGAAAACTTAAAAAACCCTGTTTTTCATTTTGACTGAAATATTAATCACCGTAGGTAAAAGCTTTGTTTGTCGTGACTGGCATTAAAAATTTTGTCCTCGAAATTAAACTGCTTCTGTGATTCTGAATAAAAATTATCCAAAATTATAAAAAAAAAATAAAGTTATTTGTTGAAAAAAAAAAAAATTAACAAGCATTTGAGGGACTCGAACCTACGACATTTGCTTTCAAATCCCGTGCCTTAACCGCATAACTATCGAACCAACTAAAAAATTTTGTCTTTAATTTAATATAAATGACGTACCTATATATTAATAATAATTTAAATAAGTCAAATTTTAAAATTTTGGCTTCGTTATAACCCGGTTCATATGGTCAGCTAACTGTAGTAAAATTTTCATTGTCATAGAATCATTCGAAAGAGTTTAATTTCGCGGGCAAAGTTTTCAATCCAAGTAACACGACAAAGCTCACATACCTACGGTTCGCTTTTTCTGTATTCACATTTGTATGAACTTTAAAATTTTGTATTGTGACTGTTTAAACTATTATTCTGACAGCCCACGACACAATATATTTCTGCTGGACTTCGGCGAGCTTTCTGTATTGTCAAGATGCTCCGCGCTTTCTCGCACACAGCGAATAGGAAGAGCAATAATAAAAAGTAGTGAATAATGATTATTCACTGCTATTCTAGTGCATAATATATACCATTTTGTTAGAAAATTCTTCAAAAATGGTTTCATTATAAAACAGTCGTGGACAAATATTCTAATGGTACCACCTTTGTAAGGGTTTTGAAATTATTTTCTTTGATGTTCTCCCCCACATGGGAACTATTATAAAACTAACAGGCTGAATGACATAGAAAACAACGAGATAAGCCGTTCTTTTCATCAGCCATAAGAGATAGATTTTTGCGTATTATGAGATTAAATTGTAATTATTTGTCCGTAAATAATTTGTGAAATATATTTCTTTAGATGATTTTGTTCTCAAAGATTGGCTGTTCAACATTTGTCCAATCATTGAATATTTCAACAGGAAAATGACGATACTCCAGAACAGAATCGTACACCGGACGAATCAAATGGTCCTGTGGAGTGGTAGACTTTTCGGTAGTACATTGATAACAAGCGGCACAAATATTGTGAAATTATATATGATCACTGAATCTAATAAGAGCGTTTTCACACGAAGCAATATATTACAAAAGTTGCAATATCGCTTTGCAACTAAAATACATGCTTTTAAATGAGTAATTTCACATGGGCAGCATCCTCTCAACTCCGTGTCGTAGACGATATATAATATTGTTCCTATACTTTTAATACAAAATGACCGGTTTTAAACACATCGTTACTTTAATAGAATATCTAAGCCCTTTATTTAATTGGGATAAAACAAACGAAAATAATAAATACTCGTGATAAGCCTAAATATCTCTTTTAACATTGATATTGCCTTTGCTTATTTCGTTTTGTGCTCCTCAAATATATTTTTTTAACTTCGATATAGTTCTTTATGATGACATTAAAGAAGCTGCACCGGTTCTGGCCCCGTCCTTACGGGAAATAAGATGGGAAAAACGCTAAGGTCCATTCTGGCAAAATTGCGTTAATTCAAGGTCGTCTTAGCTTAAGAGATAACGCCGCCTCCCGGTTTTGATAATATCGGCTCTTGTCTTGAGTTACTTCAGCTCCGTCTCGTCTAATCTTCAACTCTGTCAGGTACGTCTGCTATTGGACCAGATGGAGCTGAAGTACCTGAAGACGGAGCTGAAATACCTGAAGACCAGAGCAGACGTTATCAAAACCGAGAGCTCTAAGCGATGACGAATGACCTTCAATTAATGCAATTTTGCCAGAATGGTTCTTAGCGATTTTACCATAAGAACGGGGCTAGACATGGTGCAGCTCCTTTACTTCATGTGCCGTGCCAATGTCGCTTCGTTAAATGTCGGCCAGTGTAAAAACGCGATTTGTTGGTTTTTTCTAAAGCTTTATTTCTTTGTATAGGTCGAAGCTCGTCTTTATGCCATACCTAGATAGATAGACTGAAATCGAAATGTACTTCTTTTGTAATTGAGTCAAATAATATTGAAAGGTGATTATCCGGTAGCATTATCTAATGATCTATTAAAAATGAACGGTGTGAGTAATCGGATTTGGGCTTCTAGTTTCGAATTTTTTCTGCTCATGACCAGTTTCCACTTTAATGGTTTCAATTCCCCACCACGCCTCAATTGACTTCCCCTTTTTTCCCCTCGAAAGTAATCATTGCACAATTAATGAAAAACGAATTTGAAATACCTAATTTAAAACGTGTGCAAGATCGTGGCACAACTAGTGAAACAGGAAAGATAAGATTAAACCTGGTTAAATGTGTCAAATAAATAAAGTATAATTGCATTACGATTTCTTCCCCTAGATTTTCACTCTCTAGCTCTTTCCCCTTTTCCTTCCCCTCCAAAGGGGAACTTACCCTGATTGTGGAAACACTGCTAATGACTGTTTAACTGAAGCGTTCGACTGTCGTGAAGTGGTTGTCGATTTTATGCAAGGTCATAAATTCATTTATTAGGGAAGAAAAACTCTTTTCCTCTGTCGAATGCCAATTTTTGGGATAATTAGTGAGAAAATATTTACACCATATGAAACGTTGTGGAAGCTATTAGGACATTCTTTGCTTCGGGATTCAAACTGGCTGACTCATCTATAAGTAGTATTTTCAAATAAGCATATATTATCATACACACAAATCCTACATTAATATTTTAAGGTTAGGGAAATTGAAACATATAATATTAGTTTTAGGGGCTTTATATATTTACAACTGGATTGTACAACGTTATTCTAATACTATACAATTTAATCTCGAATAGCTACAATCAGTACAATAAAAAAGTTATTGTAGTAAGTAATCTATCAATGTTAAATATATTATTCAGTAAAAATAATAGTTAAATAAATAATGAGTTTATTAAATCCAAATAGTGTTAAAATAAGATATACAACACAGTCAAATTTACACTGTATTATATACCGAGATAAAAAGATTTTTCATATCAATTACAATAATTATTATTATAAAACATAACCCAAATATTAACCACAATTGCTGTTATTGAATTAGGTACTAAACACTATTCAGATCTAGACCTAGCGTTAACATATAGCACATCACATCGTCGGACTTTAGCTTCATTTAAGTTAATTATCTCTTACCCTTCAACAACAGTCAGGCTGCATTTAACCAGTATTTAATTTAAACATAACAAATTATTTAAATGAAAAATGATCTAGAAAATGTTGTAACAGCTCTTTATATTCAAATTAGCCAACAATAGGCTAATGTAGTTTTCCTTCAATTTATTTAGATATTAGTTTATAAACCTCTTAAAATTTGTCTTTAAAACCAGTTGATATTCAACGTTTTTTAATTATTGTCAAAAGAAGAGAACATTTTGCTCCCAACTTCAAAAATATGAATACATCGAAAAAAAAAGTGAAAAACCGTAAGTATTAAATTTTTGAGACTTTTTTAAGTTACAATTTCTTTTCTAGAATATCCCTCATCATTATATACTTAATCTTGCACTGTTGGTGGACCCTGTAAATACAAAATCGAGAAAAAAATTAGTTCGTTTAAAAAAAATGTAACTTCCATGTCCTAAAAAGGTTGTGCAATTTCATTATTATCAAAAATTTGGTCCTGTATATGACCACCATAGCTTGGTAGTTGAAGCAATTAAATAGTATTTGCAATACTTATTCGAATGATATAAAAATGTAATTGACTTTTTCTTTGCGAAAAACGATTACATATTTTACAAATTGAATAATTTTTTTGTTTATATTAACATATATCTATGATAATTTTGTAATATGCAATTGAATTTTTCAAGTAAAGCAAACTTTTGCTTTTACTTAGTATAATTATGTAATGCATTGATACTATTTAATTTCAACTACATGTTTAATTGCACACAATTCACAAAAATATCTAACAACTAGATTATCTAAATATAAACCATATTAACAAAGAATAGATCTAATTATAACTCTTTTCCCAACAGCAGGAATTCACAAAGCTCGTAAAAAAAGTGCCAAATAACTTAGTTATAGGTATGTCAAAATATACAAAAAAAAATTAGAGAAAAACTTGCGATAAAATAAATATAAAGCAAAATATTTTAATAAACTGGTCCTTACATTAAATATTAGCTACCCATTTGACAGATATCTGGATATCCTACAAAGTAACGATTAGGCCTTCATTAAATAAAAAGAGAGTGGACTGCACTGCAAAAATGTCATCAGATTATTAATATAAATCAGAAGATAGATTTTTAAATAATTTATTATTTATAATTACCTATGTAACTGATACTCGAATTATTTAGATGCCTCATAAAATCTAATCAATGTCAATATATAGCTGCCTAAGATGCAAAGTGGCAACAAATCCTACTCCCTACTCTCGGAATATCTTTATTTACTAAAATGTTTAAATAAATTTAGCAAATTTTAGCCAACTTCATCTCTAACAAAATTTCTAAATATCCAGATAAATTGCAGGAATCCTTATCGTATCTATAAACTAACCCTTCCTTCCTTTCATTGTATCACTGAAAATTTGGAATTAAATCATGCAATACGTATTGGAAAACAATATTGATATTTGAACTTAAAAGTATTTTAAAACTTATAAATAAATTTAAGTACAATCTCGATCTTTTGTAAATAATAAAACCAACATTTTATTCTGGTCACTATGTAAATAATTAGTTTACTATAAAATTGAAATACCTTATATATAAAAAATGTATTAATAGTAAGTTACAAAAATAACGTAGAAAATTTAATATTCTATAAAATAAACCCTTTCTGAAATTTTATTTTTAGTTAAATGAGTATTTATGTAAAAAATTATACAGTGTATCCCAATCTGCACCATCTAAACTTTTAATATTATTTTCAAAAAGTATACAATTGATAAAAGCATAATAAAATTGCAAAGATTCTTAACATAATCAAAAAACAAAGAAATTTATAAATTTGATTCCCAGAAATTTAATTTTTGATTTTTAAAATAAAACGAACTAAATTCATGTTTGATATGGTGAAGTATTTTATAAGCATACATTGTAAATGTAACGGGTCAGGATAAAGTGTATTTTTTGGAGGCTCCAATATACAATTCCTTAAAATTCGTGTTGAATTATGGCACAGTTAATAAATTTACCTTTTGGTATATATTGTTTACATTTTGTCTTTTATTTTAATTTCTGTGCAAAACAGTTGTAGATTGATTTTTTAATAATAATCATGTCAGGTAAATGATCCATTTTAATAGCGATTTTTTTTAATAGGTTTTCGAATATTACAAACAAATTGTTTTGCAATATTTGTTGTTGTAAATTTACAACTAAGCATCATCATTTAACATCTAAGACCTATAGCATTCCAAATCGTTTAGCTAAAAAGACGTAAGTAAGGTCTTGCAATCTAACTAATGTCTGAATTAGGATATTTTTTTTTCTGGAAAAAATTTGTAATTAAATAATTTGCACAAGTATTTCAAGCAAAACAGCTGCACTAACGAGCATATGTAAAATCCTGCCTAAACCTTTTAGAAAATATTAGCAAAAACTATATATATTTTTTTAATTATGAATATTTGGTATTTTAAAAGTAAAATATGAACTTGCGGTACATCCTAGTACAAAAAGATGCTTTATATTATAATTAAAACATTACCATCAAATTTTAGATGTACTGTAAGTCAAAATGGACGTACAACATTTAGTTATTTTTGTTACATCTATGTTATATTATATGTATATATATACATATCCCAATTGATAAACATATGAAACACAAAAGAAATGACGATTCATAATTAATGGCAGTTTTTTCCGAAAAATACTCAATAATAGCTGTCTGTCAAAATTAATTCGATCAAATAAATAAAAAATATAAAAAATACATAATTATAGCATTATGTGCGTTTTATGAGTATGTTTGTAAACGTTTAAGCTTCACTATTAAATGGAAGATACTATCCATAATTTTTCTTGAACTTCTTTATGAGCAATTACAGACCCTCCAAATTCTCGTCCATTTCTTTAATAAAATTATTTTCAGGCATAAAATTCTTTATTTGTTGTAGCTCTGCTGTATGAATTCGAGTTTGGCGATTGTTTAGGTTCTCCTAATGCATACGAACCTTCATCTTTTTTACGCATTCTGTAGACAATAAACATCACTACTAATATCGCACATAACAATCCAACTACCGCGCCTCCTATTATAGCTGAAAATACAAAATATTATATTAGAATAAACATGAAACAAAATAAAAAAAATAGTAACTTATAAGTTTGACTAGATACGTAAAGGAATGACCAATCAAATTCTTTGAAAAGGAATTAATGCAGATTTCGTCGTGGTTACGGTACACTTGACGATATTGTGCAAATTAATACTGATGCTCAATGTACATTTATTTCAAAAAACAAATATCTTGCTTATATATTAAAGAAGCATATAATTAGTGATTTGAATATTTTTACATTCACTACGGCGTTAACTCAAGAGCATCCGCTAATATCACAAAAAAAGGAAAATGTGCATAAAAAATAGTAATAATAGTTGCATGGCTCTACAAGTGTTAATCGAGGACTTGGACAAGGAGCAGTGTTAAGTCCCGTTTTATTTAATGTTTATTCAATAAGCTTATCCTCAGTGAAAAGACAAAAATTGTAGAATTTTATGATTTAAACATAAAACTTATGACGAATGTATAACCCATCTTAGATATATTATGTATTGTTTATAATTGTGACTTACAGATAATGATTATTTTTAGCACCTGGGAAATCGGCTGGATTTGGATACAGAGACAACATTTAAGTTGGACAATATAGATATTCCTTTAGTAATAAGGTACATGTTTATTCTTAATATATGTATTCACAACAAATGTGAACAAAATATAAATATTTTAAAATGTGTAAATTTTGTATGAAGAAAAGAAATAACGATTACAAAGAAAATGTAAAAAAAAATATTTTTGAGAAAATCTGAATAGAAAAATTGTGCACATGAATAAAAAATAGTGCTATACCCGTGGAAACAAAAATTATTCAAGTCATGGAAAAAGAAGTTAAAGATATACAAGATTTAAATAAAAATGAAGAAAACATGTGACGAAATAGAATAAAAATTAAGGAAAAAAATATTGAATAGAGAAGAAAATAAGCAAGACATAATGTCTGTTAATAAGGAAATATCAAAGAATTAAAAAAGAAATTTCAAAGAGAAAAACAAGAAAGAGCGTATTGCAATGGTAGAAGAGATCGAGAATACAAAAATAAATACAAGTGACAGAAAAGCCTGAAGTTTGTGAAGAAAAAAATATGGAAATACGTAAGACGGTAAATATAATGGACCTTGAGAAAGAACTATCAGAAAGTGTAAATCAGAGGATTGTATCGAAAATAACGAATAGTGAATAAAACCTAGAAAACAAGATGAAAATACAGAATATTTAGGGGGACAATTTAATGACCTAATGTAATAAATTCCTTAATATCAGGGACGGGTCTTAAAATAATAAGAAAAAGATAAAACGAAATGGGGCCTATTTCTTATGTATATTTTTCAACAAACAAGTTTTGTTGAAATTTTAGTTAGAACGACATTACGTATCTGCCCGACCATCCTTCAAACTAATGATATGAACATAAGTACCAATAGTCCTAAAAACAACCATATACTACACAATATCTGTTAAGGACTTTTAGTGGTATAGGCCGCCATCATCAAGAAAATTATATTCCCTTAATAAATAAACTATTTAATAAAACATAGTTAAATATCAGAGCTCTTCAAAGCTAGGTAAGTTATTGAGATCATTCCGTTAGTGTGTGTGTCTGTCTGTGATAGCTCTCACGGCCGTTCCACTGGACCGATTTGCTTCAAACTTGGTATGTAGATATCTTAGGGTCATACCTTGGTCGATATTAAATTTGAGGCCTGGAGGTCAAAGTGCTGGTCACAAGGTCATATACATTTCAAATGGCAAAATTCCTTTACGCGGCTTGCGGTAGTACTTACAGAAATCGTCACGTAATGAAAAAGCGTTATGCCCCCCCCCCCCCCCCCCCAACGCCGGCGAGTGTCGATGGGAAAAATAGATAAAAATTAGAAGAGTAAGAAAAACAAGGCAAAAAACATTGGGAAATGAGAAAAAATATGGAAAATGGGAAATAAAAATGGCGAAAAATGGGGAAATATAAAGCATAATAGAGAAAATAGAGAAATATAAAGAAAAATGAAGGAAATAGGGAAAAATAGGAAAAATGAGAAATTAGGGAAAAATAGGGAAGAATATGAAAAAATAACGTAACGAAAAAATGGGAAAAAAATAAAAAATAGTGTCGAAAGAGAACAAATAACGTAAGGAACTTAGTTCATGACGGTATAATTTAAACGTTAGTTTTTTAAAGAATTATTACTGTCATTGCGCCAGAAATATTGGCTTGCACTACAGCTCGAAGATCAGACCGAATTAGCTTGTATATCCGAGAGGACGCAAGGCATTTTGAACAACTAATATTGTACCTTTTAAACTGTTTCTTCTCCTAGCATTAGGTATTAAAATATTAAATAGATTTATAATGCAACCTTTATTTATACTAAAATCGCAATCGACAATCAAAATTTTATGGGAGTTTAACAGCACAGGCGGCTCAAACAAAATCTGTGATTTTAAAGAGCCGGCAGATAAAAGATGTGGCGAATTTAAGAATTTTATCTGTGTCACCCGGTTTTGTGTAACATAACAATAAGACTACCCTTATTTTAATCCCTTTTAAGACTCTGATGAGCGCACGGTTTTGTAAATTAGGGGATATTTGTTTGTGATATTATTTTTTTTTGTTACTATTTCAAGCTTAAATAATTGTAATTTAACCGCCGGGGTGCTTGTTTTAGATGAGTTTCCTAAAGTACATACCGAAATAATACTTAATACATATTCAAAAATGATGATTTTATGTACCCCTTAAATAATAATATAAGCACCCACACCTGAAATTTCCTGATCTGACAGATATATTACTCCGACTCGATCACGATTCTAGTATAATATTGAAGCACAATTTATTCAACATACAGTTAAAATCGAAGTTTATATTTATTATAATTTTAAGTAAAATAAAAAAACAAGCAATCAATAAACTCTATTTTTAATTCAAGTGTTAAGTGGAATATTATTTTGTAAGTGGAGAGGATTAGATATAGCTGTTGATCGGCTCGACAAATAAAATAAACACTTTTAACGTATATATCATATTATTGTTTCTCAAAATACCAAAAAGTTTTAAAATATTTTAAATTCATTTATTGGTTACGTTAACAATGAAATTTAATGCGGATACACCCTTTTGTCAAATTTTAAATGGTAGATTTAGAGCTAAAAAACTTTTAACAATTTTAAATATAACAATATAAAATATTGTATTGATTGAAGAGATAGACGAGCAGCATGTTATGTTGGATTTTTGGCGAAATACGTCGTGAAAACATGTTGAATGATTATTGTTTCAATGGAAACACGAAAGACACATTTTCCAAAATAATGTCACTTGGGCGTTGTTGTTGCTGTTTCTTTAGCGACGATTTCCAAGAATATTAATAAAAGTATAAAAGAAAATTAACAATTGTATATCTAAGTATTGCCAGAGTATGTAACAAAAATACTTCTTCGTAAAAACAACTCGTTTATTTAAAAAAACTGGTATTAAAAGCGATTCATTTTTAACAATAGTGAAATAAAATGTGACTTTTGACACTAAAATGACACGTTAAAAAACCTAATTTCAATAGCGTTTGTAGAAAAATAATATTTTAAAATATAGATATGTAATAATATTTGAAAAACTTCATATTAATACATTCAAATTATACTTATTAGTGGTTAAGACTAAATAACTGGCTGCAATATCCAGAATACATGTTAAAACATGTTAAACAGATTTGGTATAATACTTATAAAAAATACAGGTTCGTATCCATAAAAGCTTGATAGGGACAAAACGTCGAATTGAAATTCTAATAAAACATCTTTGGAGTAAAAAAATGTTAATGACTTATTTTAAGGTTTAAAAAAAAACATGATCTCTTTATTTATATGTCATTGTATAAAATGCAGAGATCTCCATTTTTAAATTTTCGATTTGTTACGAATTAAATTATGTATAACCTTTGGATATTCTAAATTTGGTCGTTTTCATTATAAAAATGATTCAATGTTAACAAGTAATTAAACAATTAATTATTATATTTCAATTTTTGATAGCAGCCTTCTAAGTATAATAAATCAACTGCTTTTATTCAAAACAAAGTGAATTCTTATCAAACAAATTAAAAAATGATGACTTTAAATAAAAACATGTGTAGACAAAATTTTATTTAATTATAATTATAAAAATACGATTATAAAAACTGTTCACAATATGTTTAATTAACATTTCTTCTATTGTAGAATGTATCCATGTTATAAAATATTCCAAACTACAGGTGTTATTTTATATCTTCTCTTATTTAGGCCGCCCCCCCCCCCCAATCTATTAGTTTTTTCTCGAAAATTAGCTAAATACTTTTTTATAATTTTAATGACTTATAAACATTAATTCATATTTATAAAGAAAACGACCATTTATATATAACGTAAACGACTGTTTTTGGCATATTCATGGTTTAATTTATGAAAAAATTGGATATTTAAAAAATGTAAAAATCCAGTGGCGCAGAAAATGTGGTAAAAAGGGATCGGTCAAACCGTCAGACGATAGTATATTTATAAAAACTTTCTATACACAATGATACACCTACAGTTAGTATAAATTAGCCCTTAAATGTACTTAGAAAATATTGATTATTAATCAGTCGACAGAAAAAATGTGTTTTCCACTCATATATATGAAAATAATTGTTTCACCACCGACTACTCTACATGAAAGTGATATTTTCCTACTCAGATGAAAATATTTTCACTTCTAGAGATGAAAATGAAACAAATGAATAATGATAGTTAATGAGACTATTGAGCATATATAATGGACATACCCTAGGCGATGAGAATTGTGGGATTTCGAGAGAAAGATGTTTCGGAATATATCTCTCTCAAAATTATAATCTCAAAAGAGATAGCGCTAGTCCGAAATAATACGCCATCTTTCTCACTCTTTTCGAGACAAAAAGTATTAGAACAATATCTCTTTTCGAGTCAAAAACTATTACAACAATATACGAGGAAGTCACGTCTATTAGTATATGTCTATGTCTGAACCTGCAAACGAACGTCACGTCGTTTGACAGTTCAGAAAAGCATTCTCATGGGAGGCTGTTGTCCGTGTCAATGTATAGGATGACAGTTTATTTACAATTATAATGAACTTAATGAACTTCTAAATAAAGTTCTGAAAATTTTAATCCTGTATTTTATAAACAATATCTATCGTATAAAAAATAGCATTTCCTAATCGAGATGAACGTGAAATTGCCCCACTCGCTTCCCTAGTGGACAAATTTTCACTCCCGGAAAAAACACGATTTTCATCTCATGTTGTAAAAAATACTATTTTCTACTTATCTATGAAAATGATCATTTTTCCACCAGATACTCTGATGAAAGTGATATTTTTTCACTCTAAAGATAAACATATTTTCACTTCTAGAGGTGAAAATGGAATAATGACAGTTAATCCGACCATTGAGCCAAGTTGAACGAATCGGCATATACCACTCGTTACCTAAATCGTGTCTTCTTATCCACGAAAGTTCAACTTTGTTGCCTTTAGATATGTTAAATGTTATTTTCCATCTCGGATTGAAAGGCCATTGCTAAGGTACCTAGTGAAATGCTATTTTGAATAGGCACCTGTTCCTTTATTTCTTTTTGGTCTATCAAATATGCAAATTTGAGTTTCGATTTTGTCAGTCGATTCAATGTCAATTAAAACGCATTTAATCACTAATGCAAGTAGAATTCATATTATTTGCGACGCCTCTTTGAGTATTGTAGTATGAGCAACAATCCTCCCTTTTGTGTTCGTCTGAAGACAGGTAATAATGCCTCCTACAAGAATATATTCAGAGGTGGCAGACGTAGAATGTCTTTCAGTGCTGCAAGAAGACTATCTCATTGCCCTAGTTATTCTAGAGACATGCAAAACGTTGCAGGTATTCCAGGTTAACTTTGGACGTTTGCATTCCGATTCAAATATAATATGACACCAATACCACAGTTCCAATGACAGCAAAGTAGAGTATATAAAATGTTTTGATAACTTAAATTGTACAAATACATACCTGCTGCAATGCCCGGTTGATTGAAGAAAGTAGCAGGACGATCATCGTTCGGATCCATCTTTACACTTGATTCTGTTGTGGTACTAGATATACTCTTTTCCTTATTGTCTGTTTCCGACTCTTGTGAATTTTTAGGAGAAGTGGTATCTACTTGGGTAATTTTAGTTTCTAAAAACATAATAATAATTATAATATTAATAATATCACTAATATTTTTTAGGTTTATTTTATGGTTCTACAGGGCATTTCTAAATTTTACAGATAAACTTTTACTAGATTCCTGACTTTATATAAATAATACTAAACTAGGAGTCCATGCCTAAATCTCAAAGACAGGGTGTTTAAAAAAATGTTTACATATGAGTTTCAAATATGTTATTCAAAAAACTATTAACTTTAATGTAAAAAATTACACCACTGCTCTTGAAATGGCTTGCGACAGAAACACTATCGGGTGATATAGGAATACTCTTTTAATTATATATTTTTTTATAAAATTTAGAATATATATACTAGTTGCAAATTTCTTTTATTTAAGCCTAGATGGGGGTTTCTGGTTACGCTGAAAATGACCATTTACATTTTTAATATTTTTACATAGTATTTGGATTCTACGAGTCAAAATAGATGTCAAATATTACTTTCAATTTACTTTTATTTCTTAAATGATCCTTTACACCATATTGATCCAGCTCTGTTATTAACATAGAGTAGTTTATTCATACAACCTAACGCTTTTGAAAGATCTGCAAAGAATGTTTCACAAGAAAGTTCATTTTCAAAAGTATCATGAATGTGACTTGAGAAGAGTCATGATAGTATCTGAAATACTGTTCAGTACTATAGAGATCAAACTTTTCAAATATTCTATGATTTGATTGACTACTATCGATTACAACATTTTAAAAAACGTTAGAGCAAAATGTGAATTTGGTAAAAAATATTTGGATATGATTTATCTCCTTTTTCGTATAAAGAGATTACTTTGGCATGTTCAAATATATCAGGAAAACATAATTTATTAAATTAGTTAGTGGATTTATGATATTTGTGTACGAATATATAAATTTATATGTACTATATAATGTCGTTTGTTATTTTTTTCGCTGTCGTGTACTTTTTGCAGAAGAATTTGTGGCGAGTCCCAATTTTTTACTGTTTTACGATGGCTTCCTTTTTGCATATTAAGGAATGTGATTATTAAAAGGGATCCAAAAACAATCAAAGAATTTTGTAGTGAGTTGTTAGGATTGATATTTTTTTATGATAACGATCTATATATATTGTTAGTTAGGTGCGAATGCACTTTTTGGTTGTGAATTAAAACATTGTATATTAAAGTAGATTTTAGGTTATGGTTTGTCGTAATTTTAACACATTTGTCAGTCACAAAGGTGTTATTAATAACTTTTGGTAAATAATCCTTTTTGTATACTTTCATTGTATTAGGTAGTTTACAAATTCATAATCATTTTTTATGTTATTTGATTCCTTGGTTCTTGATAACAGTTATCGTAGTTACTACTTTATTCTAAGTAATTTGATTTAAGCACAATTAAAAATTTAAGGAATATATTTAAGAAATAATTATCCAGTCACTATAAAAAATTAAGAAAGCCATAATAATAATAAATAATTTAAGGAATAAGAAATAAGATTATGATATAAGTTTTTGACAAAATGTATTTTAGAATTATGTAGTAAAATGTCACCCAATCACAGACATAAATTCATATTTTAAACTTATTTCATTTTATGACAGGACCAAAAATAACCAAATAGCTCTTCGTTGCAAATTAATTTGATGTTAAATCAGTTTTAAAAATTAACAAAATCATAATTTTAAACAAGATAAGTTATAATAAACATCAAATGCAAGAAACATTATTGGTTGAAATTAATTATTCATTTATTTAATCCTCTTTAAATTCTAATTTCCATTTAATAAAACTTGAAGGTTATTCCTTATTAGATAAAATTTTAATTATGTTCTATCAATATGAAACATATCTGCGCTAGCCTTAGTACAGTTACCTTTCTTTGTTCTTCGCTACGCTCGTTCTGTAAACTTTGGTATGCGTGCCCTAAACGTGCCATTTCACATTTTTATCATAAATACAATCATTGTGATATATAACAATTGAATGATATGTATTTTGAATTGTACAATTCAAATATATAAAAATATATAGTATTTCAATTAAAAATCCAAATTTGTTGTCAGTTTATGTGAAACGGGAAGTCGGTCCTTTTTAATCTAGGAGTAAAAATCCAAATTTGCATCTAGAATATATTAAGTGAGAATTTTACACAAGATCCATTTATAAATTAAGATGTGAAAATAATCCACATCTCTGTGTTATCCGGAATATACCATACTGGGTGTAAATGGGTCATGGGCCACCCCTATAACTTTTAAACCTGTTAATAGATTTATACCAAATTTTGGTCGATTATAATAAAGCAATTTTTGGATTTTTTACATAAAAGACCAAATAATTAGCATCTAGAATGGATAAAAAGAAATCAAAAATAAAATAAAAATGGCATCTGACAGTCGACCTGTGCGCGTTTGAAGTTATAGAATCCAAATATATAAAAATTTACCGGATGTTCCATTTGAATTTCCAATGTTCATGTCATTTCCAGTCAAACCACACTTAGCCATTTTGGATTTTTATGTAAAAAAATCCATAAATAGCTCTACTCTAATCGACCAAAATTTGGTACAAATCTATTAACCCGTTTAAAAGTCATAGACCCATTTACACCCGGTATACCACCAAATTTGAATCTTTAATTTTTCTCGAAAAAATATAAAAGATCAATTCAAAACACATTTACTGAATATTTTGAACAAGTATTTTCTGGAAAAAAAATACAAATTTGTTTGGTACGGGAACAATGTTTCAGAGTGCAAATAAAAGTCTATTTTTAACTGGTAAACGGTACCGGTTAATTTTTGTACATGTCCCGAGTTTCATAAAAAAATAAGAGCACATAGTTTAGCTACCTTTGAGATTTAGACTTGGGCTCCTATATAAAATATCAATTATTTTTTTAGAAGAGTCTACACTAGAAGTTTTTTCATGACATTTAGAAACACTTGTTTTAATTGCATTTCATTTTTTGGGTATTGTTTTATTTTTGTATCCCTTGTAAAAACTTATAAATTGTCTTTTTTCTATAGGAATCACTTTTTAAATATGCCATTAGTGTAACTAAATATTTGTTATATATAAAAAAATAAATAGAAAGTTATGTATATAAACAGTTTCATTAAATTCTATAAATTTCTGTTAAATTTAATTTTATTAAGTCAAAAAATCACTAGTATTGTATATCAGAAAAAAATTAAAACCATTGTTAAATCAATTTATTAATAAGAGGTATTCTAAATTATATAATCATGATTAATATATCGTTTACTGTATATAACAATGACACAACTCAAAAATGTCATTTATGCATAATAGTTTTACTTCGTAATTTATTATGCCTACTTATACAATATTGTCAAAATTGGAATTCCTCAGGTAAAAGTCACATAACTATAAAATCTACTTTTATATTCATTTTTTAATTGAAAAAAAAATTTTTTCGAACAATTAAAAGCCTGTATTTTGTATCGTTACCATAGCAAATCCGGAATTTTTTCTTCTCCTTGGAATTTTTTGACGTTTATAGTAAAATGGCATTTACATTTACCATCAAAAACCGTCATTATCCTAGTATTTTTTAAATATATCAGTGTGAAATTTTCTTACCGAATCCCCCACGTGCTTGAATTAATTGCGGGAAATTTGTCTCGTACATGAATTTTTAAATATTCATGTACTCAAAAATTTCTGGCAATAATTCATACCCTGGGGAGATTATAAGTGAAAATTTCAATCCGAACATTTTCAACCAATTAAAAGCCTGTATTTTGTATCGTTGCCATAGCAACTAAAAAAAATCCGGAAATTTTTCTCCTCCTTGGGGTAAGGAGCATGAAATTACGCTGAAAATTTCACACCGCCATTTTTAAGCCAATCAGTCTATTTTTTTGTTTGGTTACCATGGTAACCCAAAAAATTTCCGGAAATTTTCATCTTCCAGGGTACCCTATACGAAATTAATAAATGGAAATTTTTGTGTCAAAATAATGACACTTGTAATGGGCTTGATTCATATAAGACTTTTTGTTTACTTTTTGTGCAAATCAAAATTAAACAATTACTGTGAAATTTTCTTACCGAATCCCCCACGATCTTGAATTAATAACCAGAAACTTTTCCTCATACACGATTTTTTGAAAATTATCCCGAGTCAATATTCACTTTAAAAAAATGATGTGGCGAGGCCAGCACATGACCTCTCACCATACAAAACTATTTTTACATTAAAAATTAGCACATTTACAGAAAAAACTATGAAAAAAATTGACTTTTTACTAAATCTGGCAACAATGGCAAAAGTTTTAAAAATTTTAATGATACGAAAATAAACTATAGTGTATACAAAATATGTACCATCTTCCGGTTGTCCGATTAACACCAAAATCTAATCAGATCTAATCTAGGGGTGTCAGAATTGTGTATACAAAATTTCAAATTTTTTAATTCAGTAGTTTCCATCCATCCTAACACACACAGACACCAATATCAAAATCGTATTCTAAGGACCTTAAAACGTGTTTATGCATTGAAAACTCACTGCCCAATTTTAGCATCATTACAATACCTCTCTTATCTCAGGGGCGAGAGGTAAAAAAGAAATAAATTGATGACGTTCAATTATGAAGATAAATATGAATATGTCTAGTTTACCTGCACTAAATACTAAAATTAAGATCTTACCAATGCTCCAATAACCACGTTTTTGTAGTTAAATATTTCAAAAATATATTTCTCATCTAATTTTTTTTTTCGAGTTGTGGCATTTTTGAAGTGAAGGATTTAATGAAAAAATAAACGTAAAAGTAATAGGATACTATGTAAAATGTACCTGTTATTTTTGGCTCCTTAACGCCAGGATCATCTTCGTCATCTGGTCCGTAACCTGAACCACTGGATTCAAGATCATGGGTTACCTCACCATTATATCCACTGCCCTCGATAGCAGAGTCGTCGCTTAATATAAAATCACTGCTACTTCGTTGGTTATTCTACAAAAACAAAACGCGTCATATTATATAGCAGTATTTACATATTAAAATGAGTAAGTATTCAGATTATAATCACGTGCTATTTGTAGAAACATTAAAATTATTCTGTAATAGGAGTGTTTACTTTATTTTTAGACTTCAATTATTATGCTATACTTGGGAACCTGCCTCGTATAGGCAAAACATTTTTAGGGCAATACCCCTGAAGCAATTTGTTTAATGACTCAGCCTACAAGTGCCTGTTTGTCAACTAAAAATCTAATGATATGACGAAATGTTGTTGTCATATAAAATGAGTACAGTGTCTAAAAGATAGGTATATCTCATAATGCAGATAATAAGAGAACCGCCCATACAAAAACAACAAAGATTCTAAGGATGTTTCATCATAGTTTTTAAGTGATTTAATAGGTACACAGAAAAATAGGTATGATAAATGTTAGGTAGGACAATCTTAATTTAATATAAATAAAGTAATGGTTACTGATTTTTTATTTTTTTATATAATATTGCTTTAAATTTAAATTAATTCAAATTTCATAATCTTTGTATATTTTCATGGTCTAATTTTTTAAAAGGCATATGAAATTATTAACTAAAAAATATCGCAATTTATAAATATAATTACACATACAAAAACAAATATTAATCCTACTTACATGTAAAAATTAAACAGAAGTATTTAAACCCTATGAAAATCATTAGTACAATTTCTGCCAAAACTTCTAGAAAACTGAATAGATACAATAAATAGCGGTTAAGAGTGTAAGAGCTAAACTAATCAATATTTGTTCCTGTGCGCCAACTCAGCAGCATCCTGGTTACTCCACCAATTCTTGTGTAGGTCACAAAATAAAAGCTTCAAAATTCTAGGGGAAACAAAATGTCTCAACAAGTGCCCTAGTTTCCATTTATTTTTTTGTTTTTCAAAAAATAGTATAACAGAGGTGATTAATAAATTCAGAAAGCCAATTTAACCCAAATATGAATTTTCCAAAGAATTGCGAAAAATAATGGACTTCGTATAGCGATTCTCTCAAGGGGTCATTTTATTTCATTGTTGCCCTACTGTACAGGATACAACACTCAATTACAAAGTAGGAAAATAGAAGTACTTTACGATTTGTAAATATTTAGGTAAAATGAAATTAAATTCACTGCTGAATGTGTAAAGCTCCGGCCAGACGCTCATACTTTCCTTCGAGCCTGGTTTGCACAAACAGTTTGTGCAAACTGACTGAACACTGTACGGGTGGCCACACGGTACAACCAGTTTGCGCAAACTTCAGTTTACAACATTGTCGTTATATTTATTCACATGTAAATTTAATTGCAATTTTAAATTAAATCACTAATAAATCCTTATATCTTGACCTCTATTTTCTTCTAATTACTACCATTCAAATTAAATTTCCCAACTTGATTTCCTTTTTCTATAAATTTTCTATTATCCAGTTACCGCATTTATGCAATTTTTACCCTTCAGTCATCCAGTTAACTTCTTATGATTACCCCTATACCATAAATCTTCTTTTATTTTGAAAATTTTAATGTGCTTTTTTTGAAATAAAAAATTATGCTATTTCAATTGGTAAATATTGTCTTGATATAGTTTTACTTTACATATTGGTATATAAATACTTTTAATTAGTTGGTATACATTTTTTTTCAACTGTTTTTTTTAATTAAAAAATTTTCTTACTTGATTAATCATAAAGAAAATTCAAATCTTGCAAATTACTATTACTTAAATTTTCTATTAAAATCATTCCAACTTTTTTTTTATTTTCATAATGATATATGTGCCAAAAATAAAAATAAGATTCTTCATATTCCACATTTGTTGATTTAAAATAAATTATATGCCAATTATAATCAATAAATTCTTAAAAATCACACTTTTTAACAACAAACTCTGTTCATAAAATTCAAACAACATAAAATTATTCATGCTATGAAACTTTTTAACAATTAACTTATAAAAAAATTCATTCAAATTATTTTATTACAAGATATATATAGTTCCGAATGATATAAATTTTCAATAGAAGTGCGGCGGCATGTTTGATGTGTGGCTACACGTTCATGCAAAACCGTACAAACCAGAGTTTGCACAAACTAAATCTTTAGCAGAGCGACGATTCGGAGAGTCGTACTTTTTGGTATGTACGGTATACAGTTTTGCCGGCTACACGTAGAGACTTAACTGTGCAAACGGTTTGCGCAAACCAGGCTCGAAGGAAAGTATGTACGTCTGGCCGGAGCTTAACGTTTTAAACATAACGTCAATTTGCTATTTTTCTGTTGGCTCACAATTATTAGTAAACAATTTTAAAATATTGATAAGAGGCAGATTTAAATAAAAAACATCAGCTTTACTAGACGAGATTCTTAGAATAATGCAGATATTAATATTTTCCAGAAAAACAATTACACTTAATGATCTTGAACATAAGAAACAAAGAATAATAACTTTGCTCCTTTAGTCGGCCACACACTGGATGGATTTCTAAACGCTATTCTGTAATTCCAAATAATTAATTCCTTACCACAGACGTAAATGACTGACATTTTATTAAACACAAAAATCTTCAGCTTTTAGCCTTATACATTAATTACGGCATTGGCATATATGCACTCTTTATTGATTTCTTCCATTCCTTTCTGTTAGTAGAATACTGTTTCAGTTTCTTTAGAGTTTTTCCTCTTTTTTTGGCTATTTCCACCATCCTTTCTTCCATGATCTTAATTTTTTTGCTTATATTTCTCCTTCCATGTGGTTTTGATTCCGTTATCTGTTTTGTTAACCTTTCCTTATATGTGGCCACCCATCATTTTTTTTTTGTAGAATTGATTTTTGTTTCAGGCTGTCTCTTATCTCATTTTTCCTCATCCCTCCTCCTAGTCTTTTCTCTCTTTATATTTTATCCTGGCTGCTCTTAATTTACTTTCTTATTTAGATATAATTGGCCATGTTTCGCTCTGGTATATCATCGTTGGTACTACTACTGCGGGCCACAATTAGAATGCAGTGCAGGTAGTATAGAGTAATGTATTTCAAATAAGCCAAATGTTCAACTATATTGCGAGAATGGCGTAGGTACCGAATAAAAATATCTTTAACGAAATAATAACAGAGATATGGATTGGCATTGGGATTTACCTTGGATTAATTTTAGGTAGACTTTATCGCCGTTGTAAAAAAATAATTGCAAATACATTAGGTACCTTATTTATGTTTACTACCGCAGGTACTCTAAAAATTAACATTAAGTGAACAATCTTAATTTTTTTACGTCTAATTTAGGAAAATATCACGAAAGTTCACCGATATCCCCGAAAACGGTACCCTCATATGAAAATAACAAAAACTCCCTGACAGCTCCGACTGTAAATATTCTTCAATGAATAGAAAATTTTTTATTAGTTTTATTATTCTTAAAAAACACGTAAATCAAATCATCGTTTTTCAAAGTTGAAAGATAATTGAAACATGATTTCCAGGTCAGATTATTTATGAGACTTTTAACAATATTAAACAGATAAAGAATAAAATTAACATTTGTACATTTAATACAAGCATTGCCGAATAGACTATTTTTTAGACTTCTAAAAAAAGTCTTATGATACGGCTCTGTCCGTCTGTCCGTCCGCACTATAATTCAGGAACCACAACAGATAGAGACGGCAATGGACTCAGCATACCTTGAATATGTGACCAAGGGAGTTTCAAGTTTCTGCGACTTCCGGTTTCAAAACTGGAGAATTATAAGATGTATGATTTTTTAGAGGTCTCATTTGCCTGCTTACCACCGTGCGCCGCTCACATATTTTAACAAAAATATTTCAAAAAACTACTGTCATTTTTTTAGTACCTTTTTATGATTTTAGTAGATATCACAATAAATAGTGGAGTTTGGTATAGGAAACACTAACTGAAAATGAAATAACAGTATATGGTGCATTTAGTATACACAGTGTGCCATTTAAAAATAATAAGATATTTGAGATTCTTAGTTTTGGCATACCCATGTAAAATTTTTAATACAATAAATATTTCTTTATTCAGTTGTCAACTATAATACACCATGCAATTGAATGAAACGGACACCTTGTTTGTTTTTATCTATTTTGACAAAATACAGTGTACTGAATTCAATATGATTTTTACATAAAACTGGTCATATCGCTTCAAACATCCTGTATCAAGTAGTATAATCCATATCAATAGAATGGGGAACAAAGAAGTTAATGCAAAAACATAAGTGTGATTTTTGGAACACTCTGTTGATTTTATTAATTATTTTTTCCTAGCCGGAACACCCTGTAGACATGGTGGGCCAACTATTAAATTAAATAGTTTCATTTTACTTTCCCGACTCACCATACGAGAACCAGCTAAAAAAAAATTTCCCCTGAGACGATTAAGACCATTTCCAGATGGAACTCTGTCTGTCTGTATTCTTCAAGGATAAGAGGCCACACGTTTAATCCAATTGAGCTGAAATTTGGTATATGGGTTTAGATTATCGGTCGGAAGACCCATTACTTTTGTACGACATATTTCGAACGAAAGTGTTACTGTCAAACCATAACAGAAGCAATATGCCATGCAATTTTACTTGCAATATGTCATTTTAAAGCCCTTGAAAAACTCTATTCAGAACGGTCAAAATTATTTTTCCAACTGTTAGCTGTCAAAAATAAAAATATGTCAAAGTTTGAAACTACCATTAAATATCTGAAAAAGCATTCGTCTCTGGATATTCGTCGGGAAAGTTTTGGGGCGACACAACTGATTTTTTACAGAGTGACCCAAAATCAAGTAACAAAAAAGGTTTATGACATCTTTGAAGGAGATACTCTGTATATTTTTATATTTTTGAATTCGCCCTGAGAAGCTAATTTTAAAAATCTATTCCACCTATAACGCAAACCATTTTTTCAACTTTTAAGTGATTACTCCGAACAAACGACATAAAATCGGATAAAACGGCTTACATGTCGCTATCTTAACTTTTTGAGTGGCAAAAGAACAAAATGTATACAAGGTGATCAAAGTTTGCGTATTTTTGATAACCTTGTATACATTTTTTGTATCCTATCTTGTAGTACTTGAAGAGTTATAATGGACATATGTTGGCCGTTTTAACATATTTTATGTCGTTTAGTCGTAGCAATCACCTAAAGTTCAAAAACATCAAAATTAATTAGTTTACATTATATCGGGTGAAATGGGCCAAGGACCACCCCTATAACTTTTAATCAGGTAGATAGATTTATACCATATTTTGGTCGATTATAACAGAGCAATTTTTGGATTTTCTTACATAAAAATCAAATATGGCCGACATCCAGTTTGACCGGAAATTATATGAAAATTGGAAATTAAAATGAAACACGTCGACTATCAAATGTCACTTAATCACGCCATATTTTTTATTTTGGAATTTTTTTATCCATCTTAGCTGGTCATGATTTCGTCTAAATTACTTATAATAAAACTAGAATTTTAACTAAAACTCAATTTTTTTTAACGAAATATAGATGGGCCACCCGGTATTAAAAATTGTTCATTCAATTACCATTAAAATGATGTAAATAACAATTCCTGTTTTTCTCAAATAAAGAACTGTTCATTTTTAAAATTTCGACACAAGATTTTAATGAAGACATCCCTGTTAAAAAAAAAAACAAAATAAAGGCTATTTACAACATTATATTTTAAAAATAAACAATTGATAAAACTTTGAACTTTTAGGTAATTTTAGTTTGATAATAATGAATTTAGACAAAAACATTGGCACCTAGGATAGATAAAAAAAATTCAAAAATAAAATAAAAATGGCGTCTTAAGTGACATTTGACAGTCGACAGTAGAATCCAAATTGTAGAAATGTACCAGGTGTTTCCGATTTCAGACTTTCATGTCAATTCCGGTCAAACCAGATGTCGGCCATATTGAGATTTTATTTAAAAAAATCCAAAAATGTGATATAAATCTAATAACTCGTTTAAAAGTTATAAGGGTGGCCCATGACGCATTTACACCCGGTATGTGTAAAGCTTTATAAAATCAGCTTAGAACGAATCTAAAAATGTAAATATATATACAGGGTGTCTCATTTTAAAATGTGACAAATTTTATGCCACTTGAATATGGGTCATTCTGTACAAATGAAACTTTTTCTAATTGTAGGAATTTTCAAATCAAATGAAACGGTTTTTTTTCTCATTTCGATATCTTGGTTAGTTTCGCCCACCTTGTATATACAGAGTGCGGCACCATATACAAACTATCCTCTAGTATATATGAGAACTAATTTTAACAAATATTTCTGGAGGTGTATCCAGATTAGTAAGTGCTACATTCCAAAAATATGTTTAAGCTTACAGGGTGGTCCAGAAAAGCTTGTCATATCAAACATAGGTTTTTTTAAATGGGACATCCTGTTATTTGTTACATTTGTAGATTTTTGCTCCAAATGACTTAAAATGTCATGAAACGTGGAGAAAAATGAAAAAAAAGTCTGTCTGTGTGGATGTCTGCGCACGATAACTCGAGAACGGTACGGCCGATCCGGAAAATTCTTTCGGCAATCGGTTTTTATTCAAAAAAGGAAGACTCTATCAGAAGATGAGCTATTTCGGGTCCGAGGATCCTGGACCCGCCTACTAATTGAAACTTCTATTCGAAATATCTCGAAAAGGAAAACACATTTGTCGATACTGATTTTTTTGTGCAAGTCAAGACGCGTCGATTGATATCTAAATCGCCTGGGGCTCGTTGAAAGAAAAATGAAAAATTTGAAAAAAAATATTATTGGAAAAATTCCCACCTTTTCGAATCGTACTTTCCGGGCCGTAGTGTTGAAAAATCGCGCAGAGATTATTCCTTTCACTAGTTTTGGTTCTCAAAATTTTTACCGACAGGCGCCAAACTGTAATAGCGGGTGTGTAGGACAGAGCCGATCTAATAAAAATTCGTTCTGCAGGTGGGCTATTTGTAGACTACATATTTTATGATTCTACAATTCAAACTGATTGTAGGATCAAAACTACAAGTTGAGTAAACATTTCAAGTAACTGAAATGATTTGTTTTCTATAGAGTTGTTGAATGTTATGAGATTAGTTTTTACTAAAAGACACAAAAGAACTTGGATCAAAATTCTGAGACAGATTTTCACAATCCATACTTTCCACATACTTGTAAAGCAGATAAGTAATTAATATAGATAACACTAGATATTGCAGTATATTCAACATACTTATATTCATAAAGTTATAGGGGCAGATGTAATATGGGCACCAGGCTACCTCACCATTTAATCAGATAACTATTTTGGGCACCAGTAGTATTTGTACCTGCTAAATTGCTTATAAATTTTGGGCACCACTAAGATTAATAGTAATTTATACAAGCTTTAGATTGTACACCTTTTATTAAATATTTTTACAAACTTTATACATAAAAAAAATTACTTATACCTAAAAACTAATTTTATGGAAAGTGAAACAAAAAATGCATCTTTTTAATGCAATAATACATATTAATTTTTAAATATCACAAATTTGTATTTACAGATGAATAATACGACACACATTTCACAAAATGCAATTGAGTAATTTAACGCAAAGACGGTTGCTCACACAATTGTGTTAAAGTTTGTAATTTCCGTTTTGTCGCATTATCTTTAATTTTATTAGGCATATTAACACTTTGAATTTTAACATACGTATCCATCTTTGATTCCTTAAGTTTTTCGATAAAAATGTAAATAGATGGATGAGTAGCATAAAATGAACCGTTAAATCGCGAATGAAAAGATTCGCATGCATTTGTTGTATGAATATTTAATGCACTTGCTAGACCAAATTTGTGATGGAAAATCTGCAATATCGTCTATATAATTATCCAGCAGATAATTTGCGAACTTGTCAACAGCATCTCCCTGATAAGTTGGTTTTTCTGCGAATAAATCGAATGCAAGAGAATCGCCCACCTCGTCTGGATTTAAATATGACAACGCAAAGCAATGTTTCAACCATCTACCAACTTCTGAAACGTTATTTTGAAATTCGATTGTAGGTCCTAAATTCTGAATTATTCGATACCATGCTTGATGTAGATGGAAACGGCATCCATCAATTTTGATTGACGGCCATGTATTATTTACTGCAGTGTGGATCGCCTTTTCAAAATCCAAACACACTTCAGATGGTTGAAAACGACGAAAGTATTTTTCCATAATTTTTTGGGTCAAAATTTTAAATTGTTTTACATATGTTTCACGGCGTTTATCTGGCAAGACAGTACACCAACGGGATGTAATGCCCGTTTTTTATACCAAGCTATTTGGGAGATTATATTTTAGATCTAAAATTTTTTCGGAAATTTATAATTTAGATCTAATATTCTGAGAAACTTTCTATTAACAGAATTAGTGGGAAATCCAATAAACATTTCTAATAACACGATTTTTACAAAAATAAATTTTAAAAGGTACAATAAACTTTATTCCTAGACCTTTAATGCTGATGCCCATAATGTATAGGAGATTAGCGAAACCTCGTTGAGTAGCAGGTAGATGGGCCAGTTGGTGCCCATATTACACCCGTCGAGTTATAGATACTAAATACATATTAATTCGAAAGAAAAAGAGTTTATTCAGTTCAGTAAGATAGATAGTTTGTCAAAAGATTTACCAATACATTATGTAACAGTAAGAAAATTGGTGACCATAGAGCTTACCTTTACTGGTTAATAGAGATATTGATATGCCTGTAGAATACTTGTTCAAAAAAACATTATGAACACATATAATTCAGTGGTACAATATTTAAGAATAACCTTCTCTTCTGTAACGCAAGTGAGTCTTGGATGTACACATTTCTAGTGTTACGAATAAATGATGTAGAAGTTTAGTATAAGACTGATAACAAAATTAGCAAACCCATTAATATTAATGGTTTTCCAATATTTGATTATTAAAAAAACATTACCTGAGTAAGTATTTATAAAGGTCCAACATTTAATTGGATTGTTAATTGTAAAGTTTTCTACTTGGCATAGCAAATGCTCTGGGATAGCAAAATAACCAAGCACACCAGAGAGAAGTGGGTAAACCAAGTTTGTTCATATTTGCTCTAAGGCATTTAAACGTCTCAAAAGTAAATACATTATATTCATGTTTATATTTTGGCAAGCAATTGTCTGACAACATTCCAATCAAATCAAGGTGAATATTTGGTTTAAGATTTTAATAGGTAATCAAAAATATACATTTTACTTTAGTAATAGGAACAGGCATCTTCCATATTACTAAATACTTCCAAAAATATCCAGTCAATAGCAGTCGTTTATGTGTACATTATACAGAAAGTTAACTTTCATAGCAGTCATTAATTTGTATATTAACTTTCCCAAAGGTACAGCAATTTTGAAAAGGGCCATATAATTTGACTTCACGTTATATATCAAGAGCTAGATAACATTTATTTTTCACTATAAGAGGATTTAATGACTTTTTCACATATGGTTCAAGAAGTTTCTGTAGTCATTAAACACGAATTTTTTTTTGTCATTGAAAAGAGTTCTGAGAAATTAAGAGATTATAATTTAAAAGAAAATGACAAATAAAATTGTATTTTTATTGATTTCTAGAGAATCCAATTGTGTATTAAACATTAAAATTTCTTAATGTCCACATTTTTTAAATTATTAGTTTAATATCAGCTGTTTTTATTTTATTTTTTTTTAATCAATATTGCTTAATAAACAATTTCACAGTTTGTTTATACTAATATAATATTAAAAATAAAAATCTGGATAATTTAAGTAAGGAATTCCCTTGTATATTGACGTATCTCTTGTTTACGTATGTACAATTATGGTATCATCTGCAAAAGGTTAGAGACCACCAAAGGTTATCTGCTTTTAGCATAAAAATGAACAAAGGACGTGTACTTGTACAAATTTTGGTATCAAAACTAATGTTTTTTATAGAAGAAACAACAATATTTTATATTTGGCTATTTAATATATGTCTTCGAATTTGAAAAATCATTTCATATCTAAATGTACATTTATAATTGCGGATTAAATAGTTACATCAAATTATAGCAGCTAATCTTCACCCATAAACTGCTTTGAATTACATTTAATTATTTTGTTTAAAATAGTTTCCAAACATAATTTGTCTAATCTTGTATTTTACAAAAATAATTTAGTCGGGAGCCATTAACACAAACTTATAATAAATACATAATAACAGGAAATCTTCCACTTAAAGTAGTTTCTTTATTTAAAGTAGCTGGCAGTGACAACATTTAATAATATTATTAGCAAAACATTTAAATTTGGAAATAAAATGATTTACAAGGCCAGTCAAACCTTAGACTTTGTGTGGAAAAAAGATCTGTTAAATTTAACAAATCTGTTTTACCACTACAATCAAAACTTGGGACAACTTGATCCTATAAAAATTTGTACAGCTGCTTGGAAAAGATTTAAAAAAATGTATTTTACATATAATTCAACAATTTTGTATTATAGGTAGCTCTTTGATAACATATCCCAGTTGGTTTTAAAAAATATTAAATACACTACTTCACAAGAAATGTAAAAAAATAGTAATATTTCTTGTAATGTAGATTGTAAATATCTAGAAATATCCTGGCAAATAAATATCAGGATAATTAAATAAGTATAGTTAACAGCCATAAAAAATATAACAAGTGACTTGAATATTTACAAATATAATTCAACTTGTATTTAAGGAGTTGCTATGATACCAGAAATACAATGAGCGGTAACAAGCTACATTTCTTGGGGTAATAGCAACGAGTTATGTATCTGGAGAATTATTATTTTGCACTGTTCAGGATAGGAGTTGTGCTTAACAAACAAGTGGTGGTTGTTTCATCTGTTTTATGATTGATTTTGGAAGCTAATGCAATTCCCCATCTTACTTTTGGTTTATATTAAAAGTTGCATGAAAACATAATTGTTTATTTTAGAGCATCACATCTTTCAATGAAATCTTTGATTTAAATGAATTTTAAATATGTGTTACATTCTCAATAAAAACATGTTAAAAAATATATGCACTTATATGGATAACATATTGCTTTATTTGTTATTCTAAACAAAGTTATAAAAAATAACTGTTCTAAAAGGTATACATTTTAAAGGATAACTGAATAGATGGTATTAAACATAAACAAATATACATGTCACTCACATGTTTGTTACTATATGGCCCCATAAAAGCATACTACCTACTAGTGTAAATAACAATGTATTTTAATCATAAAGTGATTGTTAGATGAGTTGATCTCAAAATATTATTTGTCTGTTAGTGGGCTAATATTTTAATTTACTTTATTTGAAGACCAAGATACCATGTGTAAAAAACATTGAATACATTTATGAAAGGTATAGAAAATAAATTGTGGAAATTAATGAATGTAAACCATGTTTTAATAGGTTTATACAAAATGTTGTTGCTTTGTAGATGATACCTACCATACCTATCTACCGACCTACCTATGAAATGTTTGAACTAGCATTTGACATTTATAAAAACATGTGTTGAAAATATTGGCAAAAACACTTTATAACAGAATAACAAATATATATTAGATTTGTCCACAGGCAGCAATTTGAAAAAACTAATTAAGAAACCTACAGATGTATACGTTAGCGTTCTTAGAAACCGAAACTAACAAATGTAAATATTTGTCACTTCATGATGACTTGGTAGGGAGTGATTTTCTATCCTTACAAAAGTTCTAGGTGACTGAGTTATTATCCTATTTATTCTTTTATGAATCTTATATTACTATAAGAAGAAAACTAGGTCCGTTTAAGCTATAACTTAATATTAAAGGTCAAAGAGATTAGCTAAAAGATTTATTCTCAATTCTATTCCAGGAAGAAGTACTTATTTACTTACCTGAACCGCTGTTGCAAATCCAACGAGGACTGCCCAAAACAATAAGCTCTGTATCCTAAAATGCATCACTAATAGTTTGCAGTCTTTATTTTATTAAATGCTGTAACTTAAATAATAATAATATGGCACGACATAAAACACAACCCACTACAACATTGAGTAGAGAACACTGATCAATCGTCTAACTCGACTGGTTCTACGAAACGCATGCGTTAGACATATTGAATAACGCGGGTATTTCAAATTTATATTTATTTTCTATTGGTATAGCAAACTAAATTGATAATCTACAGTATTCACTATTAATACTATACTACTAAGTATCTTTCGAACTAATTTTATAAAAAAAGAACAATATTTTTAACGGACATAACTTAGTAAAAATTACATAATTCAATGGGAGGCGTACTCTTGTAACTTCAATATGTTTGCATACCCGCCACCAAGTATGTCATAATTATGATGTCATTGAAAGTACCAAAGTGGAAAATTTAATATTTATTTTTAATAGATACAAATAAGTTACATTCATAAACATATTTTGTTATTATTTAATTGCGCATATTTCAAAATAATATTTAATTTCTTTGTAAATCTTTTTAATTTCATTTAATCAAGAAAAAGTAGTATTTGTTAAGTATTATTCGCTATTCGCAACCGAGCGAACTAACCCCTCTTCGGATGCGAATTTCATCAATGTTGGTTGTTGACTTTTAGGTGTGCGCCAATGAGCTATAATAGTCAATTTTTTTATTAGTTAATAGGAAACTTTATTGTATATCAAGTAGGTACTTTGGCAAAATTTGGCCATTTAGTATTCACCAGGGACGAAGAAATAATTATGGAAATTTAAATATCAATGTCCAGTACGTTTCGTGGCATGTACCAATAAATTAAGAGGATTTAAATTGTGTTGCCAAATGTTTATATATTTTTTTCCATCCTATCTGCGTTTGAATTGTAGGAAGAGTGAAATAGAAACTTAATTATAGGTCCTCTCTCAATTTTAATATGCATCATGTTGCGTAGTAACTAACTAAAAAGGGTAGCGCAAAATAAAATTTATACATATATATTTTTAAATTGTTATAGTCGATATAAATTTTAAATAAACAATTAGTTACACAAATTACAGAAATTCCTATTTTTATGTTTTTACTTGAATAGGTAATTAATTTTTAAAAATTAAAATACAAATCAAAATATATATACCTATAAAAAATAAACATTTTTTTAAAACGTTATATGCCCTATTGAATATAATTAAAAATAAGATCAAAATTTCAGATTTTAATCTTTTAATTCCTCCTTAAATTACATTTCGACGGTACCTCGATGTATAAGTTATGGAAATTTATTACATATTGTCTTTTTCTCTGTCAGTTTCAGTTTATAACCTAACATTAAAGTTTATTTACATTTTTTCTTTCGTTTTTGTGTCTAGTTTTGAAATTTAATCCTGAGTTTTCAAAAAATTTAAAAAATCCACAACACAACTAGAACAAAAATACAATAACTAACCACTGAAATTATCTACGCATTACGAGAAGAAAATAAAAGTGTACCTTTGATGGGATTTGTATTTGGCAACGTTGTAACCATTTGTAATTATTTTATTGGATACTTTTCAGCGCGAATAATAAACGGTAATATTATTTTAATATCAATTTACTTCTACATGCCTAATTATATAAATGGATGAATGGAGGTTTTCTTAGAAAACTAAAGATCTTTATTGATTGTTATTACGTAAATAAGATTAAAAGTCCCATTACATTATCATACCTCATTATTCATTTTGGTTCCAAGAAATGCGGTTATATATCTTGAGTTGGATATGGCAAATCTGTAATACAAAGAGCAGCAGTGTTGCCAACTGCAGATAAAATTATGCGACTCTTGAATAAATATAATGCGATTTTGAGTTTAATAATGCGAAATTATTTGACACGTTTTTGTGTTTAGTACTTCGTCATATAACTTATTTTATTTAGCTTATTTTTTACAGCACACCAGGCGAAATTACGGGAAGAATTTTATGTATCGCCAATGCCTAGATAAATACGGAAAGACAAAGTAAAAAACTTTTCCCCTGAGAGCAACAAAGAATGAAGTACACTGTCAAATGTGGAAATCAAGAAATGGGCGACACCTATCTTTGACAGTTTGAACGGCTCGAGGTGTGAATATTAAACCAATACACCATATTTTTCTGACGTCACCGTGCGGTTGAAGAGTTAGCACAACAATTATAGCACAATCTACTCAATACCTTTTTCATAATTTTGTGCATTTTATGTGTAATTTTTGTGCGCTATTCGCGATTTTTGTGTATTTCTATTTTTTGTTATATTAAAAGTTGTGCCAGTTTAATTGAAAGCTAGCACAACTTTTTGATAATTATGGTGCGATTTTTTAAAATTATCACCATAATTTTATGCGTTTATGTACAAATTATGTGTGAAATCAAAAATTAATTTTTTCAAAGACTTTTTTTTTAATAATATATTGTGGTATCTTTCATAAAAAGCTAGCACAACTTTTTGTTAATTATGATGCGATTTTTTTTTAAATTAGCACCAAAATTTTATGCGTTTTATGTGCAAATTATGTATGAAATCAAAAATTACTTTTGTCAAATATTTTTTATATTATCTTATCTTAAACAAGTAGAATTAATCGCTTTACCAGAATACAATAAAGAAGGGGCAATCCCACCCAACTTTCCAAAACACTCTTAATAAAGGAATTGTTTAATCAATTATTCTTCCGTTAAAAGAACTTTTTTTTTAAAATACCGTTAAATTGTCGCAAAGTACCATTGTGACACTTTTCTATCCTCTCATATTTTTAATAATTTCCTGATGATAGTTTTTCAACCAAAACTAGCCACCTATTTTTTTTTCCATATACACGATTATTAATCGGTATAATATTTGATACTCATTAAAGACTTTACCAGTAAAATTGGTGAAAAATCATTCCCAATATAAATTTCTTGCTTGATTAGATTTTTCAACAGCAGCACCATACACCAGAACCATATCAGTTAATTCAGTGTAAGAAAACATTTTATCACACAGTAAAATCGCACTTCAAACACGCTTTAATTATCTCACAATACCGCTTGAATCTCAACTGATTGATGTAAAATAACCGATTCTTCAAAAAAAAAACTCAAACGTAAAAACTCACATTGCGAGATAAGAAATTCACTTTATTCGGATCAAATCTAATACAGTGATGTATTTCAAGGAACTTTCAAAATATTATTGTTTCTTTAATAAGGGGAATTAAAAAATTATTAATAAGCTTGTTGCATCTCCAAAGTTTACACAGCTTGAATATTTGTACACATTTCAAAAATTCTAAACAACTTATAATCCAAATAGATTTAAATATTACGGAACCGTAGTCGAAATTTTAAAATTGAGTATTTCATAGTACTTCTAATCGAAATCCGTCACAAAGCGCACTTTGTCGTAAACAAATTAAATATTTAATTTTAAAGGGAATGATTTTTAATTATAACGCCAGGGTTTTAGGAAGTTGGGTTTTTGGCTGAACGTAGATATAATTGAGTACTTCATAGTAGACTACTTCTAATCGAAATCCGTTACAAGGCTCACTTTGTCGTTAAAAAATTAATTATAAATTTTTGAAATTAAAGGTCTAAAACACAGTTTTTGTGCACTTTTACGCCTTTTAGAACATTAAATTTATCTCTCAATTTTATTCATTATTGATTGACTTGATAGGTTCAATACTCTTTCTTGTACCTTAAACCACTATTATGTTTAATAAACTAATGAAAGCTTCTGGGTCACGTTACAATGATTTTTACACATTTATGCCCCTCCAAAAGGCTCGAGTTTACGGCTGCATACGTCGCACACCCCTCCAGGCCGGCCCTGGATACAGATATCCAACAGGAAGACGAGAGGGAAAGAAAATGCTGACCAGGTGCAGATAAAAAACATGGAAGTTCCACAAGTTTTCAGATCACTTTGGTTTCCTAATTTGTTCGACCGCCATCTTACATATCCACCACCCCTGAACAAAGCAACTAAAGAAAAACTGTCCAGTACCATCTCGTCCAAGGCCTACAGAGAAATGCTAGAAAATAAAGAAGCAGAGAAAATTAGAAGTAAACAAAATAAGAAGCAAATGTCGAAAGAAAAAAAGCAACTAGACATATACTAAAAAGAAAAAGATTAAAATACCATAAACGGTTACAAAAACAGAATGACGATGAAAATAATGTGACCGGAGAACCCGAAAAAGAACCTGAGAAAGAAAAAATATTATGTACTAATTGTATAGAAGAGTTGGACAGTCACGTCGAGGACAACGACGATAAAAATATAGGTTGTGACCTTTGTGATTTGGTTTGTTCCTGAAGAGTTCCTAACTTGTTATGAACATACTGAGTTGCGCAGTATAAAATAATTAGGAACTCGCTTCGGGAACAAGCCTATAGATATCACTTCCCTAATAACACAAAGTAGTCCTACAGATATCCATAGGACGTCCTCTTCGGACATTCCGGACATCCTTAGGACATCCTTTTCTGGTACACTGGACGTTCTATGGACGTCCGAGGGACGCACTAATGTCACAACTTTGAACTGAATTCGAACGTCCGCCGCGGACATCCATTGGATATCCCCCTGGGACATTCACAGAACGTCCTATTTTGGTACAGTGGACGTCAGAGAAAGTGATTTTTTTTATTATTATTTATTTAATTGTGAAATTGTTATTTCAACACCTGCTCGTGTCGGAAACTTCATCTACGTGAATAATAGCCACCGTTTATGCTCGTTGAGCGAGCTCGGAGCAGACTTAATAGGATGTTTTAAATCGCGATATACCATACTATTCGTGGTGTCTAAGAAGCATCAGCGCAAGTGTCTCCATCTTTCAGGCGGAGCTTTACTTTTGGTCCATATTATGTCGAGTGAGGACCACTCTTAGGTGTCTGTCCCGGACATGTTTTGGACATTGCCTGTATTAAGTCGGCGAGGGACTGTTTTAAGACTATGGTATGGATATGTTATATTATATCCATCACGGACAACTACTGGATATCCGGTATGGACATTGTACATAAATTGTACAAATAATGGATATATATCGTGGACGTCTTAATACTGTCCAAAAACTAACATCCACAGGACATACATATTAAGTCCATGGACGTTCCGACATTAAATGGACATAAATTGTACGTCCCAAGGACGTTGTGTGCTATTAGGGTTGAAGTGTATAGATTGTCCAACAACTAAAACGACACCTTTAGCGTCCCCACTTCTCTAATTTGTAATTTGGTCTGTCGTTCCCCACTTTTCTAATTTTTAACCAAGCGGTCGGTTTAGTAGTTGGACAAAGTTTACCGACTTTTAAGAGACATAGCGTATGGAGAAGCAGCAGTTAGACTTCACATGGTTTTTGTACATGATTTTTTGTATAATGTTATACTTTCAGATCAATAATTTTTTTATTGAAATGTTTAGTAGTTACCTACCTTGTTATGTTTCAGAATTCAGGTTTTGTTTGTTATATATTTTTATCAATCGCGAGATCAATCGTTTTAATAAACATTTTAATAACTGAACACAAATGACATATACCTACAATACCGACTATAAGTAATGACCTATAGGTACCTAAAGCATGTGTATTGTTCTATTTGCGGATTTGACGCATTGTATGACATATCTCTACTTTGATAACATGGAACCTGCGTTACATTATTGTAAGCGCAAAATTCTCGAATAGAAAAAGAGCTGTATCAGCTGTATACATATGTGGCCGACAACCGGATATATTATGGACGAACATCGGCAAGAGGCGGCCGAGAACGGGCACCTCGTAAGTTATCACTGAACTGTACTCTTTCTTAATTTGAAAGTTTCAGGTGTTCAGAATTAAACTTACCATTATTAATATATTGTGAACCTCGAACAATACCTGAAGGAAGGAGCTACCGAAGAATAATTGTATAAACTGTTAATCTTTTAATTATAGGCCTATAAATGTTCATCATCTTATCCTAGGTAGCCGACAACAGGCGAACCTACCCTATATAGATTGTTTGCAATAAGTTGCTATAGCATCATATTTGTGCATAAACCTGTATAAAAGTCAAACTGACGACTGGACATATTACAGTTAGGATTTATTAATTTTGTAAAATATATAAATGGTCATAAAGAATATAACACAATGGATATAATACAGGTAATATTAATTTAAAATTTTATGGAATAAATGAGCACAGCGCATTATTAATAAATTTTCTTTTATTTAGAAGAAAAAAAATCCAATAACAAAAACGTCATTTAAAAAATATTGTTTAGATAGCTCTCTCTATTAATGACCACATATTGACTTTATTTGTGAACATCATTTCAAATGAATATTCCCAATAAATTGTTGAAACAAATTTAATCTTTAATAGATCTTTCTCCAGTGTGAATTTTTAAATAAGTTTTCAAACTACTAGTGTGAATAAGTGGTTTAAAATAAATTTCACATTTAAAAGATTTCTCTACAGCGTGAATTTTTAAATGACTTTTAATTGACTTCTTAAATTGTTTAAAAGAAATTTAACATTTAAATGATTTCTCATTAGTGTTACTTCTTTAATGGCTTTTCAAATTTCCTTTCCAAGCAAATTGTTTAAAACAAACTTCACATTTAAGATTTCTCACCAGTGTGAATTTTTAAATGACTTTTCAATTGTACTTTCTAAGCAAATTGTTTAAAACAAATTTTACATTTAAGATTTCTCATATGAGAGTGAATTTTTAAGTGATTTTTCAAATTATCTTTCCAAGTAAATTGTTTAAAATAAATTTCACATTTAAAAGATTTCTCACCACTGTGAATTTTTAAATGACTTTTCAAATTATTTTCCAAGTAAATTGTTTAAAACAAATTTCACATTCAAAAGATTTCTTACCAGTGTGAATTTTTAAATGACTTCAAATTATTTTTCCAAGCAAATTGTTTAAAACAAATTTCACATTTAAAAGATTTCTCACCAGTGTGAATTTTTAAATGATTTTTCAAATTTTTTTTCCAAGCAAATTGTTTAAAACAAATTTCACATTTAAAAGATTTCTTACCAGTGTGAATTTTTAAATGACTCTTCAAATATTCTTTCTGGGCAAATTGTTTAAAACAAATTTCACACTTGTAAAGTTTTTTGTTATTAAGAACATTTAAATCATTTGTCTAATTATTTTTTTTTGAAAAATCTACATGAATTTTTAAATGTTTGTTGAATTTGAAACTAGCCGTAAATCGTTTTGAACAAAATTTACATTGAAACAATTTTTTACCGCTGTAAATTTTTGAAGCAGATTTGATAATCCCTAAATTCTCAACTTTTTTACATTTATCTTTTACCATATGAACTGCATGATTCCAGAATTGAAACTTTCCATTGGATTCTTTTCCACAAAACGCACAACTTACAGAGCATTTTTTGAAGTGGTTATCAAAATGTTTTAATTTTAACTTCGGAGAGGTGATACCTAGAAATATGACAATTTTTTGATAATTATTTAGAACATAAAAGAAAACTCATATTTTTGGCAAACTGGACATTCATACCTTATTTTATTTTTCTTAAAAATATTTTTTGAATGCTTTTGAATATACTGATCTTTCCCAACCAAAAACTATATTTTTAGTCTGTAAATTAGTTAAATCTGTTTTCATATTTAGCATTTCATTTTTTCGTATGTAGTAATTATCTTCTTGATAAATTTCTTCAACTTTTTGGATTTCCATCTGAGACAGCAATAAAGGTTCAGGATTAACTTCTATTAAATTTGTAAAAGAACATTCTTGTTTTATCTCAATTTCTTTCTTTATCTAGAATTTCATTTTTTATATTATATTCATTAAACTTTAATCCATGTTCTTGACCATTATAATCCAGAAGAGTCAAACAGTGGTTCTTCAATATTCTGACTATCTATATAAAAAAGTGATAAAGCCTCAAGTATAACTTCTATTACATTTGTTTGAGAATGTTCTTGTTTCATCTCCATTTCTTTCTTGATTTAGACTTTTTTATTTCTATTTGAAATGCTTTTAAAACTTTAAGTTATGGCTATAAATCCACTTCTTATTTGTGCAGAAGATTGAAACCATTATGCTAGACACCAAAGAGAAATAATTAGTTTTTCTCTATGTTAGATACAGACACAGAAGGTATAATAGGCAGATATGTTGTTATTGTTGTTTGTTGTGAGAATGAGAAGATTAGATGACAAATGACAGAGAGGAAATATTTCTTGACAGTGACACAGTACCAGCGTTGCCATATTTATTTTGGCGAATCTACTAATAAGTCTGAATTTATTAAAATCTACTAAAAAATTCTAAAATACCGGAAATCTACTTTACAATAAAAAATTGAAAATTAGAAGGGAGTTGCAGGTTGGGGATTAATAAATTATTAAATATCTATTAAACATAAATATACCTAAATCTTAAAACTATTATAGACCAACAAAGAAAACAGAACTGACACTTATTCTAATTTTTAAACAAAGAACAAAGATTTCTTAAAAAAATAACATTTTGTTAAATTTATTCGCCTACTTTACATTTTTATACAGTTTTATATAATAAATTCGATCGTCAATTATCAGTTGCGCGGGAAATAAAACGTGAATCCCATAAGGCATAATTGGGGGAATCACCGACAAAAAACAGAGTTGAAACAATCTAATCAATAAGAACATCAAATTAGTTACACGTCTAGCAACATAGAAATTTAAGTAAATGCTTGAATAAAATAATTTTTATAATTATTCTATTGTTAATGGGATTTTTACATTATTCTGCCTACTAAAATTTTTGAAAAAAGGTGAGAATCTACCAAAAAGTAGAAATCTACTAGATGTGGCAACGCTGCACAGTACATATTTAGATGGAGGTAGACCCAGTGTTGCCAGTTGCCCGACATTAAACTTTTTTCGCATTACATCCGGACTAGAAAATGTACTAGATGACATGACGTCATTTTTTTAATATTTTTTTTTTCTCAAATTTCTGAACAAATTTCAGGAAAATAGTTCAAATAAGACTCGTAGAGCTACTCAATTCCTACATTTATGTGTATAGGTTTCTCCGATATCTTTCACGGTTTCATAGAAATGGATTTTTAAAAATTATGACTTTTTCGGGAAAACCCACAAAGGAATTTTCCGATTAATCCGATTTTCAATTTTAGTGTTTGTATACAAACTTACATATCACAGCATATGCTGTAATAGATATTGACTTCAAGAGAAGGATGGAAAATTGATCTAGTAAATGATCTAGTAAATGATCTAATTAGACTTAAGGTTCAGACTAAATATATGTAGGGAGGGCATTCCACCCTTTTTTATTAAGCCAACATCTACTTTACTTTTGTTGACATCGTCCTCTAGAAATTTCATAAGCGTACTTTCTAGCAGGATAATTTAAAATCATACATTAAATAGTTTACAGTTTGTGACTTGATTTGTGTTATTTTGTAGTGCCGTCGTCTCATATATAACGACACAATCTGCTTCACCTCCCATTTTCGAGGATGCTGAATCTTCTCCCCGAAACAAACTACTCCCTCAAACGGCCAAAAACTATTATTCTCTTATCCGGTGCAGTTCATAAAATAAGGTATCAAAGGTATTACGTTTATGAAGAAAAATTTCACTGTTAACTAAGCCGTCTTTGAAAATTTTAAATAGCCTTTAGAAAAATGATTCAATTCTCTATTTGGCAGTATAAAAAAAATAAAATTTGTCTATAGTATATATAAGACAAAAGTATGTTGACAAAATCTAAAAATTTAAAAAAATACAGGGTGTTCCATTTAAAAATAGCACACAGTATAAATAAAAAATAGAGAAAATAGGTAAAAATAGAGAAAAATGAGGAAAAGTAATAAAAAATAGGAGAAAAACTAGGAATAAAACTAGGAAAAAATAATGAAAAATAGGGAAAAACTGGAGACATAGAGAAAATAGGCAAAAATAAGGAAACATGCGGATATATAAAAAAAATAGGAAAATAGTGAAAAATAGATACAAATAGGGGAAAATAGTAATAAATAATTCAAAACAAGGAAAAATGGGAAAATAGAGAAAAGAGGCAAAAATAGGAAAAAATTGGAAAATATAGGAAAAATGGGAACAAATAGAGAATAATAGAAAAATTGGATAGGGAAAAATAGGAAAATTATGAAAAACTGGAAAAGTAGAAAAAAAGTAGTAAAAAAAGAGGTAGATAAATAAATAAATAATCCTTATTTATCCATTGAGACATTGTATTGGACAGGTCAGTCATGAGCGAGGGAGAGAGAGATATATTAAAACACGTTTAGAGTTGAAAAAATAACGTGAGGAACTTCGTTCTTGGATGGGGGTCCCCGACCGCACAAAATTTTTTTTTAGACAGTTGTCTTTTCTCATATACATCTCGCTGTAAAACAGATTTTAAAAAATGTTTAGTTTTAGCTAGTGCTCCACCCTGTATATATACAGTTTAAAACACGTATTCTTGGATCTTGTACTTTTTTTGAGTGTTTTCTTGCGGTGTGGTCTTTATTGAAAATATAAATTAAAGCAATGTCATGTCTATTACTGAAATTATTTTGACGTGTACTTTGAAATCTTCTATAATTTTTTTGAAAAAAACACATTATTTATAAATATACCCACATAAACAATAAAAAATTGTGGAACGTCACATTAAGTTAAAAGTAACTACATATTAATACAAATTACACAGAACGAAATTACTTTTTAAGACACACATAATTTTGTACAAATGAGTTTTGGGGAATTTGGCTCTTTGTTTAGCTTCTTACAACTATCAATACGCATATCTTGGCATTCTATAAGGATATCGCTGCATTCTTCATCATTCTCTCGGACTCAAAACGGCGTGCATCAAATTCGCTGAATAATTTCATGAATTCACGTTTAGAATTATGTTTTTGAATGTGAAGGGCAAAACGGGCGTCTGAATATATTCAACAATACCCAGAACTGTATGCCACGAGTAACGCATCATAAAACCGACAGTGATATTGCGCAATGTTTGATTGCCATATTGATTTACAATCATCACTTTGAAGTGTAGCCGATTATATGCACGAGCATCTTATGTTTCCTTGTTACGGAATGATGATAACAAGGTTGCAAAGCCGAATCTTCAGCAATCAACTGCTGCTTCACAAATACCCAGGTAGCAGAGTGACGTGTTAAAGACGTTGAAAATTGGTGTATTCTCGTCAACTGACGTAATTTGGGCCAAAACATGACGTGAAAAAAACGTTGTTAGGTGGACGTTTTTAAGACGTCATAAAAAAACGTAATATATTCGTCGAATTTTGGTATTAGTTTTCGAATAAATATATAAAATCGTATTATTTAGAAATTTGTTTATACCTAGTCAGTGCACACCGACATTCCCAATAAAATTAAAACAGAAAGTTATTTTTACTCGGAAAGATTTCGCGCGAAATCGTAGCCTTAACCATGTATTGAATAATATATTAGAAAATAAACTAAAATATAACCAACAATTATTATTACATAGACAATAACGAAAACAGAACTTTATAAATTCCTAAGGAAATTTATTAGAAATCACTGTCTTTGCGGTGGCCCAGTGTTGCCAGTAGCCTGATAATTATCGATATCTAACATAATTTTTCTTAATCTTGCTTACGAACTGATAAATCGATAATGATAACCTATAATGTAGCTAATTAGATAGAGATAAAAATTTCAAATAAATCAATATATCAATTTTTTTCTGATAGTTTATCCTGGAATCTACTAATTTTGTGGTCATATTCCAATAATTTTAGACTAGACGTTTGACGTCTGGCAACCCTGCGTCCGCATTTGCTGTATCGAAGCTTTGGCGCAATACAAGCCATTTTGTTGTGTGTTGTGCTTTTGTGGTTACAGTTATTATTTAATTCAATTACGATTTTCATTTAAATAAAAAAATAATCAAACTACTTTTTAACCACGGCTGCTGGAGTTAGAAAATATTGTTCTTTCAAATTCATATGATGAAAAATTTTAAAATGGGATGCACGTGTGCGAGTGAAATATTTATTACAAATATGCTTTGCTAATTCGTACTAATCGTTCACAGGTAAATTTAGGTAAACGTGCAGTTTAGACATCCCATTTTCAGACAAGCGCAAACACAACTTGAGAAACGTCAAATACCTTGCGACGTTGTCAGCTTGATACTATAACGTTAGTTTTTGGGGAAATTTAAATTTCCCATTAAACATATATTTAAATTAATTTATATATAAAAATAAACATAAGAATGTGCTAAAAATAAAATTAAAAAAATATTTTTTCTAAATGTATAAAAATATTTAAAACAAAAGTAAAAAATAAGACTGATAAAAATAAAATTATTTAGCCTAGCATAGAAATAAAGATAAAATAAGACAGTAAAAATAATATCAAAAATGTTTTCGTTCATTGAATTATTTAAATATTTAATTTTTTAAATACGTAGTAGCAAAATAACAGCTGAAGCCCAACCAGTTCTTCCATTTCTAGTATGCATATGATAGTGGTGATGTTTTCAGTTTTTTCCTATACCCATATCCAAATGGCGCCATCAATCATCAGTAAGTCGCTTAGAGCGTCACAGCAAATAATAATAGTCGTCCCTTTCCTGCACAACCATTGACTTCTGGTGTTCATTTGTACGAGGGTGAAATGTGTGGAGAGTATTATTATTTTATTAAACATACAAAATTCTTCTCTATATTTGGGTTCAAAGAAAGTAACTTAAAATTTTTTTAACAATAATTAATCTAAACAATCTAATGTAGATTTATACCTAACTATTTTTCTTGTATCTATAAAAGAAAATAAACATTTTTCAATATTTGGATATTAGAAATACTATTCCGAAAAATATTCCAATAAGTGGCAACGCTGTAGAGATTTCTGACGGTAATTCGCGGTAGTGGGATTGATATTCTCGCTTGGAGAAAATGGGATGTCTAATCTGCACGTTTACCTAAATTTATTATTACTTTTTAATATAATATACAAATTAATTAAGTTATAAATCGTTCTCAGAATCCTAACCCTACTTTTAGGTTAAACAGGAGTCTCGTGCTCTTGTTTTACAATAATTTATTTGATACCAAGTTACGATCTATAATGAATATGAGCTGTTTATCAAATATACTAAACACTATCGACAATTTAAAGTTAAAAACCAAGTAAGCCCTAAGACTAATGTCATTCATATAATTTAGCTTCTTTTATTTTCAGTACTTGAAGACAGTTCAGTAAATGAAAAGATCTTTCTTGTTAGTTAGTAGACTCTAGAACTAGTATGATGTCCTCTACGCCCCTATCACTGATCAATAGTTTACCGGATCAAAAATGGAAGGAAGGCGGCTTTGAATGGATTATATCCTGTCTTAAGTTAGCCAAAAAGCAGTGGTAAAGCAGAAAACCATAGAACGAGCAAACATAAAACCGATGAGACAGCAAGATGGGAACGCTCAAATCATTAAGTTCTTGTTGTGCCCCCTTCTTGATGTAAGGGTAACAAAAGATATATACAACGTTGGAGAGAAGAGTTACAGAAAGCGCGCATACGTTAGACATAAAAACTTACCCAGGATGTTGGATGACCTTACAAGTGATTTCCTACAGGTTAGTGTTTCATATATCCACCTTAAAAGATATGCAGTATTCTACCATACAATTTAAGAAACACTTTAACCATTTATTTCTTTTTTAGGCATTTAAATCCGTTACCGGTTGATTTTATTAGCACATGCTACAATCAGGTTAGCACCAAAAAAGGAAGAGAAAAGAAAGGAAGGAATTCAATCCATCAAATGTCACATTCAAGAAAAATTAATTAAAAGAAGAATTAATGATTTAACTGTGAAAGGAAATGTCAATAAAATATAAAGTAAACAATAGTGAGATTATTATTAAAACAAGGTTTGTAGTATCCTTTTTATAAATAAATTGGGAATACATTACTCTATTAGGAGACTTAAAATTTGGCCCAAGATTTTAATGCCTAAAAAATTTTAGCCCGTAACACGATCTCTTAACAGGACTAATACTAATGTAAAAAGTGATAGACTTTGGCGAAGAAGATGGAGGAGGACTAGTGGTGGTTCATTCTTAGTGGCTACCCCCCCTGTAGCTTCTCAGTAATGCTCAACATGTTATTATATTTTCAGTTTATTTTTTATGTTTCTATCAATTAAGATTTATATAAGAATGCGTTTTCATTTTGCTAATAAATTATACAGGTGTCTTGCAATATTGTGAAGATTTTTGAACTGAAATACCTTCGAAAGAGTGCCGTTTTGACTACCTAATCGTCTTTAATAATCTAAAAATGAATTTAAGTAAGTTGTCCATCCAGTTAAACAGCGGAAATCACTGCGAATTTTTATTTTTAAATGGGATACTCCGTGTGCATGTGTTTAATGAAAAATATAGTGGGAATGGGAAAAAATGCATTCAGACAAAACCTCTCTTTTATCGTATCTCATTCGAAGTTATTTTAGTTTAAAAATCGTCAAACTACTGTTGGATATCCAGTATTTGAATATAATTTGTGTAATTATTTCTTTTATGAATTCCGAGGATATTATGTTTTTTACAGTAAAAAAATACAATTATTAAATCTAAAATAACCTCAAAATGGATGTTTAATTATACGTCAAAAAAAACGTAATTTTTACGTAAAAAAAGACGTCATTGGTCTGTGACTTATGACCCTGTTTATCACGTGTTTTTCACGTCATTCATATACGTAAATAATGACCACTATTCAACGTCTTTAACACGTCACTCTGCTACCTGGGTAGTTCGTTGATCAACACGGATTTCGGATCGTATTGGAAAGTTCGCCAGGGTCGTAAACCTCGATTAAAAAAGCTGGCTCAACTATTTTCTAAAATCTCGATGGTCAACTTCCAGGGAAAGACACCACCCAATATTCCGAGTGAATAATCAACAATGCCCCATATTGTTTTCCGACAGCGTGTAATATAGCGCATTTTGACGAATCTAAATACAAAAAAGCATCTGGTCCTGATGAAATACCTGTAATCGTTCTTAAACATTATGCTAGAGTATAGCCAATACAACACTGCTTTCAGTAATATCAAAATGTATGCAGAAAGTTATCAATACCTTTTAAAATAATTGAAAGACTTTAATATCCTTAGTGACCATCAATGGTTTTTGCAAACAAATATCGACAAGGGACCTCCACACCTATATCACCCATTTCTGGAACAACGCGACTTGACCACATGGAGAGTTGCGCTAGACACCTCTAAAGCATTTGACCGTGTCTGGCGTTATCGATTTTTGAACAAATTGCCCTCTTATGGCATGCCCGAATATAGCTTTCTAGTTTTCACACAGATCGTTCTTTGCAAGTAACGATCGACGGTTTTCTTTCTGACACCTTCACTTTCAACGCTGGTGTCTCACAAGGATCCATTTTGTCACGTATACTTTTCCTCCATTATATTGTTGAAGAATACCGTCACCACTAACCAAAACAAAACTACACTTTTTTAACACTCTACGGACGTTTCGCTATCTATGTGATAAACTTATCATCAACTCCCGAATATGCTATTGTAAGGGAAACGTCCGTAGAGTGCTAAAAAAGTGTAGTTTTAGTTAGTGGTGATATTCTTCAACATTGTTGAAAATCAGTGGTTCTAAATTCCTAATTCAAATATCCATTATATTTATGACTTCATAAAAAAAAACAAAAAATCCTTTCTATAGCTTTGCTGATGAACGTAGACTCGTGTCCTCCTTTGCCTTGAAAACCAGAACAACATTTTCCGATGCACTCTCGTTCCTCCAAACAAATATATGTATGACTTTTGAGTACAGGTAGGAGGAGCAGCAGGCTGTCCCGCTTACATGCAAATAGCGATTTTTCGAAGGGGGTCATTGACCCTTTATTACCAAAAAAAACAAAACATTTCATAAAAATATGCTTTATAATTCTAATGTTCGGATTTTTTTTCTTCGTAATTAAGACGGACTAGTAAAAAAATTATAATAGAAATAAAACTCCAAGTCATGTATACAACATATATTCAAAAACAAACATTTTTGAATATGTACATGACTTGGAGTTTTATTTCTATTAAGAATTTGACCACATTTGAGAAATGGATCATATAATCTATTAGATTTAGAAAATTTATAGCCAAGTTTAATTTAAGATGTTTCATCAATATTAACAAATGCGGCAGGAAGTGTTTTATTTTTACTGTAAAATAATGTGTTTCTTTACTTCCGAAAATCGCTAAGATGACTTTATTGACGGTTGGCGATAAAAAATATTACGAGTTGTGAAAAATTGCATTTTCGATATGTTTGCCAGGTATTCATAAGACAAATCTGGCAAGGGTTTATTCTTGTAGAGCTTTCTATTCCTATTGTTTCTTGAGATAGATTTTATAAAAAGCTGCCCACAGACTAGCATACATGTGGGTCATACATGTTTAGTTATACATATGTGTATCGTACATGTATGACAAGGGGTTTTATCCACAGACCTACACACTTGCTTATCACACAAGTAGTTTGTTTAGTACGCGATGAACAGTGACGACGAATACATTCTACTGGCAGCGGCGTACGCTGTTTTGATTAAAAAGAAAAAAAAACTAGTTCAAAACAAAAAAAATCGAACAAAATGGGTCAAAGATTGGCTTTTATAAACTCTGTCAAAAACGTTTTGGAAATGTTTCTTAAATCTGACATTGTCCAACATTGGGGAGTTCAACAAAAATATAACCTCACGTTTTTTCTTTATTAACTGTTAGAATTAATCAAATAAAACCCATTGAGTTTAATTATCTACCGTAATTTGAGCTAGATTTTTGAATAAATTAATTTAAAAATTCAAATTTCCAATTATTTGAATATGCCGCCATTACGATCGTTACGTCACTTATGTGCAATGAAGTTACCGTCAAGCGATTAACTACAAATGTGTACAGAAGAGAATACGAATGAATAACAGCTGTTAAATCTCACCTATACAGACAAAGATGGAGAAAACCATTATATGATAATTGGATAAAGATGAAAACTTGGACCTATCCACTGTGAATTCGCATTCAAAATCGAGAGAGATAAATAAATATTAGATTCCGATGTTAGATAAAGAAAACGACTATTTTAACGAGATCATGTAATAATTTGCTGTTTGGTACATAAGTGCTGGGCACAAGCGTTCCTCATTAAGTGAAAGGTTTAAAAAACAAGTGAAAAATGGCAAAATATATTTGCCGTAATTTCCAGCTTTCGAAAATTTAAAGTTACGAAAATAAATTTCTATATAGGTATATATTTACATATACTACAGTATATATGGTATAAGTAGCGGAAAACTAAAAATATGTCAAAGATTAATGTCATTTTTGGGGTTTCTATCGATGCTGAATCGATTGTAGTTGTCCGTTTGTCTTTATCTCTCACCGTTCTCGAGTTGAATCAGGCTAACAGACGGACAGACGGACGGACGGACGGAAGGACGGACAAAACCGTTTTATAAGAGTTTTTTTCTTAGAAAACTCTAAAACGTTTTCAGTACGTCCTGAAATGATCCAGGACATTCAGACCTAAAATGGACGTCCCCAGGATGTCTCCGTCTATATGGGAATAAACAATATATTTTTTCTAATTTTTTCCTTTTAGCAAAAGATCGAATTAAGTGAATTATATATACATATAAAATTATAGTTTCCATAATTTATTTTTTATTATTTTCACTCAAAACCAATAAATATACTTAAAATAATTTGTGGAAACTAATTTTATATATGCCTCTATATATAGTTCAATTTTCAAACTTTTACAAGAAAAAAATTAGAAAAAAATATTGTTTAGAGATAAGGAGGCTGTGATTTTAGAATTGGTGGTAAATTTTTTTTCTTAAAAAGTTTTCCACATTTTCTTTAAAATAAGCATAACTCTTGAACAAAATTTATATTTTTTGACGGTTTTAGACAATGCAGAACTTTTTATGAACAATAACTTTTTTTCGTAAAACTAATAATAAAAAGGTTTTCCATGTGGTACGAACTTAAGTGGACACACTGTATATAAACGGCCCCGTATAGCGACGCCACTTTTCTACAATATGTAGACAATGGATAGGTATGAGAAAAATGAATGACATTTTTCTTTCATTAAAATGATTAACTGTATACCTTACAAGAATAAAAAACTGTTATATTAATCTCAATTTATTTAATTTAATTAACAATTTAATAGGAAATTAAGAACGAAATAAAAAAACAAAAAGCAAATACTTCCATAATTTAAATTTTGTATTTATCGGAAACGGATATTATTCTAGTCGAGTGTGATTCGTTGAATTTTTCCTTTGTCTCTCTTGCTGGCTGTCGACTAAAATACGGAAATTTGTTCCTTAACTACTCTTTGCACAATGTTTATAATGTGACGTCATACATATGTCGGAGTTCTAGATTCCCTTTCCACCAAAACCTTGATCGAACGATTGCGCATTTAACTACGCTGTCGATTCACCAAAAAATTAAATATGGCTGAGAATTGCATTTACGTCGATTTGTAGACCCGTCAAGTAACAAACTTAACCCTATCTAGTGTTAAATTGTGATATGCTAACCTAGACAAAGTGAATTTTGAAGAAAAGTGCAGTAAACGTGTAGATATTTATTTGTTTTAACTTCATTTTGAGCCGATAGACTCTCTTTCGTCGTATTTAGTACAAAATGGCGTCTGACCGTGCTCTTCAACAAGCGATTTTTAACTAAAGTTTCATTTTATTTGTTTTATTTAAAACTTACCTTTATTTTAACGTTATGATAGCATTTAGGAATGTTTATTGTGGTTGATACGATAATTTTAAAGAAGGTTTTCTGCCATAAAACACTAGAAAATACAAAATTCCAGGTGAAAAATGCCAGAAGTAAGTTACCCCCTGAAAATATTAAATTATTGTTGCCAATTATATGTATTATATGTTTTTCTGTATTTAGGCTTGTCCTTTAGATGATATCTCAATGTGATTTCAAGGGCGTGGTTCCTATTATATATAACATATTCTTCATAATTTCTTTGAATATTTTTGTTTACAAGCAGTTTTTTATAAAAATTTCATGTAAGGGTGAAGTGTTCCACCTTGTTTTTGCTGGATTTGCATTTTTGGAACTTCCAGCCATCTCCCTAGATGAAAATTTTTAATTTTTGAGATGGACCCTTTTGAGCAATTTTAAGCTAAACTTAGGACTTTACAGTTGTAAGACTATCTATATAGCTTCTCAGGTCATTTATTAATATTATAACGCCAGTTTTTGCTTCCCTAGGTAGCTTTACTTAAGGATACTTCTCTAAACATCCTAAAATTTTCCAGGTTTTTATTATTTTATATAATCTGTATTTTTTTAAGGGGTGTTAATTTTTTTTTTCTCCAAAGACCTCAATAATCTTAAGCTATAATTTTTGTTTAAGCTTCAATTGGAATAAAAGAGTTTTAGCAACCTGTATTAACATGTTTTACCTAAAATATAGTAATTTATTTTACCACCCCATCCCCCCTCATATGACAAAATAATAGACTTACAAGAATCCTTTCTGTGTCTTTTATTAGAATAAAGTATGGACCAATTCATTATACCTATTCATTTTAATTTTTGATTAAAAATTTAAAATAGTATTTCTTACATTCAATAACCTCAAAATATAGCTAGTAAGGTAACCTCGAAATGTAATCAAATCTTACAAAAAGGTTCCTGATTTTTGATTCTATATTTTTTTTATAAAAATAATTATGTTGCCTTCATCAGTTTTTATATTTTTGAGCTTCGATATAGTTTTTTAGTGGAATCTGAATGTCAAAAGAAGTGAAATGAAGAAACTTAATTATTTCTCCAGCTTTAACTAATTGCAAGAAATTGTAACGTAATGTTTTTATTGCTTAAAATCTTTTTTTTTTTATAGATGGGAGATGTATCTGACTCGGATAACTCTGCTTCTGGTTCAGAAAATGGCAGTAAGAGTGAATCATCAAGTAATAATTCTGGAAGGTATGTATTGAAATAATATCTTCAATATACATTTTGTAAATGTGTTTTTCTTTAAACAAATGTTTGCATAAATAAGTAATATATCAATTTCTTATATTATGATAATTTAAAGAACTTTTTTTAAATTAATTACGTAAAATATTATATATTCTGTCAGTGCTAAAAATACAGTTCAGCTCATGAAGTAAAGCACTTATGAGAAATTAAAGAAGTTTTTTTAAATTACGTAAAATATTATACATTTTGTCAGTGTTAAAAATACAGTTCAGCTCAAGAAGTAAAGCACTTATGATAATTTAAGGAACTTTTTTTGAATTACGTAAAATATATATTTTGTCAGTGTTAAAAATACAGTTCAGCTAAAGAAGTAAAGCACTTTTGATAGTTTAAAGAACTTTTTTTAAATTATGTAAAATATTATTTATTTTGTCAGTGTTAAAAATACAGTTCAGCTCAAGAAGTAAAGCACTTATGATAATTTAAGGAAGTTTTTTTAAATTACGTAAAATATATATTTTGTCAGTGTTAAAAATACAGTTCAGCTAAAGAAGTAAAGCACTTATGATAGTTTAAAGAACTTTTTTTAAATTATGTAAAATATTATTTATTTTGTCAGTGTTAAAAATACAGTTTAGCTAAAGAAGTAAAGCACTTATGATAATTTAAAGAACTTTTTTAAATTAATTACGTTAAATATTATATTTTGTCAGTGTTAAAAATACAGTTTAGCTAAAGAAGTAAAGCACTTATGATATTTTAAGGAACTTTTTTTAAATTATATATTTTGTGAGTGTTAAAAATGCAGTTCAGCTAAAGAAGTAAAGTACTTATGATATTAAAGAACTTTTTTTAAATTACGTTAAATATTATATTTTGTCAGTGTTAAAAATACAGTTTAGCTAAAGAACTAAAGCACTTATGATAATTTAAAGAACCTTTTTTAAATTAATTCATAAAATATATATTTTGTCAGTGTTAAAAATGTAGTTCAGCTAAAGAACTAAAGCACTTATGATAATTTAATGAACCTTTTATAAATTAATTGCGTAAATTATTATATTTTGTTAGTGTTAAAATACAGTTCAGCTAAAGAAGTAAAGCACTTAAGATAATTTAAAGAACTTTTTAAATTAATTACATAAAATATTATATTTTGTCATTATTAAAATTACAGTTCAGCTAAAGACATAAAGCACATATGATAATTTAAGGAACTTTTTTTAAATTAATTATCTAAAATATTACATATTTTGTCAGTGTTAAAAATACAGTTCAGCTAAAGTTTATACTTTTTTATAGTAAATCCTTGAATGTGAAAATATTGCATTGTAGTTGTTAACATAATTTGTTAGATACAGTGATTTGACTTCTTGTATCTTTTCTGTTAATTTTTTTAATCTTAACTACCTAATGGGTACCAATAAAAAGACTTCTCTTTTCTTAAATTTTAGACTTTTCTTTCCTGAATTATTTTTCTGTTTCTCTTTCATGATTTTTTTGCTATTCTCCTCTCCTGAACTTTTTTGCTATTCCTCTCCTGAAATTGTTTGATATTCTTCTCATGAAATTTTTTTCTATTCCATTTTCTTAAAATTTTATTCAATTTACCTTTCCTAATAATCAATGAGTTTGCCTATCAATTTCTTTGATAAAATGTATAATAAATCCCTTGTTTTTTTTTTATAAATTGCTTGTAGAAGTTGTTTTAAAGTAGTATTTAATAAAAAAATATTTCTATTACAGAATTTTTTTTTCCATTTTCTTTAATGGGTTTACCAGTAGTTTTAATGGGATGCAATCAGAAGTTGGATTAATAAAAAGGTCAGAATCATTGTAATTATATATTAAATGTTTGAATAACCTTCAATAGGGTTTTATTTAGAATACTTCTGACGCTGGTTTATAGAAAAAACTGAAACGTCAATAAAAAAGATGTTTTTATTCATCCAACTTCTGGCTGAATCTCGTTAAAATTATAAATATTAATATTACAATTTTGATCAAATATAATGGGTTTATTCACGATATTTTTTTTTTTTTAAATTGAAGTACTCATAAAAATAAGTCACTCCACAAAAAAACAGATTTTAAATAGGACATCTGGAACCTTAAATAAATTATAGAACGAGGCGGGAAATCGTGTGACGTCACATCACCCTATCATACGGACGCTTATAAAATGTGGTTTATTCGTTGACTTACGTCGTTAAAAGCTGTTTTAAAGCATACTTGTTTGAACAGTGTTTAAAATTGTTAAAAAAAAAGTTGCAAAATCTAAAAATTCAACAGTGCCAGAACCTGAAAAAATATTTATTAGCCTTCAAAGGCTATTAAATTAAGAAAATATTGGCAACGCGCTATGCATAGGAAAAACTTTGTATCAAATAAAGGGAGTAAATTCTGCTGTGAGGACCATTTTGATCTAAGCATTACAATTTTGAATATAAGTAAATAAATAAAATATCTATAGATTGCAACTAATAAAATCATATTGGTTAAAGTGACCTAAAAGAATAGAACTTACATTTCAAGAATATTACCACTATACAGGGTGTTCTTAAATAACATCAGCAACGGAAGTGGGTAATTCTTTGAATACAAGTTCATATAAACATGGGTCCCCAAACGCTTTATTACCGATCTACAGGGTGTTGAAATTACAAGATTTTTGTTTTTTCTTTATTACTCCCTGCAGTTTTTGAGATATTTAGCTCAAATTTGGAGTTTAGGTTAAGTTTTGATTTAGCGTTATTGAGAAAAAAATAAAGGACCGATTTTTCTGAAATTGGCTAAACGAAAATATTTTTTAATTTATTTTTTATCGATAATGGTCACAAACAAAAAAAAACTATAAGAGACCAAAAAATTTCTAAACAAATTAGAAAATTTTATTTTGTATTTTAGAATCTACCACAAAAAAGTTTAAGGAAAAAATTTCAACACCCTGTAGAACGGCAACGAAGCGTTTGAGGATCTATGTTTATATGAATCTTCATTCATGAAATAAGCCATGGAATTAATCCCTTTTGTATGCAGATGTTATTTATGAACACCCTGTATAGTGATAATATTATTGAAATGTATGTTATATCCTTTTAGGTTATTTAAAATCGATATGATTTTATTAGTTGCAATCTAGAGGTATTTTATTCATTTATTCAGTTACTTTTATTCAAAATTGTAATAGGTACTTAATACAAAGTTCATCCTATGCATGGAATGTTGCCATTATTTTCTTAATTTAATGTCGTTACGAAGGCTATAATAAATAATTTATCAGGTTCTGATACTGTTTAATTTTTACATTAGGGAACAATAGAATACTTCTACAGTTTTTTTTTATTCATTTTAAACACTGTTCACACAAGTATGCTCTTAATTTATTTCCTCAAAATAATCTTTCTAAAATTAAGAAATATTAAATCTGAGCCAAACATTCTAATGCAGCTATTTTTAATTTCGAGTTATGTATGTATATGTATATATTTTTTTAAGTTACAATCATTTATGTTTTAATGGTATATTTGGAGTGATTATGTACCTACATTTTTTATTTTGTTAAATGTAATTCAAAATTTTGTTAAATAATAAATATATGATTTCAATGTTATCGGCATTTTGGCACAAAAATTGACTGGTTTAAATTAAATAGGATTTTTTGAATTTATAAGGCTACGTTTAAATTTTTTCCTTACTAGGACTTGGTAATTTTTTTCTAAATAAAAAATCACCTATATGGAAAGTAACAAATATACGTCGAAAGTAAATGTTATTAAAAATTGTTTCAATAATTTGAATATTAAAATGTTGCTTGCTTCCTAATGATGAAGTTTTTTTTAGTGTACGCAATAGATATAAGCATTAAGATCAGAAAATTCATACCACTTCATTGGCGATAATAGTTACCGTGCAAATAAAAGTACATTATACAGAGCATGTCACTAAATTTTTATTGTTAACTAAAAATGACTAAAATATAAAAATTAATTTTCTCAATTTTAATTGGGTTAACACTACCTCATACTATTAAAAATTGCTTACTGGGGAAATAAAACATAGATTGGCATTTTAGTGGGTCAGGATCTTCCTCCTCTGATGGTTCAGATAGTGGGGGCGAGAATGTAGAAAATATAGAAAATGTAGAGAATGGATCATTTCATAAAGAAGATAATGACAATAGTCAGGACACTAATCATTCAAATTCACCTACCCCAGACACCTCTCGACTTGATACTTCAAAAGAGGTAAGTAACCATGAGATTTATCAAATAAAGTAAAAACTAGAACATGTAATTTAACGTACTTCAATTACTTGTGCATTATTTTTAATTATAATTAGGAGCCTTAAAAAGTTGAGTTCTTTTGGCTTTTTAAAATCTCAAAACGCGAAAAGATTGTCACCTGCTTTATATCAATTCTGAATTTGTTTGTCAATGCTTTGGCAACGATCCATAAAAAGAATAAACTGAATTTATTCACAAACAAATTTTGGCTACAAAGTATTATTTCATTAAAACATTAAGTGTTATCAAATATATAAATTCTGCCGAAGTGTAGTATACTAATTTTATTTTTTATGGCATGTTTCTCAGTCAGAGAAAAGTTCAGATTCTTCGAATATCAGGAGATCTATAAGAACGAGAAAGGAGCCGGAAAGACTTCAGAGTAAAGATAGTGACCGAACTAGTAGTGATAAAACTTGCAGTAGCAAAAGTGAAGAGTGGAAGTACAATGACGCGAGTTCGTCGGAATCCGAAGAAGAAGAAGACAAGGAGAAACCGCCTCCTAGCAAAAGAGTTGGTATTAGATCTCGTTCCACTGTGATAAGACGAAAAGTTATTAAGAAAAAACGAAGTAAATACAGTTCCGATGAGGAGTCGACCGAAGAAGAGAGTGATGAAGATGATAAGCGGTCTGTTTCACGAAGAAAAGCCGCAGCTATAAGTTATAAGGAAGATAGTGAAGAAAAGACAGATTCAGAAGATTTGTTAGAAGTTGAAAATGAACCGGTGGAACCTGTCCCTGAAGAAAAATGTGAGACAATTGAAAAAATTATAGCAGGAAGACGAGGAAAAAAAGGAGGTAACCATTACTGAAAATAAAATAAATAAATTCTTAATTCTCTGCATTAAGTCTTAAAGAATTATTTTCCATAACCTTCCTTAACTTCCAGATTAATTCCACTTCAGAAGATTTTTATTTTCTATAAAATAATAATGCGATAGGGAAAATTCTATAATTAATTTGTTGTTTTACTCCTTTAGTGGGGATGTAAGGGTTTATTTTGTAAAATGGTTAATATTTTAGTAACTGGTAATATCACAACTATTTATTATGTGGAAGAAAATGGCGATCCAAATGAAGGAGTTGATGAAAAAGATAAAGAAAATACAGAAGATCAATATTTTATCAAATGGAAAGATTGGGCTCACATACATAACACGTGGGAATCTGAAAGAACTTTGAGGGAACAAAAAGTTAAAGGACTGAAAAAATTAGAAAACTACATAAAAAAAGAAGTTGAAATTCAGCAATGGTTAAATTATTCAACTCCAGAAGACATTGAATATTACGAATGTCAAATGGAATTATCTCAAGATCTCTTAAAGAGTTACAATGAAGTTGAAAGGATTATAGGTAAGAAATAGGTAAATAGATGTATTTTTGTTGTATGTAAATTTGAATAGGATTTGGATTTATTAGGAAATTAGAGATTAAATGGAGACATTACTCTTTATGCAATGTTATCTGATATTTGTATTTATTTATTATAAAATATTTTCTGGTTTTAATGATCAATTCAAACTAGTTAAATATTAGATATAACTTTATATTGAAGTTTTTTATCAACTTGCAGCTAAATATAACAAACCTGATGGAGGCATAGACTATTACATAAAGTGGCAAAGTCTTCCATATGCTGAATCGACGTGGGAAGATTCGGCACTGATTCAACGTAAATGGCCAGATAAAATCAGCGAGTTCGATACAAGAGAACAATCTAGCATGACTCCTACCAGACATTGCAAAGTACTTAAATATAGGCCTAAATTTCATGAAGTAAAGACTCAACCAGAATATATGATGGGTAAAGAAAAGGTTAGTCAACTTCATGATAAAATGTATGAAAGCATAGATGGGCCATAAAAAGTCTTGAATTACTTAGGTCTTTCATTTAGAATTCAAATTATTTTGTTCAAATATACATAACTAGTTATAGAGAATTTAGTAAAATGAAGATTAAGGCTGATGTTTCAGGTAATTTTTCAGCCTTTTATGCTTTTGTGAAAGGCTTTGTTTTTTTTTCTAATTAATAATTTATTTTAGAGTTTAGTATTGAGGGACTATCAGATACATGGTCTAAATTGGATGATTCATTCATGGACCAAAGAGAATTCTGTCATTCTAGCAGATGAAATGGGACTTGGTAAAACAATTCAGGTAAAGAGAATAAGCTAGGTACAAGTTTGATTTTTTAGATTTTCTAATGGGTACTATTTTTTGTTCAGACAATATGCTTTCTATACTATCTCTTCAATACACACCACCTTCATGGACCGTTTTTATGCGTTGTGCCGCTTTCTACAATGACGTCTTGGCAGAGAGAATTTTTTCAGTGGGCCCCTGATTTAAACTTTGTTACCTATTTAGGAGATGTGCAGTCTAGAGATACGGTAAGATATTTTTTTTAAATCTGTTTATTATCTATAGTTTTCTAAATTTTTTAGCAACTAATCGGTGATTGCTAGGTTTTTAATAAAATATGAAAAAGTACCGTTTATAAATTTCCAAATATGATTTATATTTATTTTTTAGATTCGACAATATGAATGGTGTTTTGAAGGATCCAAGAGGTTGAAATTTAACGCTGTTCTTACAACTTACGAAATCGTTTTGAAAGATAAAGCGTTTTTAGGTAGCTTAAGTTGGGCTGTTATCTTAGTTGACGAAGCTCATAGGTAAAAACAATTTTTAATTTGACAGTTAATATTTCATTTTTACATGAACATGAAAGTTATATTTGCAAACGTGTATGGTATACACGTATAGTTAGTCAATAGTATTTATTTATGTCCTGAGCACTTCCCGTTTTAAGTAAAACTGCTCAATTAAATTTATACCATTCACACTTGAAAATATAAATTTCTTTTCACCTTTACGTTCTGTACTCACCATTTTCCATCTTTAATAAATATTTTAGGTTAAAAAATGATGATTCTTTACTGTACAAAGCTTTAATGGAATTTGATACAAATCATAGACTGCTTATTACGGGTACCCCATTGCAAAATAGTTTAAAGGAACTATGGGCTCTTCTGCACTTCATTATGCCTCAAAAGTAAGCAAACTAACGATAAATTGTTTTTATTAGTTTTATCATAAGATTACATTGTATAAAAGCAACATTGCATTAACTGGAATTATAAACCGGCGACAGTAGTAAGAATTTGCAGTTGCGTTTGTAGAGTAACATTTTTTTTTATTTATTAGATTTAATACGTGGGAAGAGTTCGAAAAAGAACATGAATGCGCTTCAACAAAAGGCTATGGAAAACTTCATAAACAACTAGAACCATTTATTTTAAGAAGGGTAAAGAAAGATGTAGAAAAATCGCTACCAGCAAAAGTAGAGCAGATCCTTAGGGTTGAAATGACCTCTATTCAAAAACAGTACTACAAATGGATTTTGACCAAAAATTTTAATGCTCTCAGAAGGGGTGTTAAAGGGTCCTCCACTACTTTTTTAAATATCGTTATAGAGCTGAAAAAATGCTGCAATCATGCGTTTTTAATTAAACCAACAGACTTTGAAATTCAAAATACTCAACAAGATCACCTCCAGCAGCTATTAAGAGGCTCTGGTAAACTAGTACTTTTAGACAAATTATTGATAAGGTTGCGTGGTACTGGTCATAGAGTTCTAATTTTTTCCCAAATGGTTCGAATGTTGGACATTCTTGCAGAATATTTACAACTTAGGCATTTTCCATTTCAACGGCTTGATGGGGGAATTAAAGGAGAATTAAGAAGACAAGCTTTGGATCATTTCAATGCTGAAGGTTCCCAAGATTTTTGCTTCCTTCTATCTACTCGTGCCGGTGGTTTAGGTATTAATTTAGCCACTGCTGATACTGTGATAATTTTCGATTCTGATTGGAACCCCCAGAATGATCTCCAGGCACAAGCTAGAGCACATCGTATTGGTCAGAAAAACCAAGTTAATATTTACAGGTAATCATAAATAATTTTTAATTAACTCTTAATTAATTTATTTGTGGTAAAAAACACTCTCCTTTAACTTATTTTGATCTATTACCAAGTGACATTATGGTTGTTCAATTCAACAATTAGAGATTCATTTCATTTACCAAATATGTTTTTGATTTTTCATTAATTATAATATCTTGGAGTGTAAGGGTATATTATGTGTCATCTATCTTTACTAACTGCTTTGTATGTTTGTATTTTTTTATTTCTATGTAATTTGCAGATTGGTAACTGCAAGATCTGTAGAGGAAGAAATTGTAGAACGAGCGAAGCAAAAAATGGTACTAGATCATTTAGTTATCCAAAGGATGGATACCACTGGTCGTACAGTACTAGATAAAAAGAGTTCCTCAAATAACAACCCGTTTAACAAGGAGGATCTGACTGCTATTTTGAAGTTTGGTGCTGAAGAATTGTTTAAAGATGAGGACGAAGATGAAGAACCTAACGTAAGTTTTTGCAAATAATATGTAATAAAAGTAAATGTTTTATATTTCAGTTAATAATTTGAAAAAACACTGACTGTTGTTCTTTTACCATATAAAATAACGCAATTAAAGGTGATTTTAAACAGCAAATAAAATAAGGAATAAAGTAGAATAAGAATTAAGGGGAAAAAACATTAGTTTAGGCAGATGACTAAAATAAAATAATAATGAACCAATCAAATCATAGAAAAGATTTGGGTCATGCGCAGTATCGATTTCCAACAAAATAAAATGGAATCGATTTCCAAACAAAATAAAATAAGTTAAAAAGATAAAAGTTGGTCATTTTTTGTACTAATTCTTATTTTAGGTTATTTCATGTATAAACGCTCTCAGAGATGTGCATGTTCTTTCTTATTTTATTTCATTCCTTATTTTATTTAATTTGCTGTTTAAAATCACCTTAAAATGTAATTTATTTTGGGTATGAATAAAACGTGCGGTAATTAAGGGAGAGATTTACATAATAAAACATGAGAAATGTGATAAAATTAAGGAAATGCGCAATAGCACTGCTTTATATTCAAATCACTTTTACATGTTAGAAATATTGACAATTTTAATTTATGTAATAAAATATAGAAGTATAAATGGCAATATTGCACATTCTGTATGATATTAATATGCGACGACTAATAGACTGTAAGTCTTTCTTCCGTTATCATATTCTGTGATAAACAACCTGTATTAGTAAAAAATAAATTATTCGTTTGATTTATTACTACTGGTACCCGGTTAAACTGAATTACACTAAATTAAAAGATGGGTTCACATTCTGGACATCTTCTTTTCAGTTTGTTTATTAATGATATTGATCAACAATTTTTTCTCAATGATGTGCTGTAAATATGTGTCTTAATATTAAAAAATTACCAAATTACCTTTTTCTTGGAGTTTCCTTATTCTATAAATGACTTGCAATTTCAGAGTATATACAGTTGGTGACCTTGCTATTATTTTCAACATAAAATTGACTTGTACATGAATGACATAATTTCGCGTTTATTAACTTACTTCATTCTGGTAGTGTATCTGTAAGAGCTCTCTCGACCGCACTCGGCCGATTTGCTTCAAACTTGGTATGTAGATCCCTTAGGGTCATACCTCGCTTGGTTTTAAATTTGTTCCCTGTAGGTCAAAGTGGACCGAAGATATGGGGGTCACAAGGTCACATGCATTTAAAATGGCAAACTTTTTGGAACTAGGATTCTTTACGCGGAAATAGGAAAAAATAGACATACATATGGAAAATAGGGAAAAACAGGCAAACATGTCAAAATTAAGGAAAAACAAGAAAAAATGGGATAAAACAGCGAAATAAGAAAAAATGGGGAGAAATAGAAAAAAAATAGGAAACATATGGAAAACTGAGACAAGAGAAAAAATAGGGAAAATGGGGAAACATAAAAAATAGGAAAGAGTGGACTATAGGGCGAAGTAGAGAAAATTGGAAAAATAGTGCAAAATAGGAGAGAATAGGAAAAAATAATAAAAAACAAGGAAAAATAAAAAGTAGGGAAAATAGGGAAAAATGGGGACAAAATAAAGTAAAATAAGGAAAAATAAAGTTAAATAGCCAAAAATAAAGCAAAATAGGGAAAATAGAGAAAAATAAATTAAATAGGGAACATCAGAAAAATTAGGGAAAAAGTATGGAAAAATAGGGATATGTGGAGAAACATGAGAAAAAACAATGAAAACCATAAAAAAATGATAAAACAGAATAAGTGCAGAAAAATAGGGAAAAAAACTACCGAACAACTTTTTTTAATGGTTGATACATACAATATTCACTAGTAATCTCCCTAGAGCTTGAATTATTACCGGAAATTTTTTTCGAGTACACGAATTTTCTTAAAAAATCGTGTACGAGGAAAAGTTTCCGGTTATTAATTCAAGATCGTTAGGGATTCGGTAAGAAAATTTCACACCTAAAAAATTTAAAAGTAATTAATTATTTATTTATTTGACATTAAGATTAGAAGGAAAGACTAGTTTTGGTCCAGTTAGTCATGAGTGTTTGTTGGTATGTTAAAAGTTAAGTAGTAATTGTTTAATTTTGATTTGCACAAAAAGTCTTATATGAATCAAGCCCACTACAAGTGTCATTATATTTTGACATAAACATTTCCACTTATTAATTTCGTCCAGGGTACCCTGGAGGATGAAAATTTCCGGAAATTTTTTGGATTACCATGGTAACCAAACAAAAAAATAGACTCTGATTGGCTTAAAAATGGCGGTGTGAAATTTTCATCATAATTACTGCACAGTGCTCTGAAGTAAGTTTTCGTTTTACACCTCTCTAGTTTAAAATGTAAGATTTCATCATGTGTTCATCAAATGACTTCACTGTGGCACTACTAAACTGTACTGTACACTAGTTCGCTTTCTTTTAGAGCACTCTCCTACTTTCTGCTTAAGCAACTATATTTACCAGATTCTTTATATTGAAGGGGTTCAGAAAAAAATTGAGAGTGCATATAAAATGGGTTTTGCTTCTGGCAGTTATTACTACGGTATCTTGTAAATCTTAAAACCATTGCTTTGATATTTGTTTTCTTCACAAAGTTATATTGGACACGATTAAATAAAACAATTTAATTTGTTTAAATCTTCATTATATTTATTTCATCGTGTAGTATGGATATTCATCAAAAGCCTCATCTATTCAATTTTTATATTGGACAGTTTTAATTGTCCTGATTTGGTTAAAATGTTTCAAATGAATAGTGAAAAACAATTCTTGGATATGATAGTAGTTTGGAAGACGATTTTTAAAAGCCTAGGAAGAAAATAAAGGTGATAGAAAATAGCCATTCTGGCAGAACATTGAGTTTCTAAGGATATTGACAATAAGTAATATTTTTACCAGTTTGAAATATAGAGGTGAACACTGAAGCTACAATTTACTTCAGTTTTCCATCCCATACTATATAGATAATTTTAATTCGTGATTGCAATTCAACTTAAATCACAAATTGATTGTTTCTGAATAATTCAGAAATAAATGGCTTGATTATAACTGAAATAGGTTTGAGGTCTGTCAAAAACTGTGCCTAAAGCAGCAATGCTCTTGCAGCATTTTGTCATCTAAATAAAGTTGAAATGAGATGAGAGAACCTAAAAGATAGGTTTTATTATTTTATTGCACATACAAACTTTTTTTAATTAATATGAATAACAGGATTTTATGTTGAAAACTTTGACTAAGACGAATTTGTAAGGAAATTTATTATTACAAAAAATGCCATCCAAATTGTATTTGACAAAACAATAACGAAATAAAGTATGTTATTAGCAGTTAGCCTAGTGCAAATGTTATGATACATAGTTAAGTTTCACATTTAATTTAAAAATCAGATCGCTACTCACGATCAATCTAGTTTTAACAATTCACAAGTAAAAAGCTCTATTTAAGAGAGAAGATTATGGTAGAATAGAAGATTGGTTATACTATTAAACATAATTCCATTTCCAAATCTTCACTCTGATTTCCAAATCTTCACTCTGTAGAGGAGGTAAGAGCGAGAGGTAGCAGAATGTGGTTATAATATTTTGCACATGGAGATTTCCTGTAATACAATTAGGAATGAGAGTTGAAAAAAAATATTGTGACAACTGTTTAAAATAACATTGACTTACAAGAAAACGATAAAGGTTCTGCTTGCTGATCCCAGAGTGCTTGCCAGAATACACGAAAAAGAAGAAAGCAAAATGTAAATGCACTACTTAATAATAACATCGGAAATAGATTAAGGCAATTTACTTTAATTAATGTATATTTTCGAAATTATTATTAAATTAAGCAAATTTTATTAATTCCAGTTAAGTTCTTAAAAATTTCTAACTTAATGCATGTTTTTCCTTAATTTTAGTTCTATTTTTCTCTTTCCCAAGGTTTGTGCAAAGGTCCCTTTCAATCTATTTTTTTGTTTATAAGTTAGAAGTTTTGACTCCTTAACCTTTTCACTGCGGCTAGCGTTTAAAACAATTTTGTCTCCAGTACGGCTGTTTTCACTGGTGCTGATCAACACGGTTCCCGCAGTCATTCGAAGAAGTACTGTCGCGTACGCATACGGTTCCCGCAGTGTATCAATAAATTGTATTCAGGGCCGTATTTACAATTAATTATATAGGGGCAACTCTGAATTTAACTTGTTGCTATTTTCGTCGAAAATAAATAAAAATTCCTAACTACACTCAAAGAATATGTTAAAAAAATATTTTTATTTAATAATCATAATAAAGTAACTAAAAGTATTCTGAACAAATTATAATAAGAAACTACACTAAAGAATATACAAAAACAAAATTTTTATCAAATAATAATAAAAAAATTTGATGTGGCCAACACATGACCTCTCGCCATTTTTGAATCAAAAATTTACAGGTTGACACAAAAAAGTATGAAAAAAAATTATTTTTTTGTAAATCTGGCAACAATGGCAAAGGTTTCGAAAATTTTAATGAGATGAAAATAAACTGTAGGGTATACAAAATATATGTGTAAAACTTTATTGCCGTTTTGTATAATAATGGCGTCATCACCCATAACAACTGCCACTTCCGGTTGTGCGATTGGCACCAAAATCTAATAAGATCTAATCTAGGGTCTCAGAATCCTGTATGCAAAATTTCAAATTTTTTCATTCAGTAGTTTTTGAGTTATCGTTACTACAACATCCATCCAAACACACACACACACTAACACACACAGACATCATCGCGAAAATATTAAAATCGTATTCTAGGGACCCTAAAACGTGTTAATTCATTGAAAACTCACTACCCAATTTTTAGCATGATTCCTATACCTCTCTTATCTGAAGGGCGAGAGGTAAAAATCAGAAAATTTTAATACAATGATATCTTTCATCTAGACACCCGTCGTATACAAAATCATGAATGATTGGTTGCAAATTTCCCTGTTCCCATTTATATAACGGTTTATTTTGACGTTTACGTCTTTTAGATTTTGAAATGGAAGGTCTATATTTAGTGACAGATGATGAAGAAGCTACAATTTCTTCATTTTCTAGTTCACTGTTAGATTCATTAATTTCTGCATCGGATTCATCAATTTCAGCATCAGATTCGTGTAGAATAAACTCCTCCTCACTGTCACTTCTCGTTAAAAGTTCATATAGTTCAGCCTCGCTCAAAAATTTTTCATTGGGAGCCATCTTTGTCAAAGTCAAAGAAAAAACTTCTCTGAAAATCTAGAAATGTCGCAGTACCACTCAATGCCTGCTGATAATATTGACTTTCCAAGTTTAAATACGCACTTATTTTAAAAAAATAAGGAAAAAATAAAGTTTTAAATACATTCACATGTATACCCTCGAAAACTACAATACTTTATACTACAGTAAACGTTCCAGAACTGAATTATCAAACTGCAGCAAGTCGATCTAATTTTAGAATTTAGAATATATAAATACGGCTAAGGAAACCTCTGAATTATAAATACAGTAATAGAAGTTGCATAACAACATAGGGAATTCGTATCTAACAAGATATCAACCTACCACCAACTTATTACAACATAAGAATAAGAAGTTGAATAAAAAATAAAAGTGCGTGCCTGATAAAAAAGTGCGGATTCATACGGCTCCCGCAGTGAAGAGCTAAATTTTTCAAAAATTTTGTAAACTTTGTCGCCACATAACTTACTACCATCTATAGGCAACACATAATTCGTAAACAATATCTGATTCATACGGTTCCAGCAGCAAATGCTCTAAAAGTTCTCGCGTATTTATCCGGTTCCCGTTGTATGGACACAAAATTATTTTACGTATATATCCGGTTCCCGCAGTGAAAGGGTTAAATTAATATATTGAAATAGTAAACTCCTCATTAAATTGTAGTATACCTTTCTGAGTAGATAGAAGTCATCTCATTAGGGTTGGGTTCACAGGGTTCATAAAGGACCTAGATAACAAAATAAGTTAAAATATACAATTTATTTTAATTTTTTTTTGTAACTTCAACGCCTTCACTGCTTTCTTTTAAATATTTAACCAATATCTTTTATTTCCAACTTGTATTGCTTTGTTTCTGCTACTTTCTCATAACCATGCTTCTCTTTTTAAATTATTCTCAGTGTCTTATGATTTTATTGAGGAAATGGAAATACTTTAATTTTACCTTTTTTTTTATTTTTATTACTCCTTCATTCTTATTTTACAACATTCCAATTCCAATACATCTAATATCTACTAACAAATTCTTTTCTATTCTGGGACAATCAAAATTATTTTGATGGTTATTTTTTTTTGAAGTTTCTTTCCACAACCTTCTTTTTTTTTAATACCCAAAATTTCTACCTACTGCTTTTTTTTAAACTAACTGCTACTAAAATTTCTTTTTAATTCACATTTTTCTTTATGTTACAAACAAGGAAAAAAACTGTTAATTTTATTTCCAATTCCTATCCATTTTCTTTTATTTAAACCAATCCCTATTTACTATAATATTTTATAACAAATATTATACAGGGTATAACAATTTTCATAACAATTACCCAAAATTACAGGGTATAACAAATTTCATAACAATTACCCAAAATTACAGGGTATAACAAATTTCATAACAATATATATTAACAGTTTATTCTATTGTGGTAAACAGATACAATATTTATTACCTGTATGAGATGTCAACAGAAGATGTTCTAAAGAATAGCATTGAATTAAATGAGATAATATGTAAAAATTAAAAAGTGTTTGAACTGAACATGTCCATTTTTTACAAAAAAAAGTGTTTGATGTAGTACATTTGTGTTTTATTTATATATTACTTTGCATATACACTCCTAGATTAGAATTTACCTCGAGAAATAGAGATGGTTGCTTAAATCTGGATGAATTCCAACCAGCCCATTCACAATCTTGATTTGGCTAAAAATTTTAGCAAAAAAATAACGAAAAACAAATTATTACTTGTGATAACTACGTGTTTTTTTGTGGCTTTATTTCCACTTACGCTTGACGTGCAATCGAATTCAGACTGCACCCGCTACAACCGAGTCATACTACTACCATGTTAAAAAAAAGAAGTGTACTAACCATTGGTTAAAGCCGCATCTGAATCAAAGGGGTTTTGGATATCAGTGGCGCTAAATCAGTATTTGTAAAATTTTATAATTCGTTTTAGGAAGATCAGGACCCCTACAAGTTGCTTTTAATTTAGTTTTAATGGCAGCAGCCTTTTTTTCTTGTATTTTTTTTTTTTTTTCAGGGAAATTTTGTAGTCAACTTGTTCCATGCTCTTTCTCTTAAATATTTTGACTAACGTGATCTGTTTTCTTATATTCTATGAAGCATTTTATTTTCATACAAAATATTCAAGCTTTATTTTTTATCCAAAGATTTGTTTTTGTTACATTTTACTTCTTTCAACTGATATAAGTTTTTACAGAAAAACATTTCCATATATTTAATACACCGTTTTGAATCACTGGAGAAATCATGTAGAAAATAATTAAATCGGTCATTTGGAACAGGGTAGTTCCAATTTTACAGAATAGAAAAATAATTTTTATAGTTTCTGACAATAATGGAACATTTATTCATAAGAAAACATCGACAGTCTAAGGTATTAAAAATTTTTAAATAAACAAAAAACTATGAACTTTCCTTGGCTGTATTATTCAACATCACTATCACCGTCTTTAAAGTCAACGGTATGTCTGTTGTTGGCCAGGAAAAATGTTTCTGTAGTCATCTAGAGAGTACGTTCATATGCAAAAAGGCATCAGTTCCAAACTGATGCCGTTCTCGGCGAACTGCGTTCAAAGTAGATATCTTGTTTGAATTCAAACCGTTTTCATAGGGAATGTATAGACCCACTGATAGATTACAATGGGACAAACAAACTGACAATATGTGACATACGGCTTTTTCCAAATGACCGATTCAATTATTAAAAATTTAATTTATAGGAATTTATTTTGTATAAAGTTATGTTTAAACAGTAAAAACATATCTGAGTACTGTTAGAAGGTATAATTTTAACATTTTAAAACAAATTGATTTTTATCCTTTTGCAGTCGAGTTTAACTCTTCTGTTCAGTACAATAATAGAGAAGTTCCTTTTTCTTTTATTAGCTTTACAAATACGTATTGAAAAATGACGAAGAACATCAAGGTATGACTAGCAAGATAGAAAAAATAATCATTACATATAAATTTGAAAGTATTAAATAATAATAATAAAAAAATATTGTACCCTTAAAAAAGGTATGTTTTCTTAATTCAGAAATCTATAAAATTTAATACGCAAAGAGAAAGCTTCGGACCCCTTTTTAAGTGTATAGAGGAGTGAGAGTTTGCATAGATCATGTGGTAACATTGCTATATCCTAACCATAAGATATACGAAGAATATTAAAGGTGCAAAAAGTTAACTATTTTGGAGTTATATAGGGAAAACTAAAAATGCGATATTTGGTTTTTTGCGCATAGAATTTTTATTTAAAAAAACATCAAAAATGTAACAGGAAAGATTTATTGTATCTAAAATTTTCTACAAAAGTGAACTAATGAATCTTTGATACGTTTCGTGTCTTAACGGTCACCATCAAGTTATATTTTTTAAATACGGACCTTATGTTCTATCTAATAAATTGGGTGTAAAAATTATTTTTTTTAGTATTTTCCAATTAATGTTAAGTAATCCTAACCTCTGGTCAATTTTTTTCTGCGTAGAACAAGGTAGAGCGCTACAAGACATAATTATTCGTTTTTCGGTGAGATCTCGCAACTAAAAATTGCGGTTTTTTTCCATGATATTCAAAATATTTATTAAAAGATCACGTCTGTGTTACTTTTTTTCAAATTTATCTAGAGAAAAAAGTTTAGACCCATCACTTTTATTTAAAATAAATTAAAAAAAGTGCCACAGGCGCGCTCTTGAGAATTAAATACAGGTAAGATAACATAATACTGGCGCCTCTTAATACATTTCTTACTATATGTCTTGTTTGTGTTCAGATACTAAAAGGGGGTTTGCTTTGTCTAGCCCGGTTCGCTTCCGATTTGCTAATGGGCGTCGCTTAGGGCCGGTTCTACAATACCAGAATAAAGTCTGGTATAACTATTCTCCGGATAACGTATACCAAGATTTGTTCCGAGTATAAATATACCTGCGTTCTACAATACTCTCTCGAGGAAGGGATAGCTTATTCCGATATTAACGAACGGGTAGTTCTGACGGACCACTTTAGTTCATTTTATTGACATGTTGACAGATGACAAATAGCAATTTACTTGTTTCGTTTGCAGTCATCGTTATAATATAGAAATAAAAGAAGAATTTTGTATGATTTGTGAGGTTACTGTGTGATCATTTTTTATCTGTTTTCGTTGTTTTAATGTGTAAATGACACATAAATGAAATAAGTCAAATGTCATCAGTCATCAATTGCGTTCGACCAATAGAATAAAGTTATTCCCTAGTATATCTACTCGATTTCTGTAATATAACTTATCCGGTCATTTATACCAAGAATAATGTTATCCGGCGATTGTAGAACCCAACTTTCAAAGATTATTCTGTTTATTGCTTATTCTCGGTATATACTTGAATTGTAGAACCGGCCCTTAGTCTATATTAGAATCCAAGTATTCAGTAAATAATTTATATCTAGTGATCTGTCGCAATACTAAGGCCCACTTGTATAGGTTAAACCTCAAGTGCCAGTTCTGTCACTTTGGATTAATGAATAAAATTCGTTGTATAGGTGTCTGTGACTGCCAGTCCGAATTTACCTGTCAGCTGATGGATGGAGGGCCAGTTATACTTTCAAGCTTCTGTTAACACATGCGCCGATTGAAAATTGATGTAATTCGTATAACATGCCAGTATTATAAACTATAAAATATTTGTTATTCTCTTGGCACAATTTTTCAAACATGGACATTTTGGAAATATTTGAAGATATACTTATTATTTGATAATGAAGAAGATAGAGATGTTATAAATATTGTGGAAAACCCAAGAAGACCTCGAATTTTTCTTCCATCAAGAATTTATCAATAGGTTCAGGATTTCAAGAGCTTGAGGTATAAATTCAACAAATTTTGCGAACCAATGTAATCTGAAGCTAGGCACACATTCTTTAACTGGAACATATACAAGAAATATTTTTAATTTTCATCGCTTTAAATTACAGTTTAAACCTTAGCTTAAACTATACTATAAACGTAACATATACAACTGACCCTAAGTGTGTTTGGGTTCGCCGTAATTTTGTTCTTTTCATTTAAAAATAGTGGTAGCCTTTGTGTGACTTTGTTTTCGACGATGAATTCCCTGATACTTGGCAGGAAGATTCATTAATTTTGCGTAGTGGTCTTGTGTCAGGGCTAACCTCAGACACCTGTTTACTTTGCAGTTTTTTTAATGTGTCCAGTCGAACAGATGGTGTCAGTTTTGTCTCTCCACATACAAGCCAAGTAGTTCCGACCAGCTGTCAAATTATGCGCAGCGATAGACGTCCATATACATTTTAGTCTAACCCTAAAAACAAGGAAATATAGAACACGAAGATAGCAATGTTTACCATTCACTTTGACAAGACACTGGGCCGGTATCTCAACCGATATTTTTTTTCCAACCCCCTATTTACCACCTGTGAGTTAACACTGCAGATGTTCTGTATCAAACTTGTGCGGACGAAACGGATTTTGTGTTTTTTTTTCTGCCTCTTATGTGTAGCCTTTGTTACTGTTTCTCAGTTCCACTTTTAAGGAACAGTAATTGAGTGACATTACTATAGTTGAACGCTGTTCTCGCATGTATGTCTAATGCATGATACAAAAATTCAAACCCTATTTCTTTCTGTGGCGTAAAGGTAAACATTTTTGTCATAAATATAAGGCTTATCTGTGCTTTGGAGTGGGAAGAGAGGCATCTAAAACTGAAATTAGAAATTATAAATACCTTCTCTAAAAAAATTGACACAGTATACGAAAACAGCTCAGTATATGTCAGTGTATGACAAAGTATTCGGAAAAAAGAATGCAAGTGTTTGTTTATAATATTGCAGTTCATGGATTATGGGGTAAATACGTGAGAATTTACTGCGCATCTTGAAAGGGGCTTATCATCGGCCATGTCTCCTTCCGTGAGCTGTACTAGAAAGTGCAGTAGAAGAAGTGGCTAAAGCGTCCTTGAATGAAGCGATTGAGGAAGCTGTCGACATAAATGACGGAAACCGTGACATGACTGTTGTCATCCAACGGAATTTGAATGTTTTGAAGTATATGACAAAAACAATCAGAGCTGAATATCTCCACCTAAATTCAAACTAGCTCACTCGTTCTGCTTTACAAATACAGATGCGTGGTGTAAATTTCACAAATTCTCAAGGAAAGATATGTTCACTTATAACCTTTTCACTTGCCTGCCTCAAAATGTCTGAAATAAAACCTATTTTTTGCGACCCGACCTATTGAAAAAATCCCTACATGGACAAACACATCTAATTAAATCATAATACTGTTTTATGGCCAATTTTACAAAAGGGATTATTCCGTCTACTTGCAAACACTAAAACTTGTGCGGGGAAGGGATGGCTACTTAGCGATATGTAGGAAAACCTGAAAAATCTAAACACTATTATCATGAAATACATTCAATATGAGTCTTATAGCAAAGTGCAAGATTAAAAAAATGGCGTTGAGCCAGGAGCATTCTTAGTAGCTACTTTGAAAAAAAAATAACTTAACAGCAATATTCCAAATGCAGAATATTAATCCAAGCTAGAAACCAAAGAATCCCCATAAGAAAGAAAGCTCTAAGAAAACTTGTAGCGGCGGAGACAATCCTCAAGCACTGACAAAAACAACTCAACGAAATTATTTCTTTATACTGTGTGTCCACTTGTATGTTCCCATATGTTAAATGCCTATAACTTTTAAACGGTTCAAGATAAAAATATGCGGTTTTCACTGAAATATTTTGTTTCAGAGTGTTGGTTGAAGATATTAATTTTTTCTATCGATTTCGAAGACACCACAACAATTTTTTACTCGGCCATTTGCTAACCGATATCGCTAGATATGTTAAGCTCAGTTCTTTAAAATTACAAAAAAAATACTAGATGCCCCATTAAAAAAAGTCAACCAAAAATTTGCCATTTTCGATGTGATGTCACCGAAATCGATAAAAAAAATAATCTTCCTGAATACCGAGTTATGAATAGATAAACACCCGGTGCAGTCACACACTAGTAGTCAAGAATCATTGTATTTCAACTCCAATTATGTGCAATTTTGAAGAAGAATCATCGTATTTCAACCAAAATTATGTGCAAATTTTGGCGAAGTTGACTCTAATTCTTTATCAATTTGTTTCCTGTGTTTAATTAACTGCTCTAATACATTAGAAGGTATATGTTTTTAATTATACCGTATCCAAGTGAAAGCCTAGATATTTGAACCTGTTTCCATGGTGTATTTCGTGGTAACTAATAATTTGTTAAATGTATTATTAAGATCACTTTTACTATTGATGGTCGTGTTTAAGACCAAAATAGGACGCTAGAGTCCTCAGTGCCAACCCAATGAAGGAAAAGAATGTTGATTCCTCCTGTAATTATGGTCGCAAGGTTAATTTCTGCCTTCTTAAGTTTTACAAAGTTTTAAGCCGTCGTCCCACCAAAGCAGCGCAACAGCGACACGATGTCGCTAGTGTGTATCTTTCGTGTGTTGAACCCGTATACATACCAACGCTCCAGCAAAGAAACATCCAAGCTGTTGTGAAGCGACGCATAACAGAAAAATGAACACGACACGTCGCTTTCGTAGGACAACACCATGTCGCCTGCTTGTATCATGTCGAAATTGTGTCGTTGTCGCGTCGGCTGTTGCGCTGCTTTGATGGGACGAGTGCTTTAGTCCCAATTATTACGATAGAAAAACTATCCGATGGCATAGTATTGAGCAGTTCTACTTTCCTTTACACTGAAGTGGGAATAATTTCGTGCAGTTTTACTTTTGTATAAGCTGAATTGGGTGAGTTGATCTTTTATCACAGTTTTAATATTAGGTGGCCGAAAGAACTATTAATATTAGGCTCTTCATTCGTTATATCGTGTTGTAGTGATTACGTGGTCTCATCTGCCTCGTTTCTGAATTGTTTATCTGTTGATTTTAATTGTTTTTTTTTGTTGGTTTAAGATTGTTTCTGTAAGTATTATGATGTCAGAATTTATATTTGTGAATAAAGTTTAGTAACTGATAATACCAATCCCCATTGGAATTCTAATGATAATTTTCAAAAAGTTTTATATGTTTTCATCTGTTTGTCTTGGTGGTTCTGTAGTAGTCAACGTAGGGACATTTTGTAGTTTAATTCTCTGTTCGTCTTTCATTCCAGCCATTTGCGTTTGAGAGTGGGGCTGCTACTAACTATCTTGTTCGAAAGTTTTTATTGTTTCCAGAATTTTTACTCTATTGAGATATTCCCTGCATGGCAGGGTAGATTCCGTTACAGATAGCGCATTTTGTGGGTTCGCCTCGTGGTTTTTTCTAACCATTTTGATTCTATGGTCTTCTGCACACTTCAGGGCCCTTGCGAATCTACCACTGTAATATCCTATTTAGATTGTTATTCGAAGTTTTGATAATTCTGATGTAGTGTAGGTGTACGTTTTTGTTCGGATAATCCATCGTCATTGATCCGTCAGTGCTTACGAGGTAGACTGGACGTACGTGTACGTGTGTTTATATTGCTTCGATTTCATATTCGTGCTGAGAGATTTATATCTTTCATATTCGTTTCTTGGTCCCTACTTCGCAGGACTTTGCCCTCGTTGATGCACGTTGACGTGGCATACCTTCATTTTTAATTTCCCCTATCAGGTTTAGATAGTCCTCCTTTTTTTCGGCGAAAATTTTTGTTGAGTTCATGGAGTATTTTATCATTAATTTGTCTTTCATTATTTACTTTATTACTTTATTGATAAAGGATAAGGCACACTCTCAAGTAATCTCGGGATCGATACATTTTTTTTTGAAATTTTAATATGCAAAAGAAAGTATTTTTATCCGTGTATACTGTATGATTTCATATGTTAGACTGTATAATTGCCTTTATAGCGAATTTTATAGTGATTAGAAATACTTTTTCTGTAAAGTGATATATAGAAAAAAAGAAATCCTAGCGTGTTTACATATTTGTATAATTTAACAATTGAAAGTCCACTTCAATTATAATAAATACTTGTATTCAACACTTTAAAGAAAAATATTTCTAATTGCTACGAAATACGCTGTAAATATAGTTTTATTTTCCAACATTCAAAATCGTTAGTCCCTATTTTGTGCTACACCCAGTATACTTAGAATGGTATATACTCAGTCCCGGATTACCCATAAGGCCAACCTAGGCCATGGCATAGGGCGCACGCTTGCAGTGGGCGCAGGATACGAAAACTTTGTACTTTGTGAATAGCGAGCGCGAGCAATTGCAAATATTTGCTTTTCATACATTTTGGAATTTTAATCACTGTTATTGCGTGATTGATACAAATTAGTTTCTTGGAAAATAGTTAAAAAATGTATTCAAAAGGACTAACAATAAAAATGTGTTAGTAGCTCAAATAACCCCAAAGACGCTCTAAAACAAGGTTTACAGTTAAATATGCCAAAAAAATTCAACTCTCCCCAGACCTCCTTCAAGGGGGAGTAATTTAGAACTTTGGCCTAGGGCGTAAATAGCTGCTAATCCGGGCCTGTATATACTTACACTGGTATATTAGCGTAACGTTATTTACACCTTTCATAGTAACTTGGTAACGAAAGACAATAGATATATCACTTTTCTGTTCTTAAGTATAGTTTACGCTCACAAAATTTGAACATAATGTATATAATTACATCTTTGTAAGAAGACGAGGGTACGCGAAATAATTAAAAAAAATGAGTTGAAATTCGGGATAATTATATTACAACATATTATGGTCGACATATTCAATATTTCATTTTAGAATATTGTACTGTTTATACCACTTTTTTATTTTTTTAAGACAAGCCTTAAAGCTAAAAACATGTTATTTAAATTACGCGGACTTGATGAAATCATACCAGAAGCTTTGCCTACGTCACATACTGTATCGATAATCACTCATTGAAATCATTCGATGGATATTATTCGATTTTAATCGATTTTTCTAGTGACCGAAATGTACCAACATAAGTTAAATCACCAAATAAACTCCCCAGATCAGTAACGTCACGTATTTTAAAAAAATCATCATTTTTAATAAAAGGAAGTGTATTTGGGATTGGTTTTGTTTTGTAACCGAACATGATTAAGATTAAGTGTCGGTATATTAAAAATCCCTAAAATCTTACTTACTAAAATCGTCCATTATCGCTTCAATTATTAATTTTTTTTAATGTTTTTAATGAAATAACTTTATATTTATGTAGTTTTGCCAAAATTTGATAAACTCGTTTTGATTTTGGTTAATTAATTTCAAATAACTTGCTTGACACCAAAAATAATTCACAGAAAAGTATTTTCAGATTTCTAATTTTATTATTAGTTACGTAAATAATGTTTACTTTAAATTCCAAAACATCGTATGCTATGGAAATAAAAATTATTGTTTAGATTTGACATTTCTCATTTAGTATTTTTTATTATTGACAATTTTTAGTGGTTAATATTATTGTGTGATTAATAATGATTTGACTTTGTTTGACGCTATTTTATCAAACAAAACTAATCGAGTACATCGCAGTAGAATACATAACAGAATGTTATGGTTGACAAAAATAAACAAAACGGTATTAAAAAGTTAAACGACTTCCGGAAAACGAGAAAGTATAATTAATTTAAAATTAAAATTATTGAGTGTACCCTCATTTCGTTGTAAACTGGCGTATCAGAATGTATGTTGTCTACCTTTGGCCACCTCAAATGTATTGGCGCTCTTTTTCGCTGGTCTTTCATTATTCTCAGATGATTTTGGTTTGTTATGAAGGATTCTTGTTTGCGCCCTTGGATAAGTCCCATTTTGATTATTTTGGGGAGTTGTGTTTATATTCAGTTTGGAAGACGTATTTAAGTAAAATGGGTGTCTTGGACACTTATGTATAAATTTCCAGTCTTAACCATAATTTATTCAAAACGTTAATTTTAATACAAATTTTTAAAATTAAGAATATTGTTGGTATTCCTTTTAAATTATCCTATTTGTTTTGGAAACAAAACAAATGAATATTCCAATAATATTTTGGGCAGTATTAAATTAGAAATTTAAAATTTCAATAAAAAAATTATGTGGGTCAGTTGTACAAATACCAAATTATCCATTTTTATTTATTATCAGCAGCTTTTCCAATATTTGTCTAATATAAAAGATTTCTTATAGTGTGATATTGATGAAATTCTCCGACGAGCAGAAACTAGAGATGACGCACCAGCTATGGCTGGAGATGAACTTCTATCTGCCTTTAAAGTGGCGAGTTTTGCGGCGTTTGACGAAGATACTGAACCTTCCCCAGTTAATAACGTTGCTGACGATGAAAGCAAGGATTGGGATGAAATTATTCCAGAAAAACTTCGAAAGAAAGTAGAAGATGAAGAGAAAAACAAAGAAATGGAAGACCTCTATCTTCCTCCTAGAAGTAGAAAAACTCTTCAACAAATAAATCAGTCAGAAAGTGATGGCGAAGACGGAAAGGGAAGGAAGAAAGGAAAAAAGGATGGCGATGAATCTGTGGGGTCTAGTGCAGAAGAATCGGATGAAGAACGACCAAAGAAACGTGGAAGGACGTCTACTAAGGAAAAAATAAAAAACTTTAGTGATGCAGAGGTAAGTTTGTATTTATCTCTTTTCGATTTACTTCTTTGATACTGCAGCATTATTTCTTAATATCTTTATCGTCCATACCACCCACCCTTTGTTCTTTTTCTCAAATTCGATTTATGACTTTGTCAACAATATTTTGTACTTTTAGTTCTGGCACAGAAGATAAACTAATACATATATATGTAATACTCCTATATCGCCAACGTCCTATTTTTGCCTGTAGAAACAAAGTGTTCCGACAGAAGGAGATCAAGATCGGAATTGGGTGCCAACGCGCATGCCCATATACATAAATTGCATTGGCGTCGTGTCCCGTGGTGAAAAAGGAACGTAGAGAAAAGGAAAGTTAAGGAAACGTAGACGATTTTACAGCTGTGACGCCTATGCCTATCCGAGACTGCGTGAGAGAGAAACGATCGTCTACACTCTACTATCGGCGACACACTTCTCTCTCAAGCTGGCGATATAGGAGTATTACATATATGCTAATACAGAAGCGAAGGTTCCTGATGTAGCGATGGTCAAAATTTGAGTGAAAGTTGAAGTTTCTGCCGCTTAATACACTGGGAAAAATGATAAAAATTTGTAAATTCGTCCATGTAGACCTACGAATCTTGAACATTTTTCCCAGTGTATTAAGCGGCATAAACTTCAACTGTCACTCAAATTTTGACCATCGCTACATCAGGAACCTTCGCTTCTGTATTAGCATATATGTTTATATTAGTTTATCTTCTGTGGTTCTGGTTCAGTAGTTTCTGAACTATGTCTAACAAGTTCCTCAGCCATTGCCATCAATTCTTTGTTGACCAAACACCTCGATAAATGGCCTTATACTGATCTGCCATTATCTTAGTTCTTAGCATTTCCATACCTTTCTTCTTGACAGCACAATACCCTGAGTGTCTGATATAATATGGCTCTGCTTATTTTTGCATGCGTTCCTGGTCTTTAAAACAGAAACCTAGTTTCCTAGTACCTGGCTGAAGATAACGTATTAGGTCCATTCCATTTTACTCAGTATCAACATAGTGGATTTGTCATGTAATCTTATGAGTCATGCATTTAACCAAACTATTTTTAATTAATTACAGATTAGAAGATTTGTTAAAAGCTATAAGAAATTTAGTGCTCCATTAAAAAGACTAGAAGCTGTAGCATGCGATGCGGAACTCCAAGAAAAACCGCTTCAAGAATTAAAAAAATTGGGGGAGTTGCTTCACGATAGATGCCGGTTGTTTATGAATGAGCAAGCAAAGGAAAATACTGAATCTAATACGCAGGATGAACAAAAGGGTCGTAAAAGAGGGCCATCTTTTAAATTAGGAGGCGTATCTGTAAATGCCAAGACTATGATGGCATGTGAAGAAGAGTTAGAACCACTTGATGAAGTAATACCATCTGATCCTGAAGAAAGAAATAGATGGTCGTTTGATGCAAAAACGAAATCTGCTCATTTCGATATTGAATGGGGAACAAAAGAGGACAGTAAGCTCTTGAAAGGTATTTTTATCTATGGGCTTGGTTCTTGGGAACAAATAAAACTAGATCCATTGTTGGGAATCGGAGATAAAATTATTCTTAATAATGAAGAGAAAAAACCGCAAGGAAAACACCTGCAATCTCGAGCTGAATATTTACTTAAAGTGATGAAGAAACAATTGGATCAAAAGAAAGGTGTACAAAAACCAAAGCGGCAACGAAAAAAAGATACAAAAGTTTTAACCAAAGAAATTATTGAAGATGATGCCAGCTCAAATGATGCTTCAACTGTACAAAATGTTACAACAACCCCTGTTACGCCGGTGATGAAAAAACCTGTAAAAACGCACGTTAAAAAAGACGAAAAAGATGATTGTACAAGCGAAAAGAAAGAAAAGAAAAAAGATAAAAAGAAAGAAAAGAAAATATCTGGTCCCATGCATTTTTCTACGAATGAACCTATTGCTTTAAATATTTTAGGAGGATTGGATCCAACAATATTTAATGAATGCAAGGAAAAGATGAGACCTGTAAAAAAGGCTTTAAAGGCATTAGATAATCCTGACCAATCACTGTCAGAATCAGAGCAAGTTCAACATACTAGAGACTGCCTTTTACAAATAGGAGAACAGATTAATATGTGTTTGAAGCAATACACAGACCCTGAAAAAGTGAAAGAATGGAGAAGGTAAGTTTTTTCTAGTTAGTCAATTTTAATGACATTTAATTTGTTCTTGATGAGTTCTTTGTCATCTATTTTAATTTTAGCAATTTATGGTATTTTGTATCAAAATTTACCGAATATGATGCCAAAAAATTATATAAATTGTATAAAAAGGCCTGCAAGAAAACGGAAAAAACAGAGAGGAGAGAAAAAGAGAAAGATGTAAGATTAATATATAGTTTTAAACTAAATGAATGCGTAAATAAATTTTTAGGAGGCAGCTTCTACTAGTAGTGAAAAAATAAAAATGAAAATTCCGAAAATTGAGAGGGAACCTAAAGAACATAAAAGGAAACATGAAAGTGATGCAGAAAAAGAGGAAACAAAAAAGCACCACTCTGAAAAGTAAGTACGATAACTAATAGTGGTTTAATGAACATTTAAAAAGGTTACAATTTGTTCTAAAACCATTATTTTTCAGGAAAGAACGGCGAGAAAAAAATTCAGATAAGGAGAAAGAAAGAAAGAGGGCGAGAGATGAAACGAGCGAAGACGATGAATATCGTTTTAACAGGCACAGAAAACCAGGAGGTTCCCAAAAATCTTTTAGACATGAACAATCGCATCCTGATTTAGAGAGGTGGGGTACTCAACAACGAGAGAGATTCCAAGGTGATCATAAACGATCCGAATATCACCGAACACAAGGTTTTCAAAGGGAAAGGGACTATCAACGTTCTGAAAAAAGGTACCTAAATTTTTTACAGTTTACTGGTTACACAACTAGAAAATTTCTAAAAGGTTTAGAACAATCTGTTGAAGATCTAGTACGTTTTTAATGATCTAGAAGATTTCTTAATGATATAGTTCTATACTTAAAGTTCCAGTTTCTTTAAAATAGAACCAGAAAAATTCATAACGGTTTGGAACGATTCTTGAAAATCTAATACGTTTTTCAATGATCTAGAAGATTTCTTGATTAGATAGTTCGATTATTAAGGTTCTAGATAGTTGGTTACACAACTAGAAAATTTCTGGAAGGTTTAGAACAATTGTTGAAGATCTAGTACGATTTTCAATGATCTAGAAGATATGGTTCGATTCTTAAGATTGTCTTACTAAAGAACTAGTAAACAGTTCGTGAAGATCTAGTACGTTTTTCAATATTTTAGAATTTTTCTTGCAAGAGATAGTTCGATTCTTAAAGTTCTAGAATTTTGGTGGACCGAAATTGTTGAGCAATGCTTTTAGGAGTGCTAGAACACTTAAAGTTACATATGGTTTACTTAAACATATATCCTGATGAAAATCGCATAAGCTGTTTCGTAGATACCATTTAACCCCTGATTCACTCACTATAAGTTGATCAAAAAGCCACATTACTTTCAAAATGTATATGACTGGATAGAGTTATTATCATCTTTGTTTATTTTGGAATATAGAAACACTCTAAATCATATTAAAGTGTTTCTGTATAACTGTTTGTAAACATGTATGAATATTAGGGAAATAACATTTAAAAGTAACGAGTTTTAATAAAATTGTTGAAAAACGTTAATCAAATATAGACACTAGAGTTGGGGAATGTTTTGATTTAAATCGTATATTTGGCGTTTTTTAATTGTAATTTTTTGAAAAATGTGTTGTCTGGTTAAATAAGTAAACATCAAAAATAAAATACTAGTTGTATCAAAACAGTAGTTTAATTTACAATTAATACTCTTTTATCTCAGTTGACAATTTCATATCAACTAAAACAAACAGCTAATTAATCAAATTTTTTTAGGTCACCTGAGAAACTTGATTGGAGGCAATATCCTAGAAGTAGGGAAATGATGCCATTGATGCAGAACCAAGGCATGTTTTATCCTGGGTTTTCGCAAGGAGCCCCTATGTATCCACCTGATCAACAATTTCCTAGGGATAGATTTTTATCGGGAGACTGGAGGCCGCCCGATCGAAACTATCGATATGATAGACGCCAGCAATAGTTGACTTAATTTAAATTAAAAACGTACATGTTCAAATGTGCGTTATTCTATTATTTAAAAAGTTACTCGGTTGCATTGGGAAATTATTGAGAGTATTTTAATTCGATATATACATATTTATTAATAGTTTTTATTTCCCTGTCACTCAATAATTTTTCAACGATTTTGCATTTTGATTACCAAATGTTTTATAATTAATTTAATTGTACATTTTTATTGTATTGAGGTGGCCGTATGTATATTGAAATAATATATGTAGAGGCGGACATCTCTTGTAAAAAAGTAATGTACATACAGATAGATAAATATGTTTTGATATAATTTGACTGATTTAAATAAACTCCTAATTCCTTTTGATTTCCTTAAACTATTATATTTCATTTATCTTACTACACCTTCACGATGTCTCTGATAATAAAATATTAAATAACTTTTTCACTCATTCCAAATGTAAAAAATATTTATCACCATAAATGTTAATGATGACATTGAACATAATATGCGACTAGTTTTGGTCCTATACTGCGGTTCATAAAAAATGGGACAATTATTGAGGTCGAAAATGTAGATAATTTAGTCATATAACTTTTATCAGAGTTTGCTTCAGCATGTCATACTACGAAAAAACCTAATTCTGTCATGTGTTAGTTTATCCTAATGCAGTAATTTAAGATATTTAAATACATATAATAATATATCTTCCAAATAATTAGGAAATGATTAATATTTTTTAATAGCTTAAATTTTCCAGATTAATTCTCCGAAACATTTCTCTAAGTTCGTTATGGCAATGCTGCCTAACATTCTCACGGGATTTTTAAATTTGATCTATTCTTTGGAGTTGAGTCTGTTCTATTGCTATGGTAAAATCTGTAGATTATTAGTAATCCCATTTTTCAGTTAGTTTTTTTGCCATTTTCTCTTTAGCCTTAAAATTGTATTTTTATTCATACCAAATTTATCATCAGTTATCTAATTAAATTATCCTCTGGGCTGCAGTGTAGTCAACTTTAAAAAAATATTCTTTGCAACTGAGGTTATGCCTGTTGGCATCTGTGCGAAATGTATTCGAACTCAAGTTGAATTTAGAGAATCTTGCAATAGTGCTAGAAATTCGTATTCACAGTTTTGAAGGAAGTTGTTATCGCCAGAGAGGGTTTGGTTTTGATTTCACTTTTTGAAGTTCGTTAAAATTGGAATGCTTATAACCGTTGAGTGTTGTCGGTTCATGATTAATTTTAAAGGTAGATATAGAATGGAATTTGACTATTAATATAATATGAATCTTCAAGTATATATATTGATTAACCTAACCCGAATGATCTTTAAATCTCACTGAAACACCATATCGGTAATGAGGGTAATACTAATCAAGCGCATTTGAAATTGTCTTGCACGTTCGTTCCAGTGAATCGACATTCTATAGTACAAACCAGATATAGAATGCAGTGTAGGCAGCATAGCCCAATACATTTTAAACGGAAGAATCCTTGGCGCGGCAACGAAACCGATGATACGGTCCTGGTGTGCTCAACTTCCCGTTTTCTAACTACCTGACATCGGCGGCATTTTGGTATTTAGTGCTGTGTAGTTGACATAAGCATATCTAAATAAAACCAAAGTATTTTTATTAAAAATTGATGACAACTGGGACAATGTGAAGAAAAGCCAAGGAGGTGCATCGTGCTGTGTCAATACCACCTTAACTAGAAGAAAAAAACTAATATTCACAGGTATCGATGAGTCATCATAAAGAGGCGATCATTCATTTTGCTTTGGCATTTGCTGTTTAAATGTTGGTATTATTTTTAACTACCGTCATAGCTAATTATACCTCCATTTCATGATCGTTTCACTTCCCACTTCTTATTTACTGTCTTGTATTTAAATCACATAGATTTCCCAATAACTTTCAAGTTTTTGTGCGCCCTATAGTGCCCTCTTTCGTCAGAATTTAATGTAGTGTTTTTATCTTGGATCATATACGCTACGTCAGATACGGCCATCATATAGTATTTGGCATTAGAGGGGTATTGATGAGGGGATGAAGAGGACAATTACTATGATACAGTGTCGTACAATTTCAGATATTTTGCTAGAGTGTAATTAAATTTCATGTAATATATGAACGAATTGCCGAGAGAAACGGTAATTTATCCAAGAGGTACTTGGGATGCTAAGATTGCCGAAGGTTTCGAACATCAGCTGAACATTTCAAATTAAAGTATTTTGTCTGATTTGCCATTGGTCAGACTAAGGCTGGCGTTACATGCATCCGTTATCCGACGACACGATGTCCGAAGTACTCAAAATTTCATATGAGTATTGTTCTTGATTTACATTTACAGTTACATCGTATCTGAACTCCTTACCCTGAATTCTAATTAAGCTAACCTACAGACTAAAAATACAAGACCTTTGATTGATTTGGTTGCTCTTTTTATGTATTAAATATTGAATTTAATATGTATTCGCAGTCAGCAGAGTTAGTTGAACACGACAATGGTTCATCGGCATCGGCAAGTAAAGAAAATTTTAAAAAAATGTAATAAATAATATTGTTGATATTACGTTTTCCTTGCCTTTGGTATGAGATATGCTGGTGCAAATTCATAGTTTTTCTAGAGTCTGTAACTATACAAACATAAAATGCAAAAAAGTGAGGTTAAAGTTTATCCGACATCGGAAGAAAAGAAAATATTTTAACTCTATATGATATCATATGAAAGTTGAATACCATCGGAAGTAAAATGACATTTGAATTTTCTGACCAATAGGGTTCATTTCGGATAACGGATGCAAGTAACGCCATAGGCTTGATCGTCAAAATTGGAAAACGACCAATCAGAGGCACAAACGAAATAATAATAAAAGTGATAACTACTTTAAAAAATGTATAAACTTTTTTTACGATTCCGATATATTTTATATTATAAAAACTGTTATTGCTAGATGCATGGTTCATTTTATCGTTAAACTAATTGTCAAATATGTAACAAATACAATACTTTAGCGTGATTTACATTTTACTCAAAAAAATAATTTTTATATATAAAGTGATTTTATTTATTATTATTGAACAAAATGCTAACTAATAAATGAATATGTAACTACTTAACGCTATTACACAATAATTCTTACAGTACTTCTATTGTATTATGTAAAAAAAGTTTACAAATAGTAAGGAACATGTTTATTCATATATAATAGCATCAAAGACTATCTACTATAGACGTTCCACGTAAATGGCTCAAGGTCAACTTGCTTTTGTGCTTTGGGACCAAAGCCCTAGATGTCTGTTGGTATGAATAATTAAATTTAGGTTGGCTGCAATGATAAAATTTCAATTTTTATTAGAAAACAAGTTTGCTGTACTGGTACTTATTACTTGACTTTTTGGTTTTGTTTATGTGAATGTGACAGTGATTTTATTTAAAAAAATTTGTGAGTATCTTTCTATTTAACATTTATTGCTTTTTCAATTTTCGAAACAATGTCTTATAAAGAAAAACGTTGTGTTCCAAATTGTATAAATACGTTCAAACCCGCAAATATAGATATTGAACGATTTAAAAAATAGTTACGTGCTTTAAATGAACACAGACATTTTAAATAAAAAAATTTGTGTCAACACAATCTAATAGATTTAAATGCCGTTCAATCCCTACATTAACCTGGTAGCCAAAAAAATTCCGTTTAAATACATATACGAATTTGATTAGATTTTATTTTAGGGGGTTTTAATGTTATACCAAATACAGGCGTGTCTTTATCTTTAGTTATACAGCCATCATCATCATGCAGCATGTATTAAATATTTAGAAAGAAGATTTTCTCATATATATTATTCATTTTTATATATTAGATTTTATCTGGGACCAGGCAAGTTTTGAGAAAAATTTTTAAATGATGCTGAACTTATGCGCAACTCTGCATATTTTAAAATTCCATTGCTTTATTTATTTTATTATAGTATTAGATTCTAACAAATGTATAAATGGTGAAACCATTAAAATAAATAAAACTTTCATTGTAGTTTGTCCCGCTGATTTTTAACATTTTAAAGTTTCCTGGTATTCTGGGCAGATGAATAATTTGGAAACAGAACACCAGATGGACTAAACTTTATTACCAATATCTAATAAAATTTGAAAATTTATCTTTCCAACTTAAATTTAATCTTTGAATAGCATACGGTTTTTGTAATAAAGGACACTTCAGAAATCGAAAAAACTGTGTACTGTTTTCAGAGCGAGTATTATTTTTATCAGTTTATAGGTCAAAGTAAATAAAAATATATCAAAAAAGACAATTACCTCATCATAATGACACATTAAAAATTTTTGGTGGACGCCAAGTGACGTCACATCCCCTGCGCAATGTCTAACCTGATATATTTCAACCATGACCCGGACCTACCAAACAAATACTTAAGGTTTTTTGGTTGCGACGATGTTGTTTTATAGATATCATAAAGTTTTCTTTGAATGAGGTCCTCTTAAATTGGTGTATACTTTTTAAAATTGTCCTTATCGCACCTAACTTTCCTTTTTTAGGCACACCTTGTATGACCCTCCAAACTGTTGTCCTCGGTGTTCCTGGCAGTTTTATCAAAAGGTCTCTTTTCTCCTTCATTTGTCCATACGACAAAAACTTTTGCTTTCCAGTGAATGATGACGAAGATATGGCGTCGGTTATTACTTCAGCTTATTGCTCATTTTCTTCATTATGGGTGGCTTCCTGGCCCAGAAACTGATTTTCCCATGGTCTCCACATATTGAATTAAATAATAAAAATATTAAACTGGCACTACCTATAATTAATATTGGTGGCTTTTTCTAATCAAAAAATAGTTTCTGTCTACATCCAGAAAGAAAGTTTTGTTGTAAATGAACGATTAGGATAAAGGGTTGTTAAAGCTGTTTGTTTATGAAATTCCTCGTACTCAACACTTTCAAAACTATCATAATTGATATTTAGAATAATAAACCCATAAAAGGTGGTAAGAGTTAAGTGACGTTTTCTAGGTTGAAATGAAACAACCCGGTATATTCGAGGAATTTTATATAATTAAATCTTTACTTAATCTAAACTATTCATTCTTCTCCTACATTTAGTGTAAAATGCTTGTAACTAACTACTGAAAATTTGTTTATTATTATTATTATTATAAATATGAGTCCATTTCAGAGAAATATGAATTAACCTAAGCTAATGAACGGGGACGAAAGTTCGTCGACTAACATCATTTAAGAAAAATGAAAGGTATAAGTACGTTGCTCAAAAAGTAATTCCTTTTAATTGCTCGATAATAAACTCGATTTAAGTGTAGGCCAATACCTATTATTTTAAAATCAAAATTTGTAATACGAACCATACATAGGCCTGTTAAAGCTTTGGACCGAGGTTGACGTGGTAAGGGCACCGTGGTAAGGGTAGGTATTTTTTTACAACCGACCACTTCACCGGTATTTTAACGAGTTCAAAATATCTCTTGCTACCAATACATTATATAGTACTTGATTATAATGTGCCTAGGGAGTATCCGCCACAATGGTGCCCTGACCAGAGTAGGGCTAGGGGTTATCGGTAAGAAGATGATTATAAAATTAATTTACTTACAACGTGGAAATAATGATGTAAAAAAATATCGGCTATTAACTAATAAAAATTAACATTTCTTGTTTGTGAAATTTTATCATAAATTTTAGGTGACAATAAAAAAATGTGTTCGTCTAGCCGATACTATACAAACATATTCTTTCTTGATGGTTTACCCAATTGTTTTTTAGTGTTTGTATATTTTGCGGCTTATTCTCATTCAGTGGCGGTTGTTTAGGGGTGACGTTACCAATTATCGATTGGGTTGGTGAAATAATAAATGGGAAAATTTATATACATTTTTATTAAAAAAAATTAATATTAAATGAATTGACTAGTAAATTAAATTATCCCATAAAATAAATAAATATGATTATAATGCAATAATCAGAGACAAGCAAGAGTAATTCGTTTTTATTGTATCTTACAGTTTTTACCAAATTTCATTAGAATAAATACTGAATGCAGTGGACAGGTTATTTGTAATAGGATTTTTTTTATAAATGTCGCATTAACTGAACTTATGATACGAAAACTGAAGTGTTATCTAGTAATCGATTTTATTATATTATAGATTAAATTTCAAATATAAGCCAAACGAGAAAACCTATCAAATAATTACACATATTAACTAGGTATATCTATTTACAAAAATGTTCTTAGGGCATCAAAAGCATGTGCTGCATTAATTTGTAACTGCTAATGTTTGAATCTTCTAATAGATTTTATAGAGATCTTATTGATAATTTCTACAGTACTTTAAAAAAAATAATACATTTATTAAAGTTTATTTACATTTTTTTTACCGTTTGAAGTTAAAATTAATGTACAATATTTACATAGTTTTGTACCTATTTTGGCAGCTGCATAAAACTAATTAAAAACTAACTTTTAAAATTAATATTGTAAAGTTTTGGTAGAAAACACAATGTATAAAATATTTTTTATATGACAACCCTTCTAAGTATTCATAAGAATTTACAAAAAAATGTTATTTATCACACAGCGACTCCTGATAGATTTTGATGCATTTTTGCTCTAACTCCTTGAACATCATCGTCAATCTTGATAAGCAGACGAATTTTCTAAAATAGATACACAGAAATTAAATAACAATGTGCTTCATTCTTGTAAATTCAAGCGAATGTATTTACCTCTTCTCTAGTTCCTGGAGTTACATACCAAATATATATCATGTAACCGGGAATGCATAACATTGAAGTTAAAGCTGTTACCCAACCAAACAGGTGCGCCCAAAGAGGAAATTCGTAGCTTAAGTATTTCACTGGCGCCCACTGTATCAAGTTAAAGAAAAATACACTCTGAAAAAATATAAAGATTAAATTTTAAATGCGGTTTAGATATAGGCGGAGTGTTATACTTACAATGCAGATAAAAGGTGTAGCAATTGTCCAACAGAATTTCCACCAACTTATGGGATAATAGCCAATCATTTCCTTGATACCATCGTAAAATTTATTGACTCCAAAAGCCCATGAAATTGCAATACATTCAAAGAAAATTAAAAACAGAAGACAGAAACCGCTAACAGCATAAGAGTCTAATATTTGAAATACATACATCCCACCCTAAAAAAAAAATTGAAATATAAAAAAAACATATTTATTTATTTAAATATACAAATATTTTAAAATACCTGCGATATACATGATAATCCAACTACGTAGGAGAGAACACACACAATCGCAATAAATATTTCCTTTCTTTTTCTTAGTAAACTAGGCCATTCGTCTACTATTGCAGTTACGAATCCTTCCATTGTACAAAATTGCGAATCAAGACCAATTAAAAGAATCATAAAGAAAAATAAACAAGCCCATAATGGTGATCCTGGTAATTGCAATACAGCAGACGGATATGCCAAAAATGCCAATCCTGGACCTGAAAAAAATATATATTTTTATTATCAAATCGCTTCAGTCCGATTCTCAAAGTATTAAATTTAATTATGGTGATCGATGCCATTTGTTTTTATTTGTATTACCGACACCATAGATTAAAATACCAAAAATGACTTTTTTGAGAATATATTGTAAAATATTTTTAGGATATATACATATTTAGTCTATTTTTGAACTTACCAGAAGCGGCAACATCTGCCACAGGTCGCTGTTGTTCGTGTGCCATGAATCCTACCACAGAAAATATGACAAATCCGGCAAACATGCTTGTACTTGAGTTTACGGAACATACAATTAGAGCATCTCTGTAATAAAATTTGCGTTAGAGATTAATAATAATATGTAGAGATGGTTTAAACTTACTTATATACATTATTCGTGAATTTATTGTAACTTCCAAGTGCTACCAAAGTACCTAATCCCAATCCATAGGAGAAGAAAATTTGAGTCACAGCATCAATCCACACCTGTGATTCAGTCAGTTTAGACAAATTGGGCATAACATAAAAACGAATACCCTCCATAGCACCAGGTAAAGTTATGCCACGTACTAAGAGTATACTAAGAAGTACATAAGGAAATAATGCTGTAAAATACACTACTTTTCCAGTCCATTTTACTCCTTTCCAAATGCAGAAATAGCAAATTATCCACACCAATAACAATGTTCCAGCTAATTCCCATCTAATAGTACCAACGTGTTCTATTCCTTTGGTGATTTGAAGAGCTCTTCGCCTAAAAATTATTGTTAGAATTTATATTTTTAAATATACGGTATTTCTGACAGCTTTGCAAAGTGAAAAATAGACATTTAGGTACTAACTGACCAAACCAAATCAAAACACCCATGTAGAACGTAAAAACATCAATAACTTATTTGTTGTTTAACTATTAAAGAAATGTTGATTTTTGTGTTAGTAATAAAACTTCTTATAAACATTGAAAAGAGTATCCTTCCACTGCGCCAACTCACAATTAAAATTTAAGTATATTATATAGATAATATAATTTTAAATAACTTATGAGTTTCCAACTTTTTTTCAATATTTTTAATTTTTTCTCTCATCTGATTTAAAATAAAATAGTATACAAACCTCTGCGAAAAGTTTCATTTCTGTGTCGTGCATTAGTTGACGTCGACACTATCTTAGCTCTCGGTACAATGATAGTATACCGAGGCGGAAAATGCATCATTACTGTCGAGGGCAAATATATAGATCACCTCGAAATATATATTTACATGTACATATGCATTAAAATAGGATGTCCAAAAAGGGAAATAAGGTACATACTATGTACGTCCAATAGATGTTCACAATGATAATTAGGTATATCGCTCGTATATAGGTACATCTTCATGAAAGATATGTTCATGGATCTACCTAGTATATCAAAATGCTATCTGGGTAGGAAAGTAACATTTATCGCACTATAGAAGTACAAAGTTACTTTCCGCACGTGAGCGGAAAATACTCTCAAAACTGTCAGATGCATCATTTATATTTAGAAATACCTATTTTATAGTCTGGCTAATTGGTTTCTGCCAAAGCCATTTAACTAACAAAAAAAAAAAAAAAATACCTATTTAACTAGATTTACCTATCAGTCAAATGCATAATTCTTATTTTACCACTTCGATATTTTTTGTAATATTTTATTAAAACATTCAGTAAATTTTACAAATTGCAGCAATAATCAGTTTACTTTTAATTTTTATATCAATTCAAAATAATTCAAGAAATTTTTTTCTCAGTTTTAGTTCCTAGTTGTTGTTAATTTTTTAAATAAACGTTAATTTCCAATATATATGTTTATTTTAATACGCAAGTGATTCTTTATATAAACTAAAAACAAACAAACAAAGAGCCTGCTAAAACACTTCAAAATGTACATTATTTGGTTAAATTATCACGTGGTCGTAGAAAAAATAGTGTACATATACTATTTCATCATAGTATGTAACAATTACATATACACAAGGCTTAATAGATATAATATTTAATTTTACTTACTCCCAGAATTCTTTTACAGGATCTGTCAAATCGTCCGCAGATACATTGTATGAACTAAGTTGACACATTTTAGTTACTGTATTATTAATATTATACTTTTCCCAACAAACTAATCCTTTGCGGTCGTAAGGATTAACACAAAATTTCGTGTTCCAGTAATTATTACATGTCCTCCAAGGAACATCTATTAAAAAAATATGTATTTAATAAAATAAAAAAAGACCTAGAAAAAAAACACTATTTTCTGTTAGGTAGAGAAATAATTAACATTGATTATTGCAACACTGGCATTAGTTAAAATAAGTTATTTATAAATGCCATTAGAATAAATTAAAGAAATTATATAGTTAAATCTGACCTATTTTAATGATGGCCTATAGGCCCTGAAATTGTTCGTATTTAATACAATAAACATTTACGTTTAAATAATAAAGTAGGCCTTTTTAACTCTATCGAAATATTAAATTATACAAGATGTTTCAAAAACATTACAAAAATTAATTTTTTACTATTTATTTAACTAGTCGCTAGTATTATTATTGCTAATATTTTTTATTATTCATCACTGTTAATAAAGAAATTGTTTACTATATATTTTATTTGCAACAAATGAGATTCCTATCTTATTTATATTATTAAGGACTGAATATTTTACAATAATTTAAAATATTATGCAATGTGCAAACAGAAAAAAGCCAAACTTGTTTTATCTTACACATTATTCCTATCCTAATTCTAATCTAGTGAACTGAACTAAAAATAAATCTTTTCAAATAGTACTTACCTGCTCGTAACGACATGAAAAAATAAAATATAGCCCATGCTAAAATTACAATATAGTAGATGTTCATCCAACAAGACATCACAGCAGCAGCATAACCTATTCCTAAATAAAAAAAATAAGATAGTTATCTGTAATTATAAATATTAATATTTTTAAAATCAAAGCTGTCTGTGAACGACATTATTACTTTCCCGGACCCATAGAAGGGAAAGTATGGTGAGAGCATTTCTAGACTCAGGTCTGTCTGTGTGTCTCTGTGTAATCTTCCACCATAACTGCCGAACCGTTTGACCAATCAAGCTGAAATTTGGTTTGAAGGGTTGGTGTGTGCCTCGAATGCGACCATTAGTTTCTGGTTTAAGTTTTTTTTTTTTTTTTTTTTTTTTTTTTTTTTTTTTTTTTTTTTTTTTTTTTTTTTTCAATACACTTTAGTACTAATTATTTTGTTGCAAAGTATTAAATTCCCTATAATTTTCAATAGTTGCGCCACTAAAGAGCACCACGAAAAAATGTGCATGTAAATTTCCTTTTGTATTCGAGTTTTTTCGAATTCCTCATAGTTTTACCGCTAGAGGGCGAAAAAAATACACATGTAGAATTTTTGCCTTTTTTAAATTTTGAAGACAAACAATACACTTTTGTATCAAATGTTGTAGTACAAAGTTATAGAGCATAAAATTCCGTACAACTTTTGTATCAAGCTTTTTCCCGAATTCCCAAATAGTTTTCACCCATAATTATTTTCAAACAAGTTTTAATTTAAACAAAATAATGAGTGAAAAATCGACTGAAGTAGATATAGAATTTAATAATATCTGAAATTGCAAATTATGAAGAAACACCAATGCACCAGTTTTTAATTTCGGTAAGTGTATCATAACACTGCGTAAATATTAATACAATGTAATACAAATATGTCAACAAATAACTTGTGTTCAGATTTAAATTCAATTTTGATTCATACTTTTTGATCGTGGATAAAATATAGTCTGTTACTCGGTTAAAATGAAAAAATTCGTACACTCGTGGTTCCTCACGCTCGCTCGCCCGCGTTCGGAATTTTCCACTCGTGTCGAATTTTTCATTCTAACCTTTTTACAGAATCCACTATTATACAGAGCAAGGATACCTATATAACTTAATTATGAAGTAAAAATAAAAACACTCGCAAACCACTATAGCATGTTTTAATGTTAGAATTTCGTTTTCTCCGAGTAACAGCTATTGTGCCAATTTTTTTTAATACCTCGATTGAAATAATTTAAGATAACATATTCGACGATATAAAGAAATCGAATGTCAATTGACGTAGGTTAAAAAATTTAAAAAAATTACCCAACACTGTACCTTATCGTAGATCATATAGGGCTAGAAGTAGTATGTTTATTAGTTTGGTAATGAAGGAGGACTAAGGTGCCCGACGATCTCTTATTGGTTGATTTAAATACGCGAATAGCATTTGACAGAATTGACAAGTCTCTTTTCACATGTAAATATACATAGGCGTGTCTCATAAATGGGTAACCGGATATAAGAGCTCTTTATTGCTAAACAACTAATATAAGGAATAAATAGACAGAAATAGTCAAAAGAAAGATAAGGATACATGATTAAATGACAAAATGTAAGTTCGTTGAAAATATTTAAACATAAATTTATCTAGATATAAACAGGACTAAACCAAAAAATTATAACATTTTTAAAACGGCACGGTACTGATTCAGTGGCACCCCTTGGTACGTCTCACCTCACTTTGCCTTTCACCGCAAGAACCAAACAAAATGTACAGAATACTACGTCTAGCGAAGCTTTAATGGTTTAAGTACCTTATGGATTGGTATTCAACATTTGTCAACAAATATTATAAGTATAATTACTGACTATTTTTAAGTAATTTATTAACAAATGTCTAATACCAATTTAGAACCTACCTAAATCAAATTTAAATTATTTACGCCATTGAATAGATGATTTTAAACTATTTTAATCGAAATATCACTCGCCATCTTGAAGGTGTAGCAGTAACATGGAAGAGTTGAAGTTGGGGACGAAATATTGACATTAAAATATGTTCTAATAGGATCAAAAATGAACATGTGCCAGCGTTTTTCTATTTTTTTTTCTTAACTAAGAGTTAAATTGGAGTGTAAACCTTAATCCTTGCATTGTATATAGTTATTTTAAAGAAATTTATATTATCGAGTGCTAAGAATAATAATTTTTTTTATTAAAATTTTCTCAAAATTAATACTGTTCGTTCTTTCAGTAGTGATAATACATACAGATCTTCAGAATTTCATTTACATCAACTGATTATATTTCTAGGATTCTTGGTATAAGATTATAATGTGAAGTGTATATCAATAAATATATCAATATATGAGGTAGTAAAACTCTAAATCTAGTACCACATGTATATTACTACTTCATTACTTGACCAACTATTTGAGAAAATGGATAACTTTTTGGATTTTATATAAATATATATTTTTGTGCGTTAAACGTACCTTTGAAAATAGGTGCGATCTTAAAGACTCCAAGGCCACCTATAGTCAACATTTGTCCAAGTGCCAGTTCCATGAAGAACATGGGAATTCCGGCCAGGATTAATGTAATAAAATATGGAACGAGGAAGGCTCCGCCCCCATTCTTATAACATAAGTATGGAAATCTCCACACATTCCCTAATCCTATAGCTAATCCTACTACGGATAAAATAAAGTCTAATTTACTACCCCATGTCCCTCGTTCAGGGTATGAGGTGGTGTTTTTTGAATAAGTCAATTGGTTCACTAAATTTGGAACATTCGTTAGAGCCGATAACTCGATGTTTTCGTGACGATTAATTTTAAGTGTGTCCTCTTCAAAATCCTGCGTTTCGTCCCTCCTGTTAGTCATTTTCTTTTCTTTTCTTCCACCGTCAGCTCATGACCCAATGTTCAATCTGAAACTAATAAAAAAAATATAAAATAGTAATTTTTTAATAGTTTTGTAAATTTTTTGAATCCTTTTGCAATATAAACATCTAATTAATGGCCATTGAATAAAAATAGTTAGTAAGTGTTACAATTAAATAATAATAATATGCAAATACAAATAAATAACTAGAAAAAAAATTTTCTCCTTAGCTGCGCTAAGTACATTTTGAAATTCTGTAACATTTTTACAGCTAAAAGAAGAATACTGAAAGATATAGAGAAAAGCCGTCGAAACATTTCCCGATAGGTTAAAACGGGTATAAATTGAAGACATATTCTTTTTTTTAGTCAGAATATTGTTACTTTTCAAGACGATCTGGCGTGGTTTAGGGATTTTGCAAATTTTAATATTTATAATTTTATTCTGAAATATAAAAAATATTTAAAAACGTTTTATTAAAAAAACATTTTCTTTCGTCTAAGTCACTCATTTTATATTTTAGATTTTAACGTCCACTTACCCGTAATTTTTACTTGGTATTTACATAAAAATATAATTTACTAAAAATTAAATAAACATCGATTAATTTCCAAACTGTCAATGTTTAAAAAATACTGAAAAATTGCACTTTAATACAAAATATTTTAGTTGTAAAAATACCTAGATCTCTCTCACAGTACTGGAGTAGCTTGATGTAAAATCCTGTCCATCTTACAACTTCCACCCAAAATTTAAAAAATGCAAGAATATGTCATTCCTTTTCTAACGTAGAGTTCACTTTTATAAGCGTTTTACACAACTAAATTCGCACTTGTCTGAAGCGTTGCTTTTTAACTGTAAATTCAATTCACTTAACCGCAAAGTACACAAATTATAAAATTCAAAATTTAAACAACTACCTACAATAGATCTATATTTTTAAGTCATCGGATCAGTCACTATCACATTACTATTTAAACTAGAATAGCACTTGTCCGGGAGTGTTTATTGACTTTAATGGAGGATATCCTACAGCGTCAAATGATTCTTTCAATCGTGCTGTTTAAAATCTGAGGACTTATATATATTCCCCCCTTTAAACGGAAAGGGGAAGTAATGTATATTCGTTTTAATCCTTCCTCTCTGATTTAAGACTAAAAGACCCCGTGTATAGCTTACCCGTCAATTTCCAATCTCAATTTTTAATACAGTTCAGTATTCACAGAATATATAAAGTAGTAAATTTCCTGCTTTTATAAATTACTAATCAGCAATTGAAATCCTGGAAAATTGAATTATATTAAAATTCTTATTGTTGAGAAAACGTTCAAAAAACCCTAGCATAGTTACTCTAATACTTTTTTTCCTGTCATAAAAGAAATAATATTTTATACAGGAACCCATGTTTAAATCTCAAAAGTAGTTACAGCATGTATAATAATAATGTAATATAATAATAATACTACTCTCCCTATATTTGACTCCCTTACGAGTCAACCCCAGAAGCCAAGACCTGCGCGGGAAAGGAGCGGCTATTATTATTATTTGCCATGATGGTCTCAGTCGACATACTGATGATTGATGGCACTATTTGGCATATGTTTAGGAAAACCTCACCACCACAATATATATATATATATATATTTTAAAGTGGTTAGTTCTTATACAGGGTGGGGCAGCACGTACGGCACTGAATTTAGTGCCTAAATCATAACAATTTAAAAAAATCTCTTTATATGCATATATGCATGTCAATAAGAGCTACATTTTCAAAATATTTATAAATATACAGGGTGGTTCAAAAAAATTTTGGCATACCAAAGTTATATATTTCAAAATCTAACACCCTATATTTTTTAAATTCGTCCTGAGAAGTTGATTTCATAATCCTATTACACTAAATTCCGTGCCGTAAGTGCTGTCGCACCCTGTATATAGTTTTAGTGCAGTTTTGTGTACAGTATGGTTAAATGAAAATGAAAGGTGCATGAGAAGTGATTATCAGTGTAAGTATGATAGAAATGAAAATAAGGTTATAAAAAAAGGTGTGTTGGTTTGAGTAAGGATTTTGTTTTGTTTTGGGAAAAAAGGTAAAGTGAGTGTAAAAGTTTGTTTTTTTTGTTTTTGTTTTCGGGTGGAGATTTTTGACTTTGACCGAGTTTACACTCAGCAAACTGTTTAGCTTATATTTTCTATAAACTTTTCAAAATCGTTTTGCTATCGGACATTATTTTCCAAAATCAACCATCAATTTTTTTTTCTTTCAGTACAAACCAAAAACGTGTAAAACCTTTTCAACTATTTTATTCTTATGGTTATTCTCAGTGATGTACATTAACTTTTAAATCTGAAATTATTTTTCTTTTAATATTTTATCTAGAATTAACTTTAGGAATATACAAGGTGTATAAAAAATATAAAAATTAGACAGTCATGGGGACTTCCGACAGAAGTGAAAACTTAAAACTATGAAATAACAGTAGTTTTTTTAAACCTTAAATTAGTTGTAGTATTAAAAATTAAAATTAGTTTGGTTTTCATTTTATTAGTCAAAACATATGATGGGCTGCGCAAGCCCAGTACAAAATATAAATTCACCTTAATTGAAATAATAATTAATATTCACTTATATTATTTATACATATGATTTTAATTATATTGGGTGATCCAGGAAAGTGGTGCATATGAGACTTATGTTTTTTTTTTAAATGGAATACCCGGTATTTTTTTACATTTTTAGATTCATTCTGAGAAGCTGATTTCAGAGACCTATTACACCTATGGTATAAATTAGATAGTTTTGAAGTTATAAACTTTTGATTGCACTGTATACATTTTGTTTTTATGCCCCAAGTAGAATTCAAAAAGTTAAGATCAGGACATTTTATCCGATTTTATGTCGTTTGGCTGCCAATTTACCTCTACACTCTTATTGAATCTTTGTAAAACTGTTCCCTTTAATTTTAATATCCGTTTAACTTTCACTAAACCCTCTTTTATATCAAAACTATTAAATCACTACCAGCTAACTTGGTGGGTAGTATAAAAAGCATCGTTAATAAGTGTTTAGCAAAACTTCTTTCAGGTCAAAGAAGAAAGAATGTTCTGTACTTTTTATTTTTATGCCAACTTCGATTTTATCATGTATGTCAGTCTCGTACATTTTGAACAAGAGTCTAAGGCAGGAGAGGAAACCCCAATATTAAATCTGTAATTTTATAGCATGAACATACGTTAGAATCGCATAGATTGCAGTAGAATTTTTAACGGTATTTGTTTGAAAACTTGGATTTATGGGTTTTTGCGTGGTCAGGTATCTTTTAGATACTATTTTCAAGTGGTTTTACGTGCACGCGCTCTTAAAGCGGCTTAAAGGATTTCCTATTGTGCGTGTGCTGAATCCATAAAAAACGGTATTGGCTCGAATCTGCTGTTTACATTGAGAAAGCACCTATGAATTAGTAATTAGTAGGACTTTATACTTAACTTACCATTTGATAAAAATGGCGATTTTTACATGTTTGCTCTTCATTTTGAATTGAAAAATTTTGATACTTGAAAATTACATTATTTTAACCTAAAGTCATGCCGTCGAAATGACTTAAAATTCGATAAAACGATTTGCATGTCCCCGTTTGAATATTTCAAGTATAATATGGGCATATGAGAAAAATGTATACAGGTGAACATAATTTGCAATTTTTAATCACTCTGCATACATTTTTCTCTTATGTCGCTGTTATAGTTAAAAAATTAGAACATAAACTTGTAAACCGTTTTCTCCGATTTTAAGTTATTTCGACGTGGCAGTTACTTTTCAATTGTCTATAACAACATCATTAAATTTAAAAAAATTTAAAATTCAATAATATACAGAGTGTTCAATTAAAAAGTATAACTTTAATTCAAATCTCATTCTTGGAACACAATGTTTAATTTAAAATAATTTTAAATTTTACTCATATTATTAAACAATTTTTATCAAATTTTAGTATGTTTGGTTACCCTGTATACTAACAGATTCCGATAGCTATATATTTTTTTATTTTAACACTGTGTATCTTAAATAACTCGGATCATAACGTGATCATAAATTAAATATTATAATATAATACCTTGTATATTGCAATAAAATTATTTAGTTTAAATTGAGGGACCTTAACTACTATTCTGCTCATTTATTTAAATTTTTCGAAAAGTGCTTTTTAATGTAATATAAGTTTTCTTCTTTATTATGTATATTGAATGCCTCCGAGTCGCATACTAAAGATTTTGAAAATCTTATTAATTGAAGTTGGATCCTGTTTATAATTTTTGGAATCCTGAAACCCCAAGATTATACATTAATCAACATTATCGTTAAACTTATCTATTATTCATGGCCCTTTTGCTCAAAATTATTAATCTTGCTTAATATAATAAATCCATAGGTTGTTCGCTGCTCTTACCTTTTTCGTTCAATTTTACTCCCATTGTTTTGAAACCTTCCCTGATAATATCTCAATATACATACAATTTTCTTTTATTTGTTTTTAATAATTAAAATTATGCTAACTTACGAACTCTTAAAGGTTTCTACTATTAATAACCGAAATTAGTATTATTATTTTATATATTAATGTCTATAAATTATAAAACAGTGTCTTATTATAATTTTTATTAAAACATCAATTTTGTTTATTAATTTTGACTGGTAAAGGCGGTGGATTAACATTAGGTACTTCAGCATTTGCGTTATAATTATTTAAAATTGGTGGAAAATCTTGGTACACTCTTTTTAAATTTAAATCATACGGTTGTGCTGGAGGTAATTTTTGCTGTATCGTAGGCTCATTGGAAACTTGCCGAGAGTCTAGTGTTGAATACGAATTAGCACTATAAACATCTCTAGGTATTGTGTTCTGTGGCCCTTCATCCTGATACAGCTGCTCCTGGAATAAAGATCTAATTAATATTGACAAACGATCATTTTGCATATATTGAAATATTTCCCCATATGCAATGATTTTCTATTTTTCATTAAGTATACGTTCTCTACCATAAGTTGGGTTCAAAATACCTAAATAACAATACAAATTTTATATTCATAATTTTCTAAAAATTAAAAACAATATCATCAGAAATTTTATCTTCAGCCAGTCCACTGCCTGCTACTCACTATTATCTTCGGTTTTCTCCTATTTTTTTATCAAATTTTATTTATTTTACATAACAGCTTCTAACATATTTCTCTATAACTCCAACTAATTTAAATACACCTTTTAACAAAATCTTTCCCCTTCTGACAATCAATATTTCCCAAAATTTTCATATCTGACAAAACCTCTTTTTTTAATCAAAATCAATAATTACTCATTTTTTGAACAACATTTTAACCCCGCATACTATTTTTTAAATTTATAAAACAATTTAACTTTTATTGACACCACCCAAATGACAAAAAATCCACCTGAAAAAGAATGTCACTCAACTTGTCACAAAGAATTTAATACCTACTTCAAATGGCTTAAGTGCTATTCATATTATCAAAATTAGTTTTATATTTTTAATAACACTTACTAAAATTTATTTTTAATTCACATTTTTCATTTTTGTCTTATAAACAAGGAAAACTGTTAATTTTACTTACAAATCCTATTCATATCCTTTTTATTCAACCAACCCCTACTTACTATTATATTTTATAAAAAGTTAATTTTATATTATACAGGGTATAACAAATTTCATTACAGGATTATCATTAGAGGATTTAATGAATTTGATCTGCAGAATATCACATATTAGACGAACATAATTTTTTTTCCTCCTAGTGTGGATACACGTGAAGTTTTGTTCTCGATCGTTAGAGATATAGATTATAAACCGACCCTTTTTTCCTTTAACAATCTGTTATATAATAAAAGTAAAAGATCAAATGTTTCTATTTGTGCATATTGAAAAAAATGTCTGCAATATATAATAAAATATTTGCAATGACGGATTAATTGAAACATTTAAATGATTATTGCTGTCAGCAACATTAAGAATTAGAGTTCTTAGGAACTACAGATTAGAGTTCTAAGATAAAAAAATACTTACATATCTTGGATATAAGGCTGAATTTGAAATGTAACTAATTGTAGGAATGGCTATTCCAAGAGATGTTGTCCTTAGTACTGGTTCATATACTGAGACGGCTTGACTAGGCACTAGATTCTTCTTAGAATGTATTAAAACATTATATATTCGTGGAGAACCTGGGAAACATATGGAATTTGCTAACAATATACAAAAAATAGCAATTGTCTTCATTATCTGAAACAATAATTTATTATTAACCTACTATTTACAGAATAAAGTATTTTTTTATTTTATTTGTTTTCCCACAAAACTTTTGTCCGTTGGCGTTTAGATAGTATTCCTCTATAATAGGAATTTGATTGAAATAAATTTTCATACTGAACATCTTTATGACTGTGTTTCATATTTTCTTTTATAGTGTAACAATATTCCAGTTTCGTTAAAAAACTTCAATTTAACATTTACATAAATTACCGCTAGAAACCATCCACATTTTTATCCAAAATGTATGACCTATACACATATTTATACTACAACTATTAATTATGCGAAAACCAGCATGCATTGAGGCATTGAAGATACATCGCTGGAGAAATTATCTCAGATCTTTGCAAGGCTTTTGACATAGTTTATTATATTTTATGTAGTTTCACAGGCAGTTTTGTTTCTAATTTAATAATTACGACTAACTGTTAAAAAAATATATTAGAAAATACTAGAACATGATATATTTAGATGAAATTTTACGCCTATTGAAAAATTTATTTTGATAAATTATGACATTAATATTTTTATTATTAATTTATGGTTAAAAATGAATTGAATATATCATTAAAATATATTTATATTATTAGTAAAAATTCAGTTTAAAAACTAAAGCAAAATATTAAAAATAAAACCGATAAATTATTAAATATAGACAGCCTTCTTCTCTATAATACACACGATCTTAGTCATTTTCATTTATCTGTATTTGTATGGATTGATTACTTTCAAATAATATTTTCAAGGAGATTTATTGAGATTTGCTAAAATCTGATGAGCTACGGATTAAAAAGTGCTCTAAAATTGGTAAAAATTGGTTTTTAGCTCTGAAAAGAAAAAGAAAAAATGTATGTATCAGCTTTTGTATATGTGCTCTTTATATATTACGTTTATTTTAAATTAAATGTCAAAATTTTAAATCCAGACCCTTTATTATACAATAAAATTATAATTAAATACTAGTCCTAATAATAATTTTCTATATCTATATTGATAAAAATTTGGTTCTGGACTGTACACTTAGGAAAAAAGCAAAACACATTGATCTTACCATTTTTGAGATTTTCATACTATACTTTTCCTTATATGTCACTGTCACATAAAAATAGGTAAAATATTTTTGAATCACGCAAATATCTTTAATTCTGTGAACGAATTTATTTTAATGGCAAAACATATTAACTTCTAAGAGAATGTAAAGGTATTGCGGTCTTTAACCTTGTACTGAATAACCTCGATGTACAGGTGGGGATCTGTAATTTCATTAGAATAAAAAGGTCCATTTTTAAAACCTTAAAAATAACCAACAAAGACATAATACACACCCTGTATTTTGTTCGTTATTCTTGGAAATAGTAGTTGAAGGGCTGGTAAAGACACTTGATAAACATAGACACTTGTTGTTTAACATTTGTATGTGAAAGATTATAATCTAGATATTAAGTAAAATATAATATTTTAATTGAGAGTTTTAATAATAAATTATAAATTATTAAATAATAGTGCTTTAAATAACAAAAGTAAAGATTATACAGTGTGGCCACGGGTGTATCCTATGGGTGAAAAATTTTTAAATTTTAGTTTTAGCGAAAAATGTCATTCTTGATAAAAAGTTTTGATTGTTCTGAAATCTAAAATACAATCATCAGATATCAATTTTTTCCAGTACTATATGAGGTTTGTCAAAAAATATGAATTTTACTCAAGCGAGTAAAGTACCTTTAAATTTGACAACATCGAAAAATGTTATTTAAAAAAAGTTCAGAACTAAAAACTAAGTTCAAATATGCAATTACATCCATTTACATTGAAAAATAGGTTTTGTGCTTGTTTAATATTGTTTCTATTTTGAATTATCTATCATGATAACCTTCTCGCTTCTTAATATTTTCTAACAATTTTGCAATTTAAACACGTAACTACAGTAAAATTTGCATTGTAATTGTCAATGGATGTAATTGCATATTTGAACTTAGTTTTTAGTCCTGATCAACTTTTTTAAGTAACATTTTTCTATGTTGTCAAATTTAAAGGTACTTTACTCTTGAGTAAAATTCATATTTTTTGATAAACCTCTTATACTACTGAAAAAAATTGATATCTGATGATTGTATTTTAGATTTCAGAACAATCAAAACTTTTTATCAAGAATGATATTTTTCGGTAAAACTAAAATTTAAAAATTTTTCATCTATAGGATACCCCAACCGTGGACACACTGTATATGGGATGATTTAAAATAAAAAATAATGAATGAGCACTAAAGAAGCGCCGAAATAAAGAGGCGCAAATTAAAAGTTATATGGACAAACTAATAAATTCAGAAAATAACTGAAACATACGATTATGAAAAATTACATTATCAAGTGTACATTTTCCTATAAACTGTTTTTTTAATGATCCAGAAACGTGTTAATGTCTCGTCCTATAATGTGGCTACAACAGCGATATATTTTTTTTACTCTCTGTAACGTTAGTTGAGTGTTGTCATATTATATAAACTAGTTGAGAATGTGCAAGCTAACATTGCCAAGACGAGATTTTAATATATAAACAGAAAAAAATTACAAATTTTGACTTAATAGACACAAACTTTTCTTAATATATTTTTTGTTTACTTTTCGACGAACCCTAAAAAAGTTCGTTACGTACTGAATTCCAAATGTATGTCTGTATCATTTTTTTTTGATTTCAGATTCAAATTCTACATACACAACTTACTCCTAAAAAGTGTTATTAAAAAGTGTTTAACTCTTACCAATAAAAACTTATAAGGATCTTAAATTTAAAAATTAGTGAATGTTTTTTCTTATTTGTATAAAATTTAAAATTTTGATTTTAGATTTGGATTGAGCATAAAAAGGTCAATATAAAATTGATTCACAACAAGTTTGGGCCTATTAAAACAAGTTATGGATCTGAAGTTTTTAAATGTGTGAATTATAAGTTCTTTTGGCAATGCTAAGCTTGCGCATTCTCAACTGGTTTATGCTGAATCCAGATCTGAAATCAAAATTTTTAGCACTGAAGTAAATTTATATTATAAAATCTCTGCTTTTTTAAGTAAAATGTCAAAGTTTGAAACCCTAAAATTAAATATCTGAAAAAGTATTCGTCTCTGGATACACTCGGGAAAGTTTTGAGGCGAAACTATGAGGCGCCGTTTGGGACAAAATACAACTCTTCCAATATATATAATGTTACACCATATATATAAAAAATATCCATATATATAATAATATTGCACCATATATATAGAAAATTTCCATATATAGAATGTTTTCATATAGACTCCTAATTTTACTAACCACCGCAATAGATTGAGGGCGCTAGTTATCCGTTCACTGATTGGACGTGTAACGTAGGTCGTAGATTCATAAATGCAGTGTTGCCTTTTTTCGATCTGTTGGAAATTATCCATTTTTGGGTATTTTTGCAAATTGGCCAAGTATTAAGCGATAAATTATTTAGTGTAGTTTGTGGCCATTTTCAATAATATTAAAATATTTTCTGTATACGCACAATTTTTATAACAAGAAATATACTGATTTTTTCAATTTTTTATTTCTTTCAGCTTAAAAACTGATCATCGGAGTAAATAATATACAATATGTCTCAGTAAGTTGGAACCATATGGGAAACTTTTTTATTATTAATTTCAGGCAAAAAATGTATTCTTCATAAAAAGTTCTGCATGTCCTAAAATCCAAAATACAATCAACAGATATCAATTTTTTTCAGTCGTGTACGAGGAATGTCAAAAAATATGAATTTTACTCAAGAAAGTACCTTTATTTTTCTGAATATTGACAATTGTTATTATAAAAAGTTGATTATAAATGCATATGCATTCAACACGTGTTTAAATTGCAAAATAGTTAGAAAACATTAAGAAACGAGGTTATCATGACTTTTACAATCACAAGAGATAAATGTTTATTCAAAATAGAAACAATAGTAAACAAGCACAAAACCTATTTTTTAAAAATAAATGAATGTAATTGCATATTTGAACATAGTTTTTGGTACTGATAAACTTTTTTTTAATAACATTTTTCGATATTGTCAAATTTAAAGGTACTTTACTCGTGAGTAAAATTCATATTTTTGACATACCTCGTACACGACTGAAAAAATTTGATATCTGTTGATTGTATTGATTGTATTTTAGATTTTAGAACATGCAGAACTTTTTATGAAGAATACATTTTTTTCCTAAAATTAATAATAAAAAAGTTTCCCATATGGTTCCAACTTTACTGAGACATATTGTATTACATTACGTGTGTGAAAAATCACTTTCTCACAAGTGATGTACACTATTTTTCCTACCACGCGATAATTTTACCAAATAATGTACATTTTGACGTTTTTTGTTTGGTTGCATAAAAACAGCGATCTTATTATTATTGTTATTAAATGTTATTAATTTTCACACCTGTCCAATATATTTTTGTCTAATTTAATCATCCCTATAATCAATTATCGAAATTCAATATATACATACACACATGCCGAAATTTTGAGGTTATCTTTTTTATATCGGCTTTTTACTGATTATTGCAACTCGAATTCCAAAATTTTTTATCACAATCGATACAATATCCATTTAATAAATTAATTTACACGAAATATAAATTCAATCTAAAAAAATTCCCATCAAAATCAACACAAACAACTACAAAAAAGAAATATCGCTCAACAATTATTATTTATTTATTATTATTATCAAAATAATTAATAATTATCTAACAATGATGTGAAAAAAATGAAGAAATAATCAAAAAGCTACGACCTACGTTACACGTCGCGATCCTTGAACAGATAACTAGCGCCCTCAATCTATTGCGGTGGTTAGTAAAATTAGAAGTCTATATGAAAACATTCTATATATGGAAATTTTCTATATATATTGAAATTTTCTATATATATGGTGCAATAATATTATATATATGGATTTATTTTATATATATGGTGTAACATTATATATATTGAAAGAAGTTGTATTTTGTCCCAAACGGCGCCTCATACGAAACAACCGATTTTTTTTATAATAAATCACCAACCAAGTAATTAATCACTTATTTATTATTTTCTGTACCAAACAATTAGATCTTTCTAGAACTTCCTAAAGTGACATTCCCTGACAGGGCAGCCAACTGTCAAACAAAATTTATTAAGTATATACACTAGTTTCATTCCGGTGTCGGTGTTCAAACGCATAGTTGCCAAATGTGGAATAATTATCCGAGTTACGGATAATTTCAGGATGGTTGTTATTGTTTTTGCATATAATAATAATTTCGGAATAATTACATAAAATTTAATAATATATATTTATGCTTTCCTCATATTAGTACTAATATTTTTTTACTTAAATCAATGAACCTATTGTTATTGTTTTTGCATATAATAATAATTTCGGAATAATTACATAAAATTTAATAATATATATTTATGCTTTCCTCATATTAGTACTAATATTTTTTTACTTAAATCAATGAACCTATATTAAAATATTTTAAACATGGCAACACTGTCATCTCAATCAAGCTTTTTAAGCTTTTTGGTCGAGTCCATTATAATTAAAATAGGGTAAAGTCGCATAGTGAAAATAAATTACTCTACTAAATATTACAAATTATGTACTATGTAATATTTGTCTAATCTAAGATCAATATCATTGATCATTTATCAATTTATGAATATCAGTGTAAGTGACAAACTAACGAACAAATCACTTTCAGCTGCTAATCAAACAGTGTTGTCAGATACTATTTTTATTAATTTAAAAGTAGAATTGTTTTATAGTTTTTGTTACAAAAAATACCTAAATTATTTTTTAATAATAATTAGTAGATTATTTATCATGAATATATGACAATTAATCGTTTAATTTATTATAAACTTTCTGTAAATATTTTTTATAAATACAAAATGTGGCAACTAAGCTTTTATCCACCCCGACTGCAGCGGACGAGTCCATTGTAAAAAAGTGTACACGTGCTTTTGGGTTTTTGCGCTAGTTCCATTTTTTTAGTAAGTGCTATATTTTGGTTCATAAAAAAATATGTTTCTATAGTGATTCAAAAATAGTGAACTTATCAAGACTATGAAAGTAAATATTCCTTTAACCTAACTTATTTTTAACAAATATTACATGTCTAGTGTAGGTAATTTCTAATGTTTTAAAAGAAAGTATTTTAGGTTTTCCGAACGCCCATTTTATTCGTATTTATTTATAAAATATGTTGGCAGCTTTTAGTTGAAAGTTGGCTACCCTGTCCAGAAATGTCATTTTAGCAAATTCCAGAAAGATCTAGTTGTTTAGTACTTTCTAAGTGATCACCTGTTGATAAGTTAAAAAAAAATCGGTGATATTATAAAAATATATAATGTAGTGTTAGTGGTTGTTGTCATGTAAATAATAATTGTTACACTACAAGTAAAAACGTTATTAATTAGTCGTGTATTTTTGTGTATTAGATATCGGAAGTTTTGGCGATGTGATAGACGCTAACCTTGAAGAATATTTTCACGTTTTCGATTTGTATAAAACTCTTTATAAAAAAGGTTAATAGTAATCTAATTATCCAAATTTGTCTTGTTTATTTATTTAACAGGTTGTCGCTAAAACTCATTTTAACTTCGTTTTTCAGCTGGTGCTAGTGGAGACTGTACATGGTTACTGTGGAATCATCTGCGAGGATTATCAGGTTAGTTTTCTATTTTTTATTATATTATTTGGTCAATTGATTCTTATAATATGTAATTTTCCTTCAGCTCTTAATACATTTTATTTTACACCAGTGGCGGATCCAGCGGTGGTCGAATATAGAAAATTGGGGTACGGACAAGAGGGTTTAAGCGTATGGAATATTTCTAAGGAAAATGGAATCCGGGGAAAATTTCTATATTTTGAATATTTCACTTATTAATAAATTTCGTAAGTGCTATTATCTCGGGTTGTGGAGGGTGGGGGTAATTTCCCGCTAGGATCCGCCACTAAGTCGCACACGGTTACCGTTTAGATAATTATTCAAGGAAAATGCGCATGCGCTTATATTCTAATAAATTTGATGTAAAAATTTTTTTTTTTTGATAATCCGAAAAAAATTTTTGTACTTTACTGTTTTCTTCAATTTATTTTCAAATTTAGTGTTTATTTGGACGAATTTTTTAATAGACTGGTTCATGTAAATTTAATTGGTCCCTTTTTAGCATTTTCTCAGAACCGAACTTATATTTTTGGCTCAATTGGTAAATTTTTAGAATTCTCATTAACTTTAATTTTGTTTATTGGTAAGAGTTGATGGATTTTTAAGCAGTTGTAGATAATAAAAATGCATTGATACGCCACTGGGTGAATTTTTAAGCTATACCTACATTTATGCTTAAAATAATATATTTAAAGAGGTTTTATTTTAAAAATTTCCGCTTTTCTCTCAATTTTTGGCACTTTTTACTTGAAATTACCACTTTTTCTAAAATAAACCGTCTTTTTATATTAACCTTTTTTCTCATTTCTGTTATTTTTTCTTAAATTTCTAGTCTTTCTCCAAAATTTTCCCTCTTTTCTCTTAATTTTTGTCACTTTTTTCCTAAGATTACTCCTGTTTTTTCCAACATTACCCCCTTTTTTCTAACATTACCCCTTTTATTCTTATTATTGTCACATTTTTCTTAAATTTTCTCTCTTTTTCCAAAACTTCCCCTGTTTTCTTTCCAATTTTGTCATTTTTTTTAAATGGCTCCTATTTTTTCTAAAATTACCATTTGTTCCTCATTTTCATCTGAAATTTACCCTCTCAAATTTTGAGACGTTTTTCACAAATTAGTCCTTTTTCCTAAAATCACAACTTTTTTTCATTTTTATCTCAAATTTCCCCTCTTTTCTCTCAGGTTTTGTAAATTTTTTCAGAAATTACTCCTAGTTTTAAAAAATTACCCACTTTTGCCTCATTTTTGTGTCAAATTTCCTTTCTTTTCTCTCAAATTTTGTCACATCTTTGTCTCAAATTTCCCCTTTTCTCAAATGTTGTCACGTTTTTCAGAAATTACCGCTTTTTACTTTCCCGATCTACCATTTTGAGGTCCCCTGAGATGATTAAGACCATTTCCAGATGAAAGTTTATCTGTGTGTCTATCTGTGTGTCTGTCTGTATTCTTCTACGATAGAGGCCACACGTTTAATCCGATTGTCTGTCTGTGTGTCTATTTGTATATCTGTCTGTATTCTTCTACGATAGAGGCCACACGTTTAATCCGATTAAGCTGAAATTTGGTATATGAGTTTGGGTTATCAGTTGGAAGAACCCATTAGTTTTTGTACGACATCTGTCGAACGGAAGTGTCACTGTCAAAAAATGACAGATTCAATATGTCACGGAATTTGACTTGTAATATATCATTTGAAAGCCCGTAAAAAAACTCTATTCAGAACAGTCAAAACTATTTCTCCAACTGTCACTTGTCAAAAATAAAAAAATGTCAAAGTTTGAAACATTCAACATTAAATATCTAAAAAAGTAGTTCATAGATTTGAAAAAAAAATCAATAAAATGGGTTTCGTTTAATCATCGGGAGAACCAGTTAATGACTGTCAAAAAGAGACAGAAGCAATATGTCACTGAATTTAACTTGGAAAGCCCTTGAAACTCTCGATTTAGAACAGTCAAAATTATTTCTCCAACTTTTACCTGTGAAAAATAAAAAAATGTCAAGTTTTAAACTTTAATATTAAATATCTGAGAAAGTATTCGTCTCTGGACACTCGTCGGGAACGTTTTGGGGCGACACATCCGATTTTTCTTTTGGTACACGTCTCCAGTAATTGCTAATTTAGGTGGCTTATTGTTCTTGAGTTCTTTTTTTTGTGTCATGCCGGCGAACGTTAGACTCAAAATTTTACTAAGAAGTACAGCAGCCACGTATCTGCCCCTATTTTGTACTACACTGTTTACAATTACAATTTTAGTCGCATTTTTAAATTTGATAATGTTCTTTACGTAACTAATACACTCTTGTTTCTCTTGTAAAAAGTTGATATTTTTCTAGAATTTCCCGTTATTTTAACTTTAATTTTTATGTTTTTTTTGCGAATTTGTCGGGTTACCTCTTTATTTACATTTATTTATTATTGTGATAAGTTATAAAATTTTAATATATACATACTATACAGTATGGATCAAATGAACGGATTAATTTTTTTATTTTGTAAATCAGTACTTTTGAGAAAAATCCTGAAACAGGTCGATCTCATATATAAATGCGCGTTCTGTCACACTTTTTTTTATTCGTGCCAAAATCAAATTTTATAAAAACCGTCATTTGAAACATATAAATATCTCAACTGACAATCAACTTTTCAATCTTCAAAATAAAGAGAATAAAAATAAAAACATGGCAGTCACGGGAACTGCCGACAGAAGTGAAAACTTAAAACTTTAAAACAACACTGGTTTTTTAATCTTTAAATTAATTGTGTTATTATAAATAAAAATGTCATAATTTGCAAATTAAAATTATTAATATTATTTTGCTTTTCACATCTATCGGCACTTCGAGCAACAATTATATACATTTTTATAAGCTCCGTGAAGTTAGCCCCCAAAGTATCAATTTTTTTTTCGGAAATTTCCCGTTTGTTAGTGCTTCTTAGTCCTTTATCTATTTTCGTTAGTGTTTTTCCGTTTTCTGCATATTAAGGATTATTTAATTTCAAGGTCAGCCCTGACAATCTACCAAAATGGACGAAAATTGGTACTTTGATTTAGTGCTTCGTTAGCGCTTCTTAGTGCTTCAAATAGTTTCGAAAGTGCTTGTCTATTTTTTAGATATTTTATATATTAACTTCAACCCCAAAACAATTTCCTATTGACTCAATTTACACAAAGTTGCAATCACGATTCTTTCCTTGTCGAGATATTTAACTTTTAATTTCCAAGGTCAGCCCTCAAATCATATGGGATTGACTTAAATCTAGAGTCGTTTCTTGACGCATCGTTAGTGCTTTTTAGTGCTTTAGATAGTTTTTTTAAAGCTTTTCCGATTCCTGTATTAAGTATTTTTTGTTTCCAAATTTGCACCCAAATTCTTTTGTTGTTGTTGTTATTATAAAGGGAAATTGTATCTTATTTTGGTCACTCTGAATAGGGTGGCCCGTTATAAGGGTCACTACATTATATCAGAAACTAAAAACTTATCAGCCTGCTTTAGATTTTATTTTTAAGTGTACAAGGCATAGATAAATAAAAATAGTACAAGGCGAGTCATGTTGCCGTGGCCACTAACCATTTTATTTTTAATGAAACATCCTGTAATTATTCAATTTTTGGATTCTTCTCGTACTTCTAAATATTTTTTGTATAGCACTTCTCTGCTTCTCTATATTTTTAGTACATTTGAAAAGAAATTTGGAAAAAAATACTTAATAATCAGGAAACGGAGAAGCTTTAAGAAAACTACTTAAAGCACTAAAAAGCACTCACGATGCGTCAAGAAACGACTCTAGATTTAAGTCAATCCCATATGATTTGAGGACTGACCTTGAAAATTAAAAGTTAAATATCTCGACAAGGAAAGAATCGTGATTGCAACTTTTTGAAGCACTAACGAAGCACTAAAAACTGATACCAAAATTGAGTCAATAGCAAAATGTTTTGGGGTTGACGTTGAAGTTAAAATCTAAAATATCTAAAAAAATAGAAAAGCACATTGGAAACTATTTGAAGCACTAAGAAGCACGAACGAAGCACTAAATCAAAGTACAAATTTCGTCCATTTTTCTATTGAAATTAAAAAATCCTTGATATGCAGAAAACGGAAAAAGCACTAACGAAAATAGTTAGAAGCACTAAGAAGCTCTAACGAAGCACCAACAAACGGAAAATTTCCGAAAAACAATTGATACTTTGGGGGCTAACTTCACGGAGCTATTTTTATATGGCTTATTTATTAGTCAAAACATATGATGAAGTACAACTTAATTGAAATAATAATTAATATTCACTTATATTATTTGTATTCACATGAATTTCAATGAACTTAATTTCTATATAGTCAATTTTAGTCACCCTTATAGCTACAGATACCCTGCTATTACAGCATGTCGGTGACGCGAACTCTAGATTTTACCCATCCAAAAAGCTCACAATGCGCGCATCATACAGCTCAGCGTATATACAATATGTTAGTTACGTGTAGACAGGTACTCATATCTATAGAAATACATTAGCATGTCGGTGACACGAACCGATAAGAGATTTTCCCCTTATCAAAAATTGCTCAACGCGTCTAAAGAAGTTTTTAATGCTTGATTTTGGCGAAATTACAATGGAAAAAATTATTGGAGACCCGACGTTTTAAAAATCTCGAACTGAATAGTTTGATAAGAAATTACTTGGACAACGTCTTTCTGGATAAGGCAAAGAAGATAAATTGAATGGTTTCTTAGCTGTTCAAATCTAACTCTGAATAATTCAGGACGTTATGGATGAGTTTGAAGAAAAGTTGACTGCTCGTGTTTCTCATGGTATTATAGTTGAGGGTCATCAATTTGAACATAAGCTGTAAATTCTATTGTAATATTTATGATTATAATAATAAACATTTTTGACGTTACACACAAGTCAATTACTTAACTTTATTAATATTACTGGATAGACAATTAAAACACCTTTCGAAAGAGGTATCTCTTAAATAAATCAGCTAAAAGTGATGACTTTGCACCAATTTACGATATAAAGAATTTATTTCGTTAGTTTATTTGCACCATACTGTATACTAAGAAATATATATTTGGATAAAATTATATCATCGACTGTTCTTAAATTAAAACTAATAAGTTTTCGAAAAAATAATCTCATTCGATGTGAATACCATCATTTTCAAATGTTTTATTAATTGCAATAAATTTTACTTTTGCTCTCAGGGAAAGTGGAAAGTATTTTTTCTCAGATGTCTAAAAAGTAATTAAAATCAGAGTTTTATATTCACAAGAATATTTTTAGATGTCAAAAGCGGACGCATTCATAGAAATGTACACAACAACTCGTTAAATTCAACTGTGGGCGCTTCATCTAATAGCCAATATCCTCATGCATTTGTTATTTTGGGTGCTTCCGTAAGAATAGTTTTTATAATAAATTATTATGCAACAATATGAAATAAATCATGTTTATAAACAATTTTGAAATTATACCTCAAATGTGTTTTGAACATTTGTCTCTAGCAAGATGGATGTTTTTATATTTTATATAATTATATTAGTTAATTAGTCCCCTAGATATTAAACTGGACTAAGATCAAAGCAGACAAAAAATTGCAACATGGCTTGGTAATATTCTATCATATATTCTAAAATATCGTGCTACTATTCTTGGCCATCACTTTTGAATATGTTTAATTACAAGTACAATTTGTATATATCGAGAACGTAAAATAGACATTGATGAATAGCACTGTAGATATACTAATAATAAAACGGTTAGGTCCTTTAAAGCTAGTTATACTTTCGACTTTTTAAATCTAAATCTAATAAACCGTGTATTATTATTAAGAAACATACAGAAAATTTCAATAATTATGAAAATAGAAATGCCTGTCTGACGAAGACAATTGCTAGTTATTACGTTATTCGTAAAAACATTTTATAATATCCTGTTTCTAAACCGAGAAGTCGGGGCTGAGACATTGTCGTGTTCGCACTTCGGATTTCGTATTTAAACCATACATTATTTATTAAAATTGTTTTAATTTAAAGAATAATATGAATCATCCTCAGATCAAAGAACTACTATAGATATGCTCTGTATATCTAACGCCATCTAAAAAATGTAAGCCAACATCTTTCGGCAAAGTTTGCTTTCGGCCGACGTAAAATCTTGTGAATAGTACAAAAACAACAATAACAATGGACGTGACGTATAAAACTACTATTAGGCATAAATGCTAAAGTCCCGACAGGTTTTATCACTTTGTTAACACAATAATTTTTTATCTAGGTATGAGACAAAAGAGTTTATTTAGTCTGTTTGTAGTATATGTATTGCAATTCTTCTCCCCAGGTCTAATTTATATAAATTAATTAATTAAACTAAAACTTAAATCAAGTGTTAATAAAATAAACCTAATTTAACCGAAACAAAACAAACCCACATGTCAATTAAAATTAAAATCATTGACAAAATAAATAATTTGACTTAATCTACCAATTTTTATAATGAAAGTGACAATAAAAGTTTTAAACATAAGTAAAGAAATTAATAGATTTTAGAGATCATTTTATTCGTATGATTTCCAACAAATCAGAACGTCTAATTATTTAAACTGTCAAACTGATACTCTTTGTAATTATGCAATAAGTTTTCGATGTATAACCTGATAATTTTGAAGTACTTATAGTATTCAATAGAAATAAAACTCTAACTGTCAGTAGATAGAACGTCCTTTAACTTTAAAGGGTCAATAACTAAAGGCGATGACGTTTAGAATAAAATTTAACAAGTTGATTTCTTATACAATTGTCACAATCTAAACGTCATTGTCATTAGTTACAGAACCGTTAAAGTTAAAGGACGTTCTATCTACTGACAGTAAGTCATGTACCAAAATAGTAAGTAAAACACCAGTTTTAAGAGGCAACTAGTTTCGGCTTATGAACCATCTTCAGGCCATATAATATTTAGCAAATTTTGAATCAAAACATAATGTTTTTAATAAAAGTTATTTAAACACATTTTATAACATTTCGAGGAGGAGTTGGGAAAGGATGTATATGAAAAAACGAAAAGTAAAAAGTTAATATTAATACTGTCTAAACGAGATGTAGCTTTGTTTAATATTATATGGCCTGAAGATGGCTTATAAGCCGAAACTAGATGCCCCCTAAAACTAATGTCTTACTCAATACATTGTGGTACATGACTTAGAGTTGTATTTCTACTGAATAATTTGACCACATTTGAGATATGGATAACCTCTTAGATTTAACTTTTAGATTTATTACTACTGACTATTTCAGTCATCTTAAAATTCTCAATTAATCTGACCAATAATAAACCAAAGACAAATTTTATTATTGCGAAAACACCAGCTGTCTTTGAATTGTGATTGGAGAATCAGCTTCGGTGTTTTCAACGATATCACCAATGGTAACGTAAAGTTTGACAGTTTGGAAACATAATTATAATTTTAGATGTCCAAAATGAATCGCGTGCGGACTCGTGATATTGCTCGGCAACGAAATTTTGTAAATAATAAATCGACAGAATTATCTCGAATATTCAGAACATCATGATATTACTTCTGATCAGTAGTCTGTACGCGAATATTAGTATTTAAAAATTAATCTTAAAACAAAGACTAGTAATTTAATAAGACCGGACACTTACATTAAACTTTGTAAAAACACCCTCCGCTTCATTGACCTTGAGTACTATTTATGATATACGAGGAGCACCAGTTTTGTCTACGGTAAATCCTAAAATTGTTGTTTCAAAAGTAATATAACAGATCCGAAAAGGACTGACATTACTTCCAAGTCGATCATTCTAATATTGTTGTCATCGCAACAGAAATATATTTATTATTTTGTTGGACGAATACCACGTACCAATTTTTGACCGAAGCATAGGCGTACAGTGTTCATTCAAAACTGTTGTTGGGCGAACGATTGTACCACGACCAACCGTAATTGCTAAACTTATATCATCAGAGATCCCTCCGTTCTATCTACTGATTCGGGATTCAGAATAATACCGACACAGTAATATTTGACAATACCTTTCTCATTTTCTGTTTTCTCCCTCAGACTGTTGCATCTTATACCGAATCTTTGATTAAAACGTTAAATGCAATTGGGTTGTCGGGCAATCGGCTGTCAGGCAAATGCACCTGTCAGCCAATTGGGATGTCAGGCAATCGTCTGGGATCGTTCTTTTGCCATACCTTGCTCAAGATCAAATCATATTTCCTTCCAAATCTTTTACACCATTGAAAATACAATTTATCTCTAAAACTTGAATATGGGAGAATTTGAACTCTGTGCATCAGGCACTAGTACGTAAATATTATGGTAACCTAACCGTTAAGACTTCGTATATATGTTCTTTATGTCGAGTCGGAAAAATGTTTTATTTGGAGAATTCTGACTCAGGGGCTTTTTTATTTTGCATGAAACTTTGGCGCGTCCGACAATAACTCGCCAAAATCACAAAAAACTTCCGATTGAAAAAAAAAACTATCTTTAGGTCATTAATTTTCCTTGTGTATTAAAGCAATGAGTTTGCGAGGGACCAGAAAAACGCCCCCCCCCCACCCAGAAGTTTCCAAATAAAACATTTGTCTTAACGGTTAGGTTATCACAAACTTTTATAGGCCCGAGGCCTATAAATAAAACACAATTTTTAAAAACAGTTTTATTTGTTTATAACAAAGAGCCCTTATATATCCAAAATCACTAAAAATCTAACAACATTTTGTTAAGAGTATATTTTAATCTTCTTGCTTAGGGCAAGTATGTAATGGAACACATTTACCATGTGGATCGGATAAAACAAATCCTTCTTTACATATACAATCGTAGATAGCGGCACATTTTTTGTTACATACATTTGGATGACTACATGTACGATGTCCACAACAAGGTTGAACACTACCAAGTACTTCATTTTCACCGCATGTAACTGAAATATTAAAAAAATTAGAGTTGATCAGAATAATTTTTACACCTATATTTTTAGGTTGTAAATAAAAAGGTGCAAACAGATTAAATTTGTTGCACTAAGTACTACAAATATAAGTTGCACGGTGCCAACAAAAGCACAATGAAGGTTACATAAAAGATTCTATTTTTGTTAATGGCGATGTTTCCAATCTAATACTAGAAAAAGTAATTTAAGAAAAACAACTGGATACTTTTCCATTAAAAAAGGAAATCAAATTACTTCCATTAAAGCCTTTCCAACTGTCACTAAATAGTACAGCCTTCATGTGTAAAGATGGCGATCACAGCAGCAGATTACCCTAATGTCAAGCTATTACTGAAGATAGTCAAAACAATCCAGCAAGCATTGACTGAAGAAATCTGGAAATATGCCTTTATTTCTAGACAGCCACTCAGGTTTGATAGTTATAATCTGTGAAAACGAGGCATCGAATACCTGGCAAAACAGAAGGTGCCTGTGCAGACACCTTAGGACAAACCTAGGCTTAGAACCGATGACTCTGAGTTGGTTTTAAAATCTCACCTGGTTTTAGAACTGGTACCTACTGAATTCATCGACAGAAGAGAACCTTTGAAAATAGTTTATGTTTTATAAACCGACAATGTGGACCTAAAAAGTTTTTTGTCAAGAGTATTGGTCTGATGTGAAAACTGACAGGCGCAATAGGCTTAGAGCCTTAGTACAGATGGGATCTCTCACGCCCGATGCAGATACGATAGAAAAGGATACCCAGAACGTTGTGCACTAGCAGAACATATTTTTAAACAAGATGTGTGATGGATTATGATTCCATAAATATTTTAGAAATAGAGGCCAACTCCACCAAGAAACTTTCCTCAGCCTATCTTTAGGGTTGTCAAGAAAATAAAATAGATGCTGCGGGTTCTTTAAATAAACCTGCATTATAAAAAAAGCGGTATCAGCTGCCCTCCGCAAATATTTTGCCCGTAACAAAACGGCGGATACAGAGAACGTGTGTCGGGATTGGAGAAAGTAAATGATTTGAGTATTTTTAGAAATAATATATATGCATTAAAAATATTTGATTTCTGTTCGAGGTACCAAACTGCAATAAGGGTGCAAAACAATGTGGAAAATACCGCATGGAAGATACCATAAAAAGTAAACAAAAACATGGCAGATATCATCATACATGTGTTGATAGAAGCTAAAAAACGATATTAACAAAATGGTGAAAAAGATAAATCAGACAATAATAGTGATGTATAGAAATAAACTATACTGACTCCTTGTCAATGATGATTTAGAATTACTAAAGTACAAATTTGATAAATATTATTGTTTGTATGGAGCAGTTTTATTTTGGGTACTATTTTTAATGCAAAGTTAATATTTTTTTATAAAAAAAATACTTACATGGACAATGTTCTACTTTGATACATTTTTCATTAGTTTTACTTCTAATATAGCCTTGATTACATATACATTTTTGATCGCATCTCTCTATACAAATGTTTGGTTGAGGTGGATTCAGAACGTCGCAAGTTGCTTCAACATCACAGGGCGAAGCACAATTGTTAAACGTTTCATTATCTCCACATTGTCCTATAAAAAAATTATTTTATATCAAGTTTATTTAAATCTAATTTATAGAGTTTATATTCCAAATTAATCTGAATTTTTTGATAGTGGTCAGTTACATCAAAATTCGGTAAGATATAAGAAACTATAATTTTAAACCTAGCAAACGGTAAAGAACTGCGTCAAAATACAAAAACTACAACATGTTAGACGAAATTTAAAAGCATATTAGGATAAATAATTCCAGCTTAATGTAATCTAAAAATCGCTAAATAAACGAAGAATCCTACAAAATGCTTCTTATTAAAAGAAGAAATTATGATGAAAGAAGTATCCGAGGATATATAAAAAGCGAACTATATCAACCTGAAGGCAATTCTGAGAAAGCATTAAGAATAAGTATCAATCAAAGAGATACAACAGATTCAAAAACAAAACCTGAAGACCTTATCTCATTCAACAACACACCAAGGAGAAGAGTGCAAAAATCCAAAAATTCCAAAAAGAGAAAATAGCCAAAAGTCTCCAAGAAATAATTAAAAAAGAACTAAAGATAAATAGAGACAAACAATAGAGCACAAGGATCAACTTAATCCACAAAAACAAAAGTTTGGAATCTACAGAAATTATTAAGAAAGAACTGAAAACCAACGCTCACCATACATGGAGTAAACGAGTTAGCCTGTACATCAGTGCCTTAATTCTCGCTATTATTCCCATAGTAAAATTGACTTTACTTTTTGTATGTAACAGATTGGTTTTCCCATTCGAAGAAAGTAATGAATTGAACCCTGATGTGTGGAAAATCAATTTATTTTAAATAAATGTGAGAAGGACGATCTGGAATTTGGAGAAAAGTGGAAGAAGAAAACATTACCAATATTATAAAATTTGTGTCGGGTTGAAAAGTACCTCCAATAAACCGTTAAAAACCTACCACTGAAAGCAATCGTACATCTAATAATCAAATGTATTCTTAGAAGAAGACAAATATCGTAATACAAGAACCCAAATTAGGATTCTATCTTTCTATATCACTATAGAATTAACTGTGATTAAAATCGGGGAAAAATCATACTAGGAATACTATAAACAAAGAAATAAAAGCCCTAGGAACAATTTGGATTCAGGCAAAAACCACAACTGCGAAAAATAAATACTGCCACAATTGGAACACTCAAAAGTAGACCTAAAGTCAAACTACAATTACTACAAGAAGCAATGCTTTACATAGCAGATATTTCGAAAATTTAAACCATGTCATGGCTGCGTTGATACAGCAATAGCAGTCAGAAGCTTTTAACATGATGATTAAGATATCTACAAGAAACGGCTACGGAGATTGACCAATGATGTAGGCTATTCTATTAAAGAGAAAAGACATCAACTAAACGAATTTGGAGGTAATAACGTTTAAAGGAAAATAGCGAGGACTAGTTGTTAATCCGAAGAAGACATCTAAGGATCACTTACACGCAGCGGTAATAAGGCCAAGTATGTAATATCGAAACTAAGAGATCTCATAGAAATAGCCGATTAAACATGAAGATAAAACTAAAGCTAATGAATTCGACTATCGTGCATTAACTACCTGAAAATGTGCCTGTAAGATGTAGAAACAGAGGATACAAGCTGAATAGAACATCGCTCTAAGAAGGGTATGTAATCCACAGACAGATCTTTAGAAAATTAGAATAATCGACTCTATATATTTTATATTGTTTGATGTATTTACGATTATTGGTATTTTTTTCATCGTCTATTTTTACAAAAATTTAAATATGAATTAACTGTTCACAAGATTAAATAAAATTTAATAAGTTTGTATTTCCACTTAATATCGATTGCAAAAAAACGACTCTAAAAATGCTTGATCAGAACATTTCATTTATTAAACAGATCTCATTTTTTTGAATAATTTATAAGCGATATTTTGGTAAACTAAACATACTTACCAGAAGGTCCGTCAGCGGCAAACGACACATTTACAGTGACAATTAATAAAATGCAAAAAAATATATTCTTCATTATGAAATATTCGAAAGAACAATTATTTATTTAATATCTTAAAAACACTTTTTCTACTTATTTATACTTACTGAGAATCACATGATTATCATTGTATAATTATTATTATCACAAAAATTGTTTTGTATTCGTAAATATATAAAAAATACTAAAAACAAATTTTTGTTTTGATACGCTAAGAAAATAATATTTCTTTTATCGAAAAAAGGGATAATGGGCCTAATTTGCTTAAAATACACTTTCATGTGCACCTTAAAGCTCTTTATTAGAATGTGTTCTCACCCTATATACAGGATGTCTGGAATTGGAAGGGATAACATTGCTATATCAGAAACCGTAAGAGATACAGATGCGGTTAAATGCAAAAAAAGTTAACTATTTTGGAGAGTATTACATTGGTTAAAAAATATCTACAGGGACTTTCGCTCTTATCAAGTTCTACAGGGAAAACTAAAAATGCTACTTTTGGTTTTTTAGGCATAGAATTTTTATTTGAAAAACTGTCAAAAAATGGAAAAGGAAAGTTTTATTGTATCTTAAATTTGCTACAAAACTGTTCTAATAAATATTCGTTACGACGTTTCGTGTCTTAACGGCCACCATCAAGTCATTTTTATTACAAAACTTGATAAACCGTTAAAATTCAAATTCAGTGATATATTATACTTGTTATTTTAACGACGTTTCACCTAAAATAACTAACATCCATCGTCAGTGACAATAATTTTTAATTACAGTCCTGTAGTCGTTCTTTTGTAAATTCGTTTTAATTTCATCAAAACGAATATATCACTTAAGAAATTTGGTAAAAAAGATGCATTATTAGTCAAATAAAATAAAATTCAAAATAGTAGAAATTAAACAACCACAAAAATATTCGATATGCGTTGTGATTAAAAAATATTGATAAAGAATTTAAAGACAAATTCAGTCATGTATCATACCTTACATTTTCTGCGTCGTTTTGTATGAGAAATAATCATTATCTTAAATGATGGATGATGATTGTTTATTGTCTTGAATCATGGATCTTATATTATGCAAAAAAGGGGAAAATAATTAGAATAACGAATAATTTATTTTAATAAATAACTGCAAATATTCAACCAACAAATTTTGAAGTATTATTAGGTACATAACTATCAAAAATTTATTATACTTAATTTTGGTTATAATAAATGTTCGAATTGGCGCCCGCGATTTTTTATACACTTGCCTCTTTATACAATTGGTAACAATTTTGCAACATTTCTGGCATTTTTAACCAAGGAGGCAGTGAAATATCTCCGTGGTAACATGGCTAATTCCGTTTTGTTAGTTTGTTGATGTTTTAATTAAAATATTAGTTAATTCATACATATTCAGGACCGTAATTAAAAATTTTTGTCACTGATGATCTTAGTTATTTCAGATAAAACGTCGTTAAAATACCAAGTATAATATATCACTGAATTTGAATTTTAACGGTTTATCAATCTATGTAATAAAAAAGACAGGTCCGTATTTAAAAAAAATAACTTGATGGTGACCGTTAAGGAACAAAAGTCGTAAGAAGATTTATTAGTACAGGTTTGTATCAAATTTGAGATGCAATAAAACTTTCCTTTTCCATTTTTTTATATTTTTTCAAATAAAAATTCTATGCATAAAAAACCAAATGTAGGATTTTTAGTTTTCCCTGTATAACTCGATAAGAGCGAAAGTCCCTCCCAATTCCAGACATCCTGTATAGTTAATTTGATAAATTAATTTGATAAATCATTATAGGATAGACGACTGGGGATAAAAGTGCCAATTATTCATTTTAATTTTGTTCTAATTTATTATTAAAGATAAGAGTAAAATTATTAATATTATAAACTTGTGTAGGTGAACTCTTAACCCTTTTATTGATACTATCATATAAGATTTCTTTATTTTGACCGTTAAAATATACAGTGTGTAAACTCAGAGATTGGTCATTGCAATGCACATAAACTCGCGTTTATGGAAATCGAGCAATCCCATCAGCAACGACAGAATGTATTATTGTTTGTTCTTGTCGCAATATTGAAAACTTTTTAATTAGTTTACTGCTATGATCTGCTGTTCGACAGTAATTTGGACAAATAAATTACCCCTGCTGGTAATTTGACAGGGTTGTAATTGGTTAAAATAAATATGTTTTGACATATTTAAGAAACACATTTTAATGAAAGGATATTCCGATACCAGCTCCTAAAAAAATCCTATATCCCTGCTAACTTTTAACAATGATGAGAGCCATTAAAAAAAAACTATGAAATTAAGAACATATTTCAGATGCGCATGACAATCGAAGCATTAAAATGTCTAATTAATACCGCATTGAAAAAACTAATTTCAAGAGTACAAATTTTAAATGTAGTCAAGAGTTTTGAATGCGAATTATGTTCCACAGTGTGTCTACTTTAAGTTTGAAGCATATGGAAAACTTTTTTATTATCGGTTTTATGAAAAAAATTAGTTGTGATAAAAGGTTATGCATGGATTAAAACCCGAAATGAAATAATCAGATATTAATTTTTTACAGTCCTGTACGAGGTTCGTCAAACTTTTGCTCAAGAGTAAAATATGAAATTACAGCCTTCTATCTTGAAACAATATTTTTTCTAATTTTTTCTTGTAAATCTTTGTACTGTGCATAGCAATCTCTCGAGTAAGCAATATGGCAACATCGCTTTGCTTTCTGTAGCAGTCGATTAGCTATAATCCCCTCCAAGAATCACACCAGCGAACATGCAGAGATGCCATATTTCTATACGGCATGTCTTCCCTGATTAGAAATAACGCCGTTACTATTTTCGAAAAATATGACACTACACTATAGAAAATCAATGTTCAGTTATCATAATTTTCATGACTTACGGCGTTTGTTATTTGTACGACAGATGTTCAATGACAACAGAAAGATTAACAAGCTGTATAAACCAGTAAAGAACAATAACGATCTTTTTAAACACTGGGCGAGACTTGAATTTTTATGAAAGGTGGAAACTAATTACATTGAAAAAAGGCCCCGGTCAAAATTGAAAAAAAAAACTATTGGAGTAAGGGGGTTGAGGGTTCTACTGTGATTAAAAACAATATGTTTAAATTCATTAACTATAGATTTTTTATGAATAACATATGCAAGAATTAACGAACTGCTACTACTACTAATGTCAAATATCGAATTTACATTTTACCCTTGATGGAGATTGACTGAGAGGGTACCAAAACTTTGTCAAGGGGTTGATAACACTTGATTTCGCGATAATTTTTATCACCGAAACGTTTTGATGAATCCTGATGAGATTCGTTAGTCTGTGTAGCTCGTAAGGAAAGGGTTATTTCGGTTATAAAATTCTCGTTATTCACTATTGCTGGTAAGTCTTTATATATGAACATCCATTGGCGTGCGAAGTTCACGCGGAAAATTTGGGTAAGCAGGCGAATAACTACATTGAGCACTATTCATAGCGAAACGAACACTTGATAGCATTTCGCCCACTTTGAGTGATCGTGTTGAACCAATATAAATATATGTATTTTTAAGTCCCGAATCTTTTTTCCTTCAGGATTTGAAGGTGGGTGGTACACTGGTATAAGGGACTGATGTATACCTAGGCAATAAGTAACCCGTTGCATCACTTGCTAACGAACTGGGTACTGTTATCGCTTGTTATATTTCGAGGTGTCCCACATTCTTCAGTGGCGAATCACGAAATTATTGCAAGATATCCGATACCTTGAATTGAGGAAGTACCAGCTGGAAATCGTTAGTTTTAGTATCTTCAATACAGTGATATAATACACCACTTTTCATTAAATAACCTCTGTCTGTGAACCTGGAGAAATCATCTGCTGCTGGATCTGCAGATTCAAAGGGATTAATGACTTTCTGCAGTTGTGTCTGTTAACTGCTCCTGCGGTTGGTCGTAGTAGACAGCTCTACGTTAATCCTACAAATTCTTCTGTAATTGGACCACAGGTTGGCCTTGATAGCATATTTGCTATTCAGATAGTGCGTCCAGGTATGTATTCAATTCTTAGGTCATATCTTTGAATTTCTGAAGCCTATCTGGCTATATAGGAGCTGAGAAGGTGAGCGTAAGATACCAACCACCTTAAAGGCTGGTGATCGGTCTTAATAGCAATCGGTGAATTGTCGATGTATCCTTTAAATTTGCTAACGGCATAGATGATGTTCGGCTGATGTAAACGTACGACTTGCATACTATGCTTCTAATACATAAGTACTGGCATCAGTCTTTAGAATATAAGGTTGTACTGTCTTACCGTAAAATTGAAGCTGAAAACAAAAGTCGTTTGACAGTTTCGAAGTATTGCATTTGAGGTGTCTCCCATATAAACTGGGCATTTTTATTTGTCAAATCTGACATGGGTTTGAAAATTTGCGCAAAGTTGGGCACAAATCGTCGAAACCAACTATATACATGTCTGCAGAAATGACTGCACAAGTTTCGAACATCGATCTTATTTGGGTCTGGTGCAATACCGGTTGAGGTATGCCAGATATTTTACCGACGATCGGATAAAAGTACACTTATCGCGGTTTACTCACAATTTAAAGTTCGTGCATGTTTTTTTTGGACCTTTAAATGTTCTTGCACAACCGTTTATCAAACATTTTATTTTGTTCGTTTGACGTTCTGACGTTAAATGGACCATGAAAAACGCCAATCTGACCTTTTATTCTTTATGCTAGCAGGTAGGATATCTTGCTTTGTTCCAAAAGGTTTGGGTTTAAGGGAAAGATATTTTTCGTATTTTTTTCAGGAAATGAGTGCAAAAAAATTTATAATCTTATATGTAATACGAATAATTATATAATTTAATATTATATAATAATAGTTTTTTTTAAATAAAATTTTGCATAAATATTTGAATAAAGCATTATTTATACACGTGTACGATGCAGTGCAATATAAACTCCTTGTAGTGTACCTAGAGACTCAATAAATGCTGGGCTATTTTATCATTAGAGCTAGGCCATTAAATTAAAGGTTCTCTAGGTGCGTTCGACATAGTAAATCTACTTGCTCAAAATACTCAAACTTCTCGAAATCGGTTCGTAATTGCACTAATTATCACTCTGAAAGTTAGATACTACGTTCCATGTTTGCATATACAGTGAAAAGTGAACTATCCATTCGCTCCAGCTTTATAGACGGAGCAAACTGAAATGACAACTTACAGATCGTTATTTCAAATTGTTGTTTTTTGTTTGTAGATATGTTAATCAATTTTCGTTATTAGTATTGTTTTATTAAAAAAAAACAATTCTGTAAAAAAATGGCTGATAAACAATAATTTAACTGTTGTTGTCGTTATTAACGACAGCGAAAAAAATTACCAAATTGGAGATTTGCACTATTTATTCAACAAGAATGATAAACAAATAAAAGTAATTATACCTTTTCCAGGGTTTTACTATTTTCAGACACATAATGAATTTTAATTTCAGAAAATACGTATCCATAAACAGTTGACAACTGACACTGGCTATTTTGTTAAGCGTTCGATAAAAGCGAAATGAATTTTTGTAGTCGTATCTCACGTGAATACAAATTAGGTCTGCTCCCTCTACTCTGCGAGCAGTAATGCCGAACACACCTTCTGTCTCAGCTGTCATGTCACTGAATTACTGTCGTCTGTCGTTCGGCAAAGATTAAAAATTAAAATTAGAAAATAGATTTATAGTTTAAGCCTTCCACCAAATATAAAATAAAATAGGTCGAAAAAGAAAAAATGGAGATAAAACAAGTTTGATAGAAATTAAACCTGAGCCTTTATTGCATTCTGATATAGAAATTCAGAAAATTGAAGAAGCATATCATTTGACTCTTCTAAAAGATAATTGTCAAACACAGGAATTTAAGTTTAATGAACGTAATATGAAAAATGAAGCCGTTGATATCGAAACAGACTTATCACTTATAAGAAAAGAAAATGAGATTAAACTAGAATGCTCTTCTACAAATTTAATAGAAGTTAAATTTGAATCTGAAATAGAAATCCAGAAAGTTGAAAAAACTTATCGTGTGACCGTCACGGAAGATAATTGCCAAAAACGAGAATGTAATATTGAAAATGAAATTCGAGATATTACAACAGATTTACCTGATTTAAAAACTAAAAATTCTTTCGAGAAAGATTACTTTATTCAAAAACATCTAAGAAAGAAGTATAATTGCCCAGTTTGTCAACAATGTAAGTTTTTTTTTTCTTAAAGAATACTTAGTTATAACTGGTATATTTCTAGATTTCACATCTTTTAAGTTAAGACAGAAACATTTTGATTCGCACTTCAAAAAATCTTTTCTAACTTGTATTTTTTGTGGAAAGGAATCCAATGGAAAATTCGAATTTCGTAATCATTATGCAGTTCATTTTGTAAAAAATAAATGTAAAAACTTATACGAGTATTTAGGGACTAAACCTATCAAACCTATAAAAACGATTAATTTGACAAATAATCTAAATGTTCTTGGTAACAAAAAACTTTATAACATACAATTCACTGACCGAGGTATTTTAAAACAACAGTTAAAAATTCACATGGGAGAAAGGTCTTTTAAATGTGAAATTTGTTTTAAACAATTCATTTGCAGTGGTCATTTGAAAAGTCATTTAAAAATTCATACAGATGAGAAATCTTTTAAATGTGAAATTTGTTACAAACAATTTACTCATAAATTTAATTTGAAAAGTCATTTAAAAATTCACACTGGAGAGAAATCTTTTAAATGTGAAATTTGTTTCAAACGATTTATTTACAGGAGTCATTTGAAAAATCATTTAAAAATTCATACTGGAGAGAAATCTTTTAAATGTGAAATTTGTTTTAAACAATTTGCTCGGAAAGATAATTGGAAAAGTCACTTAAAAATTCACACTGGTGAGAAATCTTTTAAGTGTGAAATTTGTTTTAATCAATTTGTTCGGAGAGAAAGTTTGAAAAATCATTAAAAATTCACACTGGTAAGAAATCTTTTAACTGCGAAATTTGTTTTAAACAAATTGCTTCAAAAGGAAGTTTGAAAAATCATTTAAAAATCCACACTGGTGAGAAATCTTTTAAATGTGAAATTTGTTTTAAACAATTTGCTTGGAAAGAAAATTTGAAGGGTCATTTTAAAATTCATACTGGAGAGAAATCTTTTAAATGTGAAATTTGTTTTAAACAGTTTGCTTGGAAAGAAAATTTGAAAAGTCATTTAAAAATTCACACTGAAGAGAAATCTTTTAAATGTGAAATTTGTTCTAAACAATTTGCTTGGAAAGCAAGTTTGAAAAGTCATTTAAAAATTCACACTGGTGAGAAATCTTTTAAATGTGAAATTTGTTCTAAACAATTTGCTTGGAAAGCGAGTTTGGAAAGTCATTTAAAAATTCACACTGGTGAGAAATCTTGTAAATGTGAAATTTGTTTTAAACAATTTGCTTGAAAAGAAAATTTGAAGGGTCATTTAAAAAGTCATACTGGAGAGGAATATTTTAAATGTGAAATTTGTTTGAAACAATTTCCTTGGAAAAAAAATTTGAAGAGTCATTTAGAAATTCACACTGGTGAGAAATCTTTTAAATGTTGAATTTGTCACAAACACTCATACTGGAGAGAAATCTTTTAAATGTGAAATTTGTTACAAATAATTTACTCATAAATTTAATTTGAAAACTCATTTAAAAATTTCTCACTGGAGAGAAATCTTTTAAATGTGAGATTTGTTTCAAACAATTTATTTGCTGTGGCCATTTGAAAAGTCATTTAAAAATTCACACTGGGGAGAAATATAGCATTTTAAATGTTAAAATTGGTCTCCAGCAATTCATTGTGCGAAGTAATTTGAAAATTCATTTAAAAATTCACACTGGGGAGAAATTTTTTAAATGTAAAATTTGTCAATTTGACAATTTGCTCATAAATTTAGTTTAGTTTAGTTTAATCATTAATAGAGCGAATTTTGTCTTGTTTATGATATATTAACGTAATTTTTAAAGTAATTATTATTATTGGGCACTTTTTTTTAGTTACAAAAAAAATCACAACTTATAGTATTTGTGTACACATTTCTACCATAAAATTTTAAATTAGTATTAGGCATAATATTGTTACGATAGTATTTTGTTTCCATGCTTTGGGTAAGTTATAATTAAAAATCGCTCTGTATATGACATTTAAAGTTAATTCAATTATTATTTCTAAATATTGAGAATGTAAAACAATTTCAAAATATAAAACAATTCTTGTTTGTTAAACACTTTTTGTTTGTAAGAACATTGGTCATTGCAAGGCCAATTACAAAATTTAATACTTACCCAGGTGAATAGGGGTTTTCAGGCTAATTTGAAAGACATATGTTATGTATTTTTTAAATCTTGATTATAAAACTGATACAAAGTAATAATACAAGATATACTATTATGAAAAACTATCTATCTGCAAACCACATATCAAATTCCCATCACCTGTCACGTATCTAACACATATATATTTATTTAAATAAATAAAACAACCTTTTATGATTTTCACAAAAATAATAAAGTTATCAATTCTGTCTGATGAAGTTACTTTGTAATGAAACTAGGTACTAATACATTAATAACTTTTGTTATTATTTTTGTGAAATATAATAATGGATTTTCATCAAGTAAAAGCCGACACAGTTTAAACAGTTCTTCTCCTTGCTGTAATTCCTGGATAGATATAGCAAGCATGACACACAACATAAAATATTTTACCCAATAATAAATATTCAAATCTAATTTTATTTGGTGGTTTAACAATTCGAACACAGCTAGAGTTAGTCATATTAGAAGTCATAGAATTACTGTCAGTATTATCAGAAACAGGATTATAATTACCATTAGCTTAATACTTTTACCGCTTCTGTTTCTATTTCTACTACTGCTTTTGCCCCTTTATTTTTGTCAATAGTATTGTCAGATACATTAAATGACTTATTTTTACTGTAACTTTAACAACGGAACATTTACAGTTTCATCAGATACTTCACTACTAGGGTTAGGACGAAACTTTATATTTATTTGTAATTGTACTAAAAAGGTACTATGACTTAATACTTTTAATATTTTTGCTATTTGTCATAATTTAGAATGAATATTCTTCTATTCATTCCGAGAATATAGTCTTATTTTACAAAATCTTTATTCTTAGTAATTCTTATATTAAAAGTTGGTTTGATTAAATTCAATCTATTTCTAGGTTTAAATTTGAATACACGGTGATAAGCTTGTTATTTCGATAAATAAACAATAAATTCATGCCTAACTATTTAAATTTTTGATAACACTTTTCCCAACTCCAGGAATAGATCTTTTTCTAATCCTTTTTTAATAGTTTGAACTCCTTTTTGTGGGTGGTACGGGGGTGCCTTTATTGTTCTTATGTAATTAGATTGACAAAACTTAATAAATTCTACTGAATTCTACAGGTGCATATTTCTTTTAATTTCTTTATAGCTTTATTAGTGCCATTTTCCATTAGTTTTAGGTCTATCTGGATAAAATTCACTGGTATATTATCCAGAATTTACAAACTCATTTCTATTTCTTTTAAAATTATTATGTTTCTCATTTTGGTTTATGCTTTTGATCATTACTGTATAATTTATCATTCTAAAATCTAAAACTTTTAGTTTAACTTTGAATTTCTTTATTATATTTTTATAAAATTTAATTTTTCTATTTTGCGTCTAAAAAAATAGTCTCGTCTTGTAAATAAATTATTCTTTCTATTTTCTTAACCATCATATTCTAATTTCTGAACTATTCTCTTAACAAATTCCTTTCTCTAATTTTAAAATTTCTGTCAATTCTTGTTTATTATTTTTTCATTTCTCATCTGTTTTTTTTTGTAAATTGTTTCTTACTTGATTAATTATATTATAAAATTCAATACTTTATACAAATTATTTCATTTCAATATATACTTTTGACATTGTAATTATGCCTTTAGTTTAGCTTTCCCGTAAATGTGATTCAGGTGATTTTGGAGCATTTCTGCTAATATAGTTTGCCTTCTTGAAGAATGCTGATTTTTTAATGTTTTTGGGGGAAAGAGAATTTAAAAAAAAATGAAAATAAAGCACACTGAAAACAGGTTGTTAACAAATTTAAGATACCTCAGAACCTAATAATAATAAAAAGTCGTCATCTGTTGTCACTATTATTAAATTAAAAAACAAGGCAAAATTTGAGACCTTCAAGATGAAATAGAACTTGACAAGTATATTCCAGTTGTGCCATTTTATATAATTATTTTTTTTATAACTGGATAATAATAAACACTATTTTTTTTCTTAATAACAAACTTGATACGAGTTCGGTTTTCCGACAGTCATTTTTCCCAATTTATTTGTTGTAGTCTTGTTTCCTTTACACAATAACCGTTTCAATAATGACCTTTACGTTGCAATAGTTTTGAACTATTTATGGCAATACTAGGCCGGTCCTGCGAAAGCTTAGAGTCTGTTTCTTTCTATTACTCCCAATGGTCCTTTTTCGTCTCATAACGTGACAAGATTCACAAAACAACATCGGTTCAACACGTGTCGTTTCTATAGAAACTGTGAACGTTTCGCAAAACTTGCTTACTTTTCTCTAACTTTCGACTGATTATTTCTTAATAATCTCAAAAAAATCTTTTTTTGCAATGAAAAAATCCTTATATTATGTAAAAATAAAAATGCGATCTAGCGATTTTCAAGAAATTTTATGTCTACCTCTCCAAGAGAGAAATGTTCGTTAAAGAAGTTTATTAAACTTTAGAAGAGGATATTCTTCCAGGAACAGTATCCATTATAATAGTAAATCTTTTCACTACATTATATCCCTGTTGAGCCGCCCTTGGCGATCAAGAAACTTGCATCTGATACGTATTAAAATCTATTTGAAGAAAGAAGCGCTGACACACAATTGATCGCTATTTAAATTGTATAAATGCTAAGTAGAATAGGGACGAAAAGTGAAAGGTAAAATAGAACACAAGAAGGATCACGAACATTTATCTTGTCGCGAAATAGAACAGAACACACGGATATATCACCCGGATGTTACTAACTGATACCGGGCCTAAATTCTGTTCAACCGCATTTACAAAAATATTAAAATTCCACAACTGAAACTACTGTCAATTAAAAAAAATGGGACAATACATCTTTTGCCTGCTAATATGCTACTTACAGTGAAATTATTTTGATTAATAGTGTATTAAATACCAAAAATACTTTATAAAAAAAACTTTTTTGAAGAAAGCTCGCATGAAAAAATAGTTTATTCTTTTTAGTACATCCTCAGTACGCATACAAAAGCGTGCTTTATTTTTTTATATATAAGTATTATTTTCAGAAGTGAAGTAAATTAATGAACAATCATAATAGTAAACACTCGCAAATGCATTTTAAACATTTTTCATAACATGAATCGTACGAATACTTTTTCAGATGTTTAATGTTAGAAGTTTCAAATTTTGTCGTTTTTTTATTTTTGACAGGTGATAGTTGAAAAAAAAATTGACTGTTCTGAATATAGATTTTCAAAGACTTTTAAATGACATATTGCAAGTCAAATTCCATGACATATTGCTTCTGTCATTTTTTGACAGTGACACTTCCGTTTGATAGATGTCGTTCAAACACTAATGGATTTTTCCGACGGATTACAAAAAACCCATATACCAAATTTCAGCTCAATCGGATTAAATGGACAGACAGACATAATTCAATCTGGAAATGGTCTTAATCGTCTCAGGAGACCTTTATCTCGAAAATTTTTTTTAACTAGTTCACAATGCTTTCCCTTCTCGGATGGTGGGTCGGGAAAAAAGGACTGAATCCTACTCGTTCAAGAATGGTATTTGATGATCATTCTCGATTCTTGAAAATGTCCCTGGTACATACGATTCAGGATGGTGGACTCGGTCATTCATCGTTCGGCCCACGTCCGGTAATAAGCGGCTCAGCATCTACACTTTCCTTTAATTCGTTCTGACGTCACTAGACGGCGGTAGAATTCTTATTTATACAATCACGTAGCTGTTAGCATAAACTTTTAGGCGTATTTTTTTTATTTATCCACGCGTGCTGACGAAGTCTGAAATCCTGAAATGACAGAAACAGCACTCTCGGGTGATAAATAAACAATAGAATATTGTTTAACAAGTGTTGAAAATAGAACTTTTCACACGAGTTACACACTATACTTTTCCTACGGCTGCCACTTTATTTTCTAAAGCTGCAATAAATTTGAATTTATTTTAATGAGAAATGAGAACTGTCAGTAGTGACAGTGTAAACGTTTACACACGCTGTTTGAAATTGACGTTTTTCGAGGCAAGTTGACAGTGTGTTTTTGTGTATATTCTAAGCAGCCATAGGAAAAATGTCTTTCTACTATTGTGTGTAAATTACTCATATTTTGTTGTGCGTAAAGTTCAACAATGAAATACTAGTGCGTAATAATAGTTTGTACAACAAGTGCGTAAAATTCTGCACTCGTGGGAAAAGTGCTTTGCGTACAAGTTGTACACAATATTTTTTCTACAACCACATTTATTAATAAAAGAAAAACAGTAACTTATATAGGTATTTTACTTAAACTTTGAAAAGAAATAATTAAAAAATGACTATTGAATACAGAAAAATTAATTTGTTTATAATTAATAAATTAAAATAAATAATCAAATAATTAGTTTATTTACTTTTAGTTTAAATTTAAAATTTGAACACCTATAACTATAATGTTAAACTGTCAAAAAAAGTTGACAGGTCATAGCTGTCTGTGTTTGACATTTCCGTGGGGAAAAGTGCCATAGCGCGTACTTTTCGCACGCTAAATTATTACTTTTCCCACGGATATCAAAGAAACTTTGCCGAAAGGGCATTTACCGTAACCGGTTTTCGTCGTTACTATTGGTCAAATTTGAACGGAACAAATAACGCGGCAATCATTTATGTGTATAGTAAGAAGTAGAGATATTTGAGACTCATTATAAAGGGCGGTAATAAACTAACTACCCTTAACCACATTTAACAATGGTTTATGAGTAGGACCATAAATTCAACCTCGGTATCAAGCTTATACAGCTCTCTGGTCCGTATTAAAAATTTTGTTTTTAAAATAATAGGTATTGATCTATACTTAAATCGTACTGTACTATCTATTATTTTCTAACAAAAAACTGTAATTTTAATTTTCTAGAAAATTAGATAGGGTCGATTATAAAGTTATTAAAACGAATTACTTTTTGGTATATTCAGTTTTTTAGCTAAAACTCAATTTTTTTACTATTAAAATGATGTACAAAACAATTGTTTTGTTTTTATCAAAGAAAGGAGGCATGTTATTTATTTACAATATCATATTTTAACTACAAATAATTAAGAAACAGAAAGGAATAATTGACAAAATTGAGACTTTTTAGGTAATTTTAGCGATTTTCACATTTTTTGTCGCCGAGAAAAATAGGGACCAACTTTATTTTCATCATAACTCGCTTAGTTTTAATGTTACAGGATTTTATACAAAATGAAAATAAAGCTATTTTCAGGAACTTTAAAAAAAGTTTTCTTCGAAAATGCATTGTTTTTTGGTTATTCGCGTTGAAACTTTCAATTTTTTCGTTTGACGAATAAGAAGCAACTTTCAACAAGCTATTACTCCGTTTTTATTGGATCCACACCATAAACCCACCATTATTTTGTTTGTTTATAAGCTACATTTTTAATAGCAATAATTTTTTCGATCAAATGCTTATTTTTTGAGTTATTTAAGTGATTAGTTTCAGGTTATTCATTTGTATTATGTTATGTAGTTTACAAATTGTTTTTTTATACTATATTGTAATACATCTGTTTGTATACATCATTGTTTTATTTTAATAAAAATGAACACCAATTAATGAAACAACTTCAAATTATACTATAGTACGGTCCATATTTAAATTTTAAAAGAGTACCATTTCTTTAAAAGATTTATAACAGTTGCCCATAAAACAGTAAAAACCCTAATAAATCCTAATGAACCCGCATAAAATATGAATAAGTCAATCTCAAATATCTCTGCTTCTTACTATAGCTATCAATATTTTTATAAGGACAGGCCTAAGGAGTAAAGGATAGAATATTTTTAACATTTCATCCGTAATTCAAATACTAAATAGACTACAAATCAATAAAATATCGTAAAAAAGGGAGTGCGAAAGGGAATATTTTCATATGGGCGGCTTCAAGCTAATGCCAATAAACATAATTAAGCGATTTAAAAGATCAAAATGACATAATAAACATTCTAGAGCTGAACTTTATAACTGTTCCTCTAAACCCATTTATATGTGGAGTATCATGATTTCGAATATGTCAGATGTCAGGTCGGTACAAGATCGTTTAAGCAGCATTGTTTCTATGGATTACTAGGAATATTTTTAAATAACTATATTTTATACTTTCTTACTACTAACGTACCTCCATTGCATCTGGGGGTACATTCAATCTAGGAGATAAAACATATTTAGAACAATGTATCAGGGAAAATAAACCTTTCATTCGACAATTAAAATGTAACAGTAAACGACAATAAACTAATGTTTTCTTAAAACTAAAAAAAAATCATCAGATTAATACCAAATATTAGAGATGACTGACGTTCACTGTGATTCCATAGTTCATCACCCCTGTTTAAAGCACAAACAAAAATAAAGTTCTTAAGTTTACTCACCAAAAAGAGTCATTTTTTCGACCCAAAATGTTGATTCTAGAAAAGAGAATTATACGTGAACTTACATTTTAATCCTCAACTTTGCATATTACCAGCAAATTAGTGGAATTTTAGAATAAAACAAATTCTGTTGAATATACATTTTATTATTTACAATATAGGTACTTACACATTGTATTTATATGCAATTTTCCTTAAATAACAAATTCGTTAGCTTGTCTGTTAAACACATGTATTATAAACTACTTTATTTTGTTTATATATATTTTTTTATAAAATATAAGCCTTCTTGTAGTTTTTATTTTACGTAAACATGATATACATATAAGAAATATACAACACAAATAAAAATAGCTTTAAAAAGCAATATTAAATGACAAAAATTACCCTGTATATCTACCTATATGAATGAGAAACAAAAAATACACCAAAATATTTTTTATTATACTTATCACCTAAAATAAATGAATGAACCTTGTATGTGGAATGAAGATCAAGATTTTTTCTTATCCTTTAAGCATACAAAAAATCCTATATTAATTGTCTTTCATTCAAATTATTACCACTACTTTTATTTGTGCTTTATACATGATGTTTGTTAAGACTAGTGGCGTCGATATTTTTTAATCACAATAATAAACTTTGCATTTGGACTGTTCTCAGAGAAAATTTGGTTATTATCCAGCATTTTTTTTTCTACTGGTGATATGTGACCAAATTTTTCAAAAATAAAGTTGCAAGGACATAAAGTAACTAAGGGAGTCAGCTATATTTTAATAAACGGTGCAGTGAAATTAATTACCCCCATTACCCCCCCATATATCCGCCCTTGGCTCATAGGAAATTTATGAAAATTTGTACACCTAAGAATTACACACGCCAACGATGAAAAAACTTTCAGTGAATTAAAAATAACTAAATGATAGGGAAGTTTTGGTACCATAAAGCCTATATTAAAAAGAAGTATTTGTATGTTTATACCTAAATAAAGTTATGACAAAACTAAGGTAAGATACGGATTTAGAAACAAAAATAACATAAACATCAGTTTATACCGCTAATAAAATTATTTTTTGTTTGCGTGTTTCATCGATCACGATCATTTTAAATTATTAAGATTTTCGGTTATATCGGACAATGTTGCATTTATATTGTAAACTAAATAGTTTTAAAGTTATAAGACAATTATAAATAGCGTTTTTTCAACGTAGGTAATGCATGGAAACGATTTAAAATCAGACAAAACGGCTTTTATTTTCCTACTTTTACTTTTTAAGCAATATTTAATGGTATTTGAGTATACATGGTGATTCAAAGTATATAAAAATTTGGACACACCGTTTATGTGTTCGTTATTCATAGCTTGAATAGTTAACTTGACAGGCGTGCTGTATGATCTTAAGTCATTTCAACGTAGCAATCACTTAAAGTTAAAAAAAATCTATTTTCCAGTGTCGCTAAGTGTTTAGTTTTCATTAAAAGCGCAATAGATTCTCGAAATCTGCATTTCAGTAATTAATTAAAATGGAAAATGGTTGTTAACGAAGCAAAGAGATACTAGTATTTTATAGAATAAAAAAAAAATAAAAGCGATAGATGAATGATCCACCCCGATAAAGGGATACCTAATATTTCTATGAATAACTTAGATTTTGTATGAAATGTACAGTGTGTTATTAAATAACAACAATTTTAAAAGTGTCCGTAAAGTTTTAATTAAACCACTGTTTTGATATGAATCGAATTTTAATTTTGACGTTTTGGTGTCTTATAAGAAATTTAAAAATTTCAATACTTTTACTTATTCGAAACCCCACTTAATTACAAACCAAACCAGTTAAGAATACCAATATTGTCAGGACAATTTTTTTTGTACCAGAAACTTACTTTCTAATCATTGACATGCCCAACCCGTATATCGTTGTAATGTAATATTTTTTGCTGAAAAGAGCGAGAAAGATGGCGTATATGTTCGGTCTAGCGCTATCTGTAGGATACTAACTATACGATACTGTTTTGAGAAAGATATAGATTGACTGAACCCTCGTTTCATCTTTTTCTCTCGAAATAGCACAATTCTCACCGATGGGCATGTCGATGAGTATATGTCAATGTTTCCAATGGTCTTAAGTATCTGAAATTAAAATTATAAATTTCAACAAAATTAAAAATTTCTGAAACTTCAGACGCAATTTTGATCTTGATTTATGAGTTCCATATGCGATACAGAGACTTTTTGAATTCATATACCTTTTTTAAAAAAAATCATAAACCAGAAAGAAAATAATGATACCATTCCTGACAATGTATTAAGAGGTTCATTTAACAAAAAGAAAAATTAAATAGTAAATGAACAAAAATGTATGGCTTAGTTGCTTAGTAGCATGCGGCCGAGCTTGGTTAAAATGAAGAAAGAAATGTCTAAAATAATATTTGCTTTGTCGAATAATAATATAATGTTTTTTCTGGTTTTTTCTTACATTTTATCTTAAGATTGGCAATGAGGTCATTCGTTTCTGATCATTTCATGATAAACTTAATATCGTAATATATTGAGTGTTTTCGTTGTCAATTTTATCATAAGCGAATATAATATCCTTAATAAAGTCGTAACCTAGGTACACGCCACTTAACAATGTTAGTATCATATTTTGTACGAATCACACATTACATATTTGTTTACTAAGGTTTTATATAGAGTGTCACATTTTATAGAGTCAAAATTATAAGACACCGAAATATCAAAAAGTAAGTACGATTTGTATAAAAACAGTGGTTTAATTTTTTAGAAAAGTACTTAAGTGTCTCTAAAGAACTAGTAGCCTAACCGCGAATATAGTGTGTTTTATAATTACATAGAGGTAATAGTATATTATTTAACGAGCGGTTATATAGATCATAATTCACGCAGGTGAAATTTGCAGTTATGACCATTACCGCAACTTGAATACTATATAAATCTACGACTAATAACAATAAATACTAAGATGCAAGTATAGAGAAAGAACAAGTGACATTACAGAGCCACCTTGGTATTGGGGTCGTAAATAGTAAATTTCAAGATTCTTTTACTTATTGTAGACCGCCAATTTAATAATTTTAAAATCTTTTTATTATACATTCCTTTCCAGTTGTTATAAAATCTTTGTAATTTTTTTACGCCAGTCGGACGTATTTATCGGTTTTAAAATAATTTACTGCACACTATGCACATACCGAATTATAGTAGGATCCCAGAGAGTTATAATAACTCACTACCTTTGTATTCGGTTCTTAAATATACAGTCCTTTCCATAACTCACTATAGTTATTATACCGAGTTGTACACTTATATTTTCCCCTATTTCTTTAACTGTTTATAACTTCTAAACGGTTCTGATAGAAAGATGCGGTTTTTACTGAATTGTTTTATTCTAGTACAAGTTTTGTTTGAATAGATTTTGATGACGTCACAACAAATATGGCTATAATTAGTTAAAAAATTGGGAAAAATTACTCAGTCATTTGCTAACCGATTTTGAAAAATCTTGCATCGCTGAATAGGTGAAAGTCAGTTCTTTCAAACTACAAAAAATATACTGGGTGTTGTTGTCAAAAATCCGCCAAAAATGTCAATCCATTCAAACAAAACTTGTACTAAAGTAAAACATTTCAGTGAAAACCGTATATTTCTATCCTGAACAGTTTTGAAGTTATAGAGTTATAGGCAGTAAACATAGGTGAATATATAAGCGGACACCCTGTAACTATTTGTTTATGGATACTATTGTTAAATAATTAATATATAACTTAATAGAAGTAGATAAACAATATTATTTGTTGTTTTAATTCACTGCTATTAAATAAAAAGATTAGTATCTTTATGCAAAGTTTCGTGCTTTATTGAAAGTTAATTTTGCTACAAAATCGACTCCACTAGATAAAACAAAAATAGAAATGTGTTTTAACAATATAGTAAACCTTTGTTTGGAGCAGCACAACTCTCAAATTGGACATAACAAATACTAAAATGAAAAAATATTTCTAAGGATCATTTTATCCTGAGTAAAAAATTTGAATAACAAAAAACTAAATATGTACAAACATATGATGATTATAAATTATACCAACACCACTTTAGATAAAGTACTGAGGGCCCTAATAATCTGGTAATGGCTGAATCTTGAAAAATGCGCTATGGATTGAAAAACATATCAAACGATACAAAAATTGATTCTCCACCGCCACACCTTTGGATGGGGTAGGGAGGAAAAGTAAAAAATCTTAAATGCATATCCGCATTCTATGCTAAAAACTTTTTTTTTAAATCTTAATGATAACCGATGCAGTTCCGAAGTTACTTGATCGTATTCGAAGTAGTTCCGAAGATACCAATGCATTGAAATGTAAATTAAAACATTTCATTAAATAAACATTCACAATACTTCGTTTTTATTTTTTTAGTGAAATATTTTAAGTGGATCGGATATGTTTGCTAACAACGCCGCGTAATAATTGTTAGTTGGCATAATTTCGTCCAAAAAAGAGGAATTAAGACTATACTCATCCAGATCGTCCACTGATCACCACCGATTTATTGTTGATTTGGTACCAACAGGTACCGACTCGGAAAAAAATTGTCCAAGGTCCATACATCTGTTCAACAGATATATTCAAATCATCTGTACATAAAATTTCGAATACAAATAAATTCCAACTATTCAAGATTAAACTGACGCAGAAGCTTTTGGAGAAGGACTGATTGAATATTAGAATTTTGTAAGGAAATTATGAGACCTTGTGACGAAAATGGACAATTTACTTTTTAAATATGTTTCTCACGAAGCTACATTTCAATTAATAATAACAAATATTGTGCAAATGAATTTTTCATCGATGATAATTTGATCGCTGAAAAGTAAGTCGATTTATTAAATAACCGCAATCCGCAACATTGTTGGAATATCATCCGATAATGTCTCGTGTCCCTGGATGAGTCTCAATATCTTTACTGAGCGCTGAATTTGTATTAGAAATGCGATTGCACTAAGATCACCTGGTCTAACACCTCTATAGATACTTGTTATGGAGCAACTTGAAAAACAAAGTGTACGAAACAAATGAATTAAGCGAAAGAATAATACGATTACAATAACACCAGAAACTTTGCAACAAGTAAATAACATATATACACGATTGGGACATTATCAAGTATCCGAGATCAAGCAATTTAAACATTCAAATAAGTACGGGACTCGCTTAGATCCAGCATTCCAATGGTGAGAGACAAGATGATTCAAATAAATTTGGCACCCTGATAGTGAAAAGCGAGGAGATTCATATAAATCCAGCAACCGGCTAGTGAGGGGCGAGGGGATTCACCTAAATCCAAGATCCATGACCCCGATGGCGAAAGGTGAGGGTACTCGCCTAAATACAGCAGTAATGGTAAGAGGCAAAAAATCTAACCTATATCCAGTATTCCGAATGTAGTTCTATCCAAATTCGTTTCGATTAAAAACATCTACTTTGGATTCCTTCAAAACTTTATTGGGTATCATGGGACTATCTCCGGGATGGCTTGGGAAATTGTCGGGTACCTTAAAAACCACTCGGAGATCGTCAGCCACATTTGAAACAACTTGGGGTATGGTGCATATCTTCAGAATGACTTTGAGTATCAGCAAATATCTTAGGGACTACTTCTAATACCATCGGGTACCTTCGGAATCGCTTCAGTTATCATTGAGAACCTATGGATCCGATTTATAGATCACTAAAAAAAACCGTAAGCAAAATAAGATGCAGTAAATTGCATAGAACGGTTGTAGAATCTAGCATCAGAATGCCTATACCCAAATTGCACAGAATTGGGGGAAAATATGATTTGAATTTTTTTCGGCGCTTCCATGGAAAGAAGCAATGCAGCAACCTACAGAGAGGTGGGCAAGGATGTCTTAAAGACACTTATACGTAGATGGCGCGCAACCGGAAGTGGCCAAACCCGTTAGGGAAGAAAATGCAGCAAGATCACAAAAATGTCACTTGCTGCAATGCACGTGACACCCTTGAAAAAAATAAATAAAAATTAAAAATTTGCTCCACAACTCGACGGCCGACCCGCGGAGGAGCAAATACTCCAAATTTAGTGCGATCGATTCAAGGTTAGCTCCTGGTGGCTAAAAATGCGATTTTCTGCATCTTGGTCTTTCACGGGCTAAGGGGGAGGGCAAAAAAGGGACGACGATAATTTTTAAAACTCCCGTCGCTAGAAAATGAAGGATATAAAATTAGGCCATTTTTGTAGCTACATCTTCTTAATTGGGTTACCAATTAACAAAACTCTCTTTTGCTGCATGAAAGGGCGCCACTTTTCTTGTCCCCGCCCGCAAGGTGACGTATTTTTCGTCACTATCATGCAGTATTCGATCCAAACTTGTGGCAGATAAGGGGGTGGGCGTTCTTTCATGCAGAAAAAGAGGTTTTTGTTAGTTTATAAGCTAATTAAACAGATGTATGTACAAAAACGGCCAATTTTTAAATCTTATAAATTTTTTAATTTCCGCCGATCATTTTTTGCCCTCCCCCTTAGCCCGTGCACAATTACTGTGCAGTAAATCACATTTTTACCAACCAGGGGCTACCCTCGATCGATCGCACACAATTTGGAGTCTTTACCTCTCCGCGGGTTGGGCATCGATTTGTGGGGCAAATTTTCAATTTTTATTTTTTTTTCAAGTGCGTCACGTATGATGCAGCAAGTGACATTTTTTTGATCATGGGTGGCCTAGTGACCCATTTCTATTAATTGTTGCATGTTCTTCTCTAACGGGTTTGGTCACTTTCGGTTACGATACATCCTCACCCACCCACTCCCAGGCAGCAAAATAACGTCTTTGGTCATTTTTGGTCTAAATGACAAATGCGGTGACGTCTTTATAACATCCTGAAGACTTTAAAATGACGTACAAACGTCACAGCCAAAATGACATCGTAGAGAGACGTCTGATGGACGCTGTAGCGAGACGTCTGAAAGACGTTGTAAAGAGACGTCAAAAAGACGTTGTAGAGTGGCATCTAACAGACGGTCTCTAGTCGATGCGGAAGGTGGTTGGCATAATCAATTTTTATCACGTGATCAAGTATTTTAAGTTGATTGGCTTAGGAGTCATATGAATAAATAAGGATATTTATATGAAAAAAAATAAGAGTTTCAAAGAAAAAATTGACCGATTTATATTTGCATTTTCCTGCTTGGTCAATATTGTATTTACAATAACTATTTGTTCTGCTACACAATCGTTTTTTTTTATTATAGACGTCATTTGAATGACGAACATGGACGTTCTCCTAAATGACAAACAGAGACATCTTCAAGACGTTCTTATGCAAACGTCGCAGAGACGTAAAGAAATATTGACGTCTGACAACGTCATTTTAGACCCTAAGACGTCAGTAAACGAAAAATGACGTCATTAGACATCAGCTTTCTGTACTTGGGCTGGGGCTTGCCATTCTATGGAAGGGCCGAAAAAAATTCAAATGAGATTTTCCCCCACTTCCATGCCAGATTGCTGCATCTTCTTTTGCTTACGGCGTTTTTTTATAGTGGGCTCTTAGTCTATCTATTACATAACCAAGAATGGCAACCGGCTCTATATCTGAAACCGCTTAACATAGAAATGTAAGAGAAAAAAGTTATAGTAAAAGTGGTCAGGAGAAATGGTTGAAAATTATTTGTACGGTTCTAAGTCAACGGTTAGGGGCACAACTACAAAAATGATATTTTTTTAATAATAATAAGCTTGCAGACCTATTTTAACACAAACTAAATAGTTTTGAAGTTATAGACAAATAAAAATCTTTTTTTTCAATTTTAAGTGATTGTTATAACTAATCGACTTCACATCAGATAAAATGGTTTGCATGTTTCTCTTAACTTGTCTAGCACTACCCGTTGGTAGATGAAACAAAATGTATACATGCTGATCAATGGTTTCTGCTATTAGTTGTACAACCGGTACGTTTCTATAAAATTTTGAAAAATGACCGTTTTTCCGATTTCAGCGTCATCTGTTTTTAAATTACCTAGTTTTTAGCGTAGAACGTGGATTTGCAATCAAAAGTGTGGATTTCTATTTCAGATTATCTAAAGTTGCCCCCGCCCCACTCATAGTGGTGAGGGGGCAATGTTGGTATCATTTGATAGTTTTTCAAAATTATCGGTTATCGTTTTTTTCGTTTCCCGATCCTAAGCGCATTTTTTGAGATATTCAGCCGTTTTATTTTAGGGCACCCGATATATCACAACAATAATAAAAAATTATATAGGACATAAGAGGCCCAATGTCATTAGTTTTCGAAATGTTAAGTGTGTAAGTTCAAAAATAATATTTTGAAATATCTTTCAAACGGCTTAATATTTTCTTTCAAAATTCACGTGCTATTTTGTTATGAATAAAATAATAAACTTAAACAGGAAGGAACTGACAAATTTATAACATTTCTTCAACGGTTTCATATCTTCGTAGGTTACAAATCCTTACCCTTTTTGACCTTTTTCAAAACTGTCACATTGTATCTAAAATTATTTTAATATCATTTAGATCAACCAAAATATTTTCGGAATTTACTGATATTTGTAGGGGTTAGTTTTTTTTTTAACTTAATAAGGAAATCAAAAAATGGAACAAAAATAAAACCGGGTCCACACTTACAAATTTTTCTATATGTAAATTTTAAGTAATCCCCATATGCCTTTGATATTCGTTAAAATTCTAGATCGTGTGCGTTGAATTGGGCATAAATTCTTGTCGTCTTCGTGCGCCGCACACGTCTACATTCCATATTTTGCGGCGAAAATATTTGTAAGTGTGAACCTGGCTTAACATTTTAATATTAATAGAGAAAAATGTGTCTCTTATCCTTAACTGCGTGCCATTGAATTACGCTACTAAAGTATTGTTAGTTTTAAAAGTTAAGATCTTTGGAAGTCAAAAATTGTATGAAATTTGAAAAAAAGATTCGAGTCACCTAGATGATATTAAAATAAAACATTTTTTTACTTGATTCTAAAAAATAAATAACATTAGACCCCTCATTCCCTGTATATATTTTTATCATTTAAAGGTACACCCTGTACAGCGTAGTCAGTGTATTTTGGAACCACCATTTATAATAGATGTTTTAAATATTTCGTGGAACATGTTTTTAGGATTACCTATATAAAGGCTCTATAAAGCTTAAACATTACCTGTGTGGTTTTTGGCACTCTAAACAACATTTCCGTTGCTCTAAAATTATCATTTTGGTATTTTTTTTTCAATTACTTAACTTCGATTATAAACACTTTATTTTTGTTGATTCGTTTTATTTATAACATATTAGAATACACAAATAAAAATGTAGATTAACCATTTAAACAGGAAGATTTAATATACGTCTATACCAACCACATCATATACTAATTACGTTCAGTCTTTGTTTAAATAGGTAACTACTGAATATACACACATGCTTTCAATTATAAGCGTTCTTTTCTTATGTTATATTAAACTCACATTTCATAACAATTAAACAAACTTTTTTGATGCAATGTTCACCGTGTTTCCCTGAATATCAGCATTAGAAAAACGAACGAAAATAGTAGGGTTTTGAAACCATCTGAAACAAATAAAAATTAAATGTAGATTGTGGGTAAAAATAGGCTACTTTTTTTTAATAAATAAATATGCTTCTACCTTTATGTTAATAATTTTTAATTACAAAAAAAACAGCATTTAAAAATTTTATTATGCAGAAACATCTTCGTATGGTTTAAATATTTAAAATACATTTTATCAATAATTTTGACAATAACTAAAATGCACGACATACAATCATGGCCGAAAAAGTGAAATTAAAGAACGTGCTAATTACACAACATTTTTGGTAGATCTCGCCAATAGTTAAACAGCCGGTTATCTTTTAATGGTGTAATAGAATTTGATCTGTCGAGGACTTTACGGCTTTAGTCTGATTGTCACGATCGCTTTATAGCTTGACGAAGTAATCCAATTGAGATTTAATTGCGGTTTATCATTTCTAATATACAAAATATTTAACTTTGTTATACACTTTATTCTTTCTATTATTTATAACGAGTTGCTATTTTATACCTACACTTCACAAAATGAGTTATTGGTAACGCAGTATCTATAAGCCAAACAATGCATTTTTCTTTTTTTTAGAGAGGGTATGAATAAAAATATTTTATCGTAAGACGCTCTATATTGGAGTTATTCGCACTGAATATGTACCAGAATTTTTTTCTGCTTATAACTCTATGATTTTGTTGGCAGATTAGATGTAGTGTGAGTGAACAAAAGACCCGAACAAAAGACCCGAACAAAAGACTCGAACAAAAGACTCGAACAAAAGACTCGAACAAAAGACTCGAACAAAAGATCCGAACAAAAAACACGAACAAAAGACCCTAACAAAAGACCCGAACAAAAGACTCTAACAAAAGACTCGAACAAAAGACTCGAACAAAAGATTCTAACAAAAGACTTGAACAAAAGATTCGAAAAAAAGATTCGTACAGAAGACTCGAACAAAAGACCCGAACAAAAAACCCGAACAAAAGACCCGAACAAAATACCCGAACAAAAGACCCGAACAAAAGACTCGAAAAAAAGACTCGAATTAAAGACTCGAACTAAAATCTCAAACTAAAAACTCGAACAAAAGACTCAACCAAAAGGTTCGAACAAAAGGCTCGAACAATTGACTCGATTAAAAGACTCGAACAAAAGACTCGAACAAAAGATTCGAACAAACTACCCAAACAAAAGAATCGAATAAAATACTCGAATAAAAGATTCGAACAAAAGACTCGAACAAAAGACTCGAACAAAAGACCCGAACAAAAGACCCGAACAAAAGACTCGAACAAAAGACTCGAACAAAAGACCTGAACAAAAGACTCGAACAAAAGACTCGAACAAAAGACTCGAACAAAAGACCCGAACAACATACTCGAACAACATACGAACAAAATACTCGAACAAAAGACTCGAACAAAAGACTCGAACAAAAGACTCGAACAAAAGACTCGAAAAAAAGACTCGAACAAAAGACTCGAACAAAAGACCCGAACAAAAGACCCGAACAAAAGACCCGAACAAAAGACCCGAACAACATACTCGAACAACATACTCGAACAACATACTCGAACAACATACTGGAACAAAAGACTCGAACAAAAGCCTCGAATAAAAAACTCAAACGAAAACCTCGAACGAAAGACTCGAACGAAGGACTCGAACGAAGGACTCGAACGAAGGACTCGAACGAAGGACTCGAACGAAGGACTCGAACGAAGGACTCGAACGAAGGACTCGAACAAAGGACTCGAACGAAAGACTCGAACGAAAGACTCGAACGAAAGCCTCGAACGAAAGACTCGAACGAAAGACTCGAACGAAAGACTCGAACCAAAGACCCGAACCAAAGACCCGAACCAAAGACCCGAACCAAAGACCCGAACGAAAGACTCGAACGAAGGACTCGAACGAAGGACTCGAACGAAGGACTCGAACGAAAGACTCGAACGAAAGACTCGAACGAAAGACTCGAACGAAAGCCTCGAACAAAAGACTCGAACAAAAGACTCGATCGAAAGACTCGAACAAAAGACTCGATCGAAAGACCCGAACCAAAGACCCGAACCAAAGACCCGAACAAAAGACCCGAACAAAAGAGCCGAACAAAAGAGCCGAACAAAAAACCCGAACGAAAGACTCGAACGAAAAACCCGAACGAAAGACTCGAACGAAAGACTCGAACAAAAGACCCGAACGAAAGACCCGAACCAAAGACCCGAACCAAAGACTCGAACGAAAGACTCGAACGAAAGACTCGAACGAAAGACCCAAACGAAAGACTCGAACGAAAGACTCAAACAAAAGACTCGAATCAAAGCCTCGAACAAAAGACTCGAACGAAAGACTCGAACCACAGACTCGAACGAAAGACTCGAACGAAAGACTCGAAACGAAAGACTCGAAACGAAAGACTCGAACGAAAGAGGTTCGAGGCTTTCGTTCGAGGCTTTCGTTCGAGTCTTTTGTTCGAGTCTGTCGTTCGAGTCTTTCGTTCGAGTCTTTCGTTCGAATCTTTCGTTCGAGTCTTTCGTTCGAGTCTGTGGTTCGAGTCTTTCGTTCGAGTCTTTCGTTCGAGTCTTTTGTTCGAGGCTTTGATTCGAGACTTTTGTTTGAGGCTTTTGTTCGAGTCTTTTGTTCGAGTCTTTCGTTTGGGTCTTTCGTTCGAGTCTTTCGTTCGAGTCCTTCGTTCGAGTCCTTCGTTCGAGTCTTTCGTTCGAGTCTTTCGTTCGAGTCTTTCGTTCGAGGTTTTCGTTTAGAGGCTTTCGCTTGAGTTTTTTATTCGAGTCTTTCGTTCGAATCTTTCGTTCGAGTCTTTCGTTGGAGTCTTTTGTTCGAGGCTTTCGTTCGAATCTTTCGTTCGAGTCTTTCGTTCGAGTCTTTCGTTCGAGTCTTTCGTTCGAGTCTTTCGTTCGAGTCTTTCGTTCGAGTCTTTCGTTCGAGTCCTTCGTTCGAGTCCTTCGTTCGAGTCCTTCGTTCGAGTCCTTCGTTCGAGTCCTTCGTTCGAGTCCTTCGTTCGAGTCCTTCGTTCGAGTCCTTCGTTCGAGTCCTTCGTTCGAGGTTTTCGTTTCGAGTCTTTTGTTCGAGTCTTTTATTCGAGGCTTTTGTTCGAGTCTTTTGTTCGAATCTTTTGTTCGAGTCTTTTGTTCGAATCTTTTGTTGTAGTCTTCTGTTCGAGTCTTTCGTTCGAGTCTTTCGTTTGAGGCTTTGGTTCGAGTCTTTCGTTCGAGTCTTTCGTTTGAGTTTTTTGTTCAAGTCTTTTGTTCGAGTCTTTTGTTCGAATCTTTTGTTGTAGTCTTTTGTTCGAGTCTTTTGTTCGAGTCTTTCGTTCGAGTCTTTCGTTCGAGTCTTTCGTTCGAGTCTGTGGTTCGAGTCTTTGGTTCGAGTCTTTGGTTCGAATCTTTCGTTCGAGTCTTTTGTTCGAGTCTTTTGTTCGAGTCTTTTGTTCGAATCTTTTGTTGTAGTCTTTTGTTCGAGTCTTTCGTTCGAGTCTTTCGTTCGAGTCTTTCGTTCGAGTCTGTGGTTCGAGTCTTTGGTTCGAATCTTTCGTTCGAATCTTTCGTTCGAGTCTTTCGTTCGAGTCTTTCGTTCGAGTCTTTAGTTCGAATCTTTGTTCGAGTCTTTTGTTCCAAGTCTTTTGTTCTAGTCTTTTGTTCGAGTCTTTTGTTCAGTCTTTTGTTCGAGTCTTTCGTTCGAGTCTTTCGTTCGAGGCTTTTGTTCGAGTCTTTCGTTCGAGTCTTTCGTTCGAGGCTTTCGTTCGAGTCTTTTGTTCTAGTCTTTTGTTCGAGTCTTTTGTTCAGTCTTTTGTTCGAGTCTTTCGTTCGAGTCTTTCGTTCGAGGCTTTTGTTCGAGTCTTTCGTTCGAGTCTTTCGTTCGAGGCTTTCGTTCGAGTCTTTTGTTCGAGTCTTTTGTTCGAGTCTTTTGTTCGAGGCTTTTGTTCGAGTCTTTTGTTCGAGTCTTTTGTTCGAATCTTTGTTCGAGTCTTTTGTTCGAGTCTTTTGTTCCAGTCTTTTGTTCAAGTTTTTTGTTCGAGTCTTTTGTTCGAGTTCTTTGTTCTAGTCTTTTGTTCGAATCTTTTGTTGTAGTCTTTTGTTCGAGTCTTTTGTTCGAGTCTTTCGTTCGAGTCTGTGGTTCGAGTCTTTGGTTCGAGTCTTTGGTTCGAATCTTTCGTTCGAGTCTTTTGTTGGAGTCTTTTGTTCGAGGCTTTTGTTCGAGGCTTTTGTTCGAGTCTTTTGTTCGAATCTTTGTTCGAGTCTTTTGTTCGAGTCTTTTGTTCCAGTCTTTTGTTCGAGTTTTTTGTTCGAGTCTTTTGTTCGAGTTTTTTGTTCTAGTCTTTTGTTCGAATCTTTTGTTGTAGTCTTTTGTTCGAGTCTTGTGTTCGAGTCTTTCGTTCGAGTCTTTCGTTCGAGTCTTTCGTTCGAGTCTTTTGTTCGAATCTTTTGTTCGAGTCTTTTGTTCGAATCTTTTGTTGTAGTCTTTTGTTCGAGTCTTTCGTTCGAGTCTTTCGTTCGAGTCTTTCGTTCGAGTCTGTGGTTCGAGTCTTTGGTTCGAATCTTTCGTTCGAGTCTTATGTTCGAATCTTTGTTCGAGTCTTTTGTTCGAGTCTTTTGTTCTAGTCTTTTGTTCGAGTCTTTTGTTCAGTCTTTTGTTCGAGTCTTTCGTTCGAGTCTTTAGTTCGAGGCTTTTGTTCGAGTCTTTTGTTCGAGGCTTTCGTTCGAGGCTTTCGTTCGAGTCTTTTGTTCGAGTCTTTTGTTCGAGTCTTTTGTTCGAGGCTTTTGTTCGAGTCTTTTGTTCGAGTCTTTTGTTCGAATCTTTGTTCGAGTCTTTTGTTCGAGTCTTTTGTTCCAGTCTTTTGTTCGAGTTTTTTGTTCGAGTCTTTTGTTCGAGTTTTTTGTTCGAGTCTTTTGTTCGAGTCTTTTGTTCGAGTCTTTTGTTCGAATCTTTGTTCGAGTCTTTTGTTCGAGTCTTTTGTTCTAGTCTTTTGTTCGAGTTTTTTGTTCGAGTCTTTTGTTCGAGTTTTTTGTTCGAGTCTTTTGTTCGAATCTTTGTTCGAGTCTTTTGTTCCAGTCTTTTGTTCCAGTCTTTTGTTCGAGTCTTTTGTTCGAGTTTTTTGTTCGAGTCTTTTGTTCGAGTTTTTTGTTCGAGTCTTTTGTTCGAGTCTTTTTTTCGAGTCTTTTGTTCGAGTCTTTTGCTGGCCCATGAAGTCGGTGGAAAAGGAGCATATTCTTGTATGTAGTTGGTTACTAAATAATCAGCAAACTGGGTAATTTTTTGGTCATTTGGTTGGAACTCCTCTAAATCGAATGCAAAACATTCATCCACATCATTAGCCTTTAGAAATGGAAGTTCAAATAATTATTTTAACCACTTTCCACTGGGATTGTAAATTGGCACTAATCCGGTTCTTTGGATTTGCCTAAACCATGCTTGTGATAGATGAAATCTACAACCTTCCAATTTACTCTCTGGCCATGATAAACGGACAGCATTTTGTATGACTTTTTCAAAATCGGTCACTATACCATTTGGTTTAAGGACACATTCTAACCTCAGTGATCTTAGCAACCGGCCGGCCAGCACAAAGCTTATAACGAAGTAATCTTGGCTCAAATACTTTTACAAATTCATTCTGCCGATTTGGGGTCTACTCATACAAAATTTCTCGTTTTATTAATTTGTTTACATTTTTTGTGGCGTTGATAATAGGTGGCCAAGAACAAAAATTAGCTGAATACATAGAGAAATGGAAGCACTATTCGGGCAAAATTTTTCGTTTACATACATCTCCCCCAAAGGGCCACCTCCAAGAATCTACAGTTAGATTTTCGTAGCGGTCGAACAAATTTCAAAATTTTTTTTAGGGGGTTGAGAATAGGCGGCCACGAACAAAAATTAGCTGATTACATAGAAGAATGGAAGCACTATTCAGACAAAATTTTTCGTTTACATACATCTCCCCCAAAGAGCCACCTCCAAGAATCTAAAATTAGATTTTCGTAGCGGTCGAATAAATTTCAAAATATTTTTTCGAGGGTTAACAATAGGCGGCTAAGAACAAAAATTAGCTGATTACATAGAGGAATGGAAGCACTATTCAGACAAAATTTTTCATTTACATACATCTCCCCCAAAGGGCCACCTCCAAGAATCTAAAATTAGATTTTCGTAGCGGTCGAACAAATTTCAAAATTTTTTTTAGGGGGTTGAGAATAGGCGGCCACGAACAAAAATAAGCTGATTACATAGAAGAATGGAAGCACTATTCAGACAAAATTTTTCGTTTACATACATCTCCCCCAAAGGGCCACCTCCAAGAATCTAAAATTAGATTTTCGTAGCGGTCGAACAAATTTCAAATTTTTTTTTCGAGGGTTGACAATAGGCGGCCAAGAACAAAAATTAGCTGATTACATAGAGGAATGGAAGCACTATTCAGACAAAATTTTTCGTTTACATACATCTCCCCCAAAGGGCCACCTCCAAGAATCTAAAATTAGATTTTCGTAGCGGTCGAACAAATTTCAATATTTTTTTTCGGGGGTTGACAATAGGCGGCCAAGAACAAAAATTAGCTGATTACATAGAGGAATGGAAGCACTATTCAGACAAAATTTTTCGTTTATATACATCTCCCCCAAAGGGCCACCTCCAAGAATCTAAAATTAGATTTTCGTAGCGGTCGAACAAATTTCAATATTTTTTTTCGGGGGTTGACAATAGGCGGCCACGAACAAAAATAGCGGATTACATAAAGGAATGGAAGTACTATTCAGGCAAAATTTTTCGTTTATATACATCTCCCCCAAAGGGCCACCTCCAAGAATCTAAAATTAGATTTTCGTAGCGGTCGAACAAATTTCTCAATATTTTGTATCTAAACGAAAAATTTTGCCCGAATAGTGCTTCCATTCCTCTATGTAATCAGCTAGTTTTTGTCCGTGGCCGCCTATTGTCAACCCCCGAAAAAAAATATTGAAATTTGTTCGACCGCCACGAAAATATACTTTTAGATTCTTGGAGGTGGTCCTTTGGGGGAGATGTGTGTAAACGAAAAATTTTGCCCGAATAGTGCTTCTATTTCTCTATGTAATCAGCTAATTTTTGTTCTTGGCAACCTATTATCAACGCCACAAAAAATGTAAACAAATTAATAAAACGAGAAATTTTGTATGAGTAGACCCCAAATCGGCAGAATGAATTTGTAAAAGTATTTGACCGTGGTGGAAAAGTGCCGCTTGGAGTTGGCCGGCCGTTAGCCAAGATTACTTCGTTATAAGCTTGGTGCTGGCCGGCCGGGTGCTAAGATCAGCGAGGTTACATCCTAAGGCATTGCACTTTTCAATAATTGAAGTGAATAAAATTTTATAAGTAGTTTCTTATTTTCCATGCAACAAGCAAAAAAGAAATGGAATGTAATGTCCATTAATTATAGCATGGATGGTAAATAACTGAACGAAGAACTTTGTACAAAATCGAAAAGTTCCATCCATATAAATTTTTTCACTCCTACACAAATGTCTAATATTACTGTTTGTTGAAAAAATCTCAAAGTCTTTGCATTTGTCACTTAAAAAAGAAAATTTTCAGCCGTAAGCGTTGTTAACTACATACTTGCCAAAACATCGAAAACTTCTGCGCGGGCTTTAGGCAATGGAGGAAGAACAATCATAGGGATAATTACGGTTCGCAATATTAGCATCCTAGAAATCAGGTAATCATTTATTAACTAGTAATTTTATGAAGGTTGACCCTTATTTTTGGAGCGCAATTTGGCTACAATTTTTATCTACCTGACGATTTGGTCCGCAACTTTACAAAGCCGTTATATTTACTCTGTGAACTTTTAGGATTTTTTTCTTAGTAATATTAATTACTGAAAAAAAAAGCGAGATGAAATTGGAGCCATCATTTAAAAACTGTTACAGCAATTTTAACAAAGAGGGGGAATCCCAATTTGAGCATCGTGTTTGATCCGTTTTATGTTCAAATAATTAATTTTTTGTTATTTTTACTGTTTAAACTACGTTTCATGATTTTTTTTATATCTCTTAATGTTTGACCTCAAAAAATATTAATTAAATGCAAAAAGTGATGCCTACTGCCTGTTTTAAAATTCCACTATCTATCAAAAACTAATAAAAAAATGGCAGTTTCCATTTATAAAAAAATTAGATGAGGTTCTTATGATGACAAGATAACGTCATCATATGAACATGTTTAAAAAGAGCAGAACTAAATTAAAAATTTTATTTGTCTTCGGCATTTTTTGTTTAAACGTCACATAAATTAGATATTTTTAAGTTTCCAACCTAAAAACCGACATAATATCACATAATAAGACATGTGTGGACAATTACTAATGAAATTTGCTCCATAATTTTAACCTATTTTATTATTTAACAGAATTTTTCTGAAAAAGACGAGTTTTTTGATATTTATGAATGGGTTCATTCACCATATTTTGAAATACCTAGGTTCGTCACAATAACATACAATTTAACTCGAAATTCCATTATTTGATCTGAATAGATTTTTTGTTCGGAATATAATGTATATAAGAGATAGTTACCCAGGGTCACTGAATAATGAAATATCCTTGTTATGTGTTTTTTTAGCGTTTTAGTTTTAGCTCAAGTTATGGTTTTAGTTTTTAGTTCAATTTCTACGTATGGTTTTATTGCTAATATTTGTAGTCCTTTTATTAATAATATTTGTAGTTTCTATTTGCAGCTCTGTTTTGTGAAAATCAAGCGTTGGATACCTGTTGACTACTGTGCATGGCCGTCTCACATCGAAGTTTCAGAATAGTACGAGCGGCAAGTTATATTTTACAATTAATAAAATACCTTGTATTAATTCTATTAGTAAGCACCTATGTGCGTAATCTGAGACGATTTATTCATTAAAACATAAGTCTAATATCTACTACTACCCTTTTATAGAGATATATTTCTCTGCTCTCTACTTAAGTAATGTAAACTCATTTGTTGGAATCACGTGTACACATATTTTTTTACTATACATTGTTTCACACTTAGATGCGTGTGTGGAAGTAATATGCAATGATAATGCTTATGCCCACCGTTGCCAAGTTGTTTTTATACAGTAACGTATTGAGTCAGTCCATATCTGTGACAGATATTTATTTTATTATAGTTCTTCCATTCTCAGTTTGAGGACACGTGCTACTATAAAAGTCACAAATGAGTGTGGTCGGCTTGCCGACAACGGGCGTGCATATAAAATTTGTATAGGGAGAAAAATGAAGTTCGCATTTCCCCTGGTCGTCATTTATCATCACTTTCTTACGAACGCCGTATTCCACATAATTATTACAAAAAAATAATATGTATAAATTCAAACTAACCTAACCTTAATAAACCAGTATTAATACACACTGCCCCTATAATACCCGACTTGAGGGTGACACTGTTCGTACAAAAGTTATGGTCAATTTTTCCAAGAAGTGGTTTTACGATAGCAACAAACCCTTAGAAACTACTGTTTAAAAGATTTATAACCCATTGTATTTATCCGCAAAGACCGGCTTTTGCCAAGTTACCAAAATTTTGATGCATAAGGCGAATTTTTATATTTAACGTGAATTTTATCATTGGTGGAACTAATTAATTATAATATAACACTAATACACTTATATATATATATATATATATATATATATATATATATTTACAAAAAAAATACACTATCTGTCTAACAGCGTCACTAACTAAAATTTTACTGGAATAACGAGAACATTTTTATAGTAAGGCTAAGAAAGAATTTTAGAAAATAAATGTGACAACCTCGATTGATTTCAGTCTCCTCAAACTGAGAATGGAAAAACTATACTGTCACTGTCGTTCAAACATTTTATACTTATTGAGAATTTAATTGATTTACACAAAAAGGTCCGCGGTATGGGTTATACGGAAGGATTTATAAGTAGTGTATTTTTGAAAAAAATAGGACGGCGACTATCATGATGAGTTTTTGAAAATTGGTTTAAGGAATGTCTAATATCAAATTTACCAAAAAATTGGCATTATTGTTGTAATGGATAATACGTCTTACCATTTCTGTAGAGGCAAGTTTCCTACACGTTCTTGGAGAAAACATAAATTCAGGAATGGCTATGGTAGAAAGATATTTATTTTGAAGGAATTATTGGAAACTGCTTACGCATTTAAAGATCAGTATTATACTTATCATATTGAAAAGCACAATGTAAGAATATTGAGTTTGCCTCCTTACCATTGCGAATTGAATGCTAACGAAATGGTTTGGAGTCAAGTAAAAAGTTTCTTTTCAATGAATAATACTGATTTTAAATAAGAATCTGTATGCAGAATAATATGCGAGGATATTTAAAAATGACAGAGAATCATTGGAAAATTTACTTCAAAGACGCTGTTGAAAAACAAATGTGGGATGCTGATAATTTGCAAGATGCTGTAGAGTCACTGAAATTTACAGTAACTACTGAGTATATTAGTGACTACGATACGTTTGATGAAGCTTACAGTTAGAAATTAAACATTACATTTATGACGCCAAATAAATCGTTACATTTAATACATTACTATTTAAATGAAACTCATTACCAAATATCGCAAGTTGTTGTAGATTTTATTTATCACGCAATTAATGCAATGCTAGTTTCAAAAGAAACATACATTAAATTTGGTGGTCCCGAAGACAAACAGCGTAAATGTACTGAGTACTGATTTGCATTCAATTTGAAACCTTTACTCACTTGGCAACAGTGTTCTACATAACGGCAATACTATACAATACTACTATACAAGTATAGTAAATTGTAGATGGCAGAGTAAACAATTACAAATAAAAAAGTCTACACAATTAAAAGTAAAGAGCAGGTTTATAAAAAGCTATTTAAAAAACAGCTTCCTAGCGAGTAAGGAGGTATTTCAAATAATGATGGCTCGGATATCTAGCGAATCACGGTGAGACTAAATCTTAATTTAGCGACCATAACAAAATATATAAATAATCTCCATTGTATTACATAATTAATTAGTTCTATGTAATATAATCCATTTAATTTTTATAATTTTTTTCATGAATCACTTTTTATTATAAAATTATCTTATTTATAATCATATTCTCGTAATGGATTTCATGATGGGACAATTTTCTTTCCCCTCGTAATTTTAATAATGGTAAGTTTAACTTAATTATTATGGTTAGGTTATTTTTAAACGTATGCACTTTTAGGCCTGATTATGGTTGTTTAACCCAAAACCAGTCACCTAAAGCCTAAATATTTTTTAATATAACCTGTGGTACAGGACTTTGGGTTTTATTGCTGAAAATTTGGACTACATTTGAAAAATGATTATTGGATTTATTTACCAAAATACTCACAATAAAAGAAAATAACTGTCTATAAATAAGATATTAGAAATTTACCAATGGTAACCCAATTATTTCTATAAATAAAATTAAATGCAAAATCGCCAAAACTTGCTAGAAAAATATTCTAGCATGCAGGCTAGGATTAGTTCAACAAATTAAATTCAAGGTTTATTCGACCAGGTGCCCTAAACACGAACAAAACAACATCGATCAAGATTAAAGTCAGGTCGGATCAAGAAATTAATTTAATATCAAAACAAAAATTAATAAATATATAAAGCACGGATAATAACGGTGCAGTAAATAAGTAAATGCAATAATATATGATACTCGTAAATAATAATCGATCAGAGCGTACGGAGTAAAGGGAAACGAATGTAGTACGAGCGCTTATGAATTATTTAATTTTATTTAAGTAATTATCTAAATACATTATTTATTATGCAACTACCAAAAATTTATTAAATCATATTAATTCATTTCAAAGTTTTTATTTCCTTATTTCACGTAAAAAAGCCAAAAATATTTTAATTCAATGTATAAATACTCAGGGCGGCCACTATACTATTTTTAGTTTCCATAGTTAAAATACCTAATATGCCACGTTGCCGGCTTGTGCCTAGCAACAGCAAATTTTGGATATTATGCGGTATCAGGTATATGTATAATTTTCACATTCTTATAATATTCATTATTGGTTAGAAAGATCTCGAGATTTGAAAACTGAAAATTGGAATGTAGGGATTTATAAGGATGAATTATTTAATGAAAATATTGACATCCTTTTGGTAATTGGTTATTTCGGAAATTGTGTTAACTTTCGTTTTTTTTTTAATGGGATATCCTGTATATTTTGCTACTTTAGGAATATTACGTTATTCTGAACAATTTTTGTTAATACTTCCCTATCTTCAACTGTTTTTAAATTACAGATTTTTTTATTTAAACTGCACTTTTTCACAATTAAAAAAAAATTTCTTCTAAAGGTACTTGGATAAAAGCTTACATTGTTTACAAAGAGTAAACACCGAAGATGGTTTATTTAAATGTAAATAAAATATTAGGCCATTAACTTTCTTAATTTAAATTGAACACTTATTATTTTTATATCTCGTAAATTAATGATAAACAGTTAACAAGTTAAGAAGTGATGTGTGTATTTTTTGATTGTCATATAAATATCAATGAATTAAAAACAATGAATATTCGAAATGTACTTAAATTAAATTTTCTTCTAATGTCATAATAAATATTGGTTAAATTTTAAATTATCCCGTATATAGACTACCCACCCCCCGTTGTCAGTGGTGCCGTATTTACTTTTTCTTATACATATTTGATTTGCGCTCTATAATATACAAATATATATTCATGTGTAAAAGGAATACTTACTTTTGAGAGTGTCTCCTACATTCTCCTGCGTGTTTTCATACATATGACCCTTGGTGTCTGAGTCCGAACTCGATTTTTGTTCGGATTTGTCGATTTCATTTAAATTTGACTGATATTTTGAACCTGAAACAAAAATAACATGCTACAATTTTTAATAAAATAATAATAAAATAAGTGTGAAATTCCTATGCTTGTATTATAAGGATAGAACCGAAAATATCTTCAAAATGGTAAAACCTAATGCAGTAATAAAATATAGTATTTAATGAAACATCGTATCGTTTTTCAGGTTACGTAAACGAACATGCAGTTTAGTGATCCTATCAAACCAAGTAGGTTTTCGAAAAGTGACAAGTTATTCGAAAGTTAACCGATTTCTGACACAAATATAACTGTTCTAAATCTGGTTCTGATTTCAACATTTCAGAAAAGATGCATAGTAAATGTGAATAGTAGTTTATTTGTCAAAAAAAAACATCATGACAATGCTATTATCATTAACTTTGTTCCTGAAATATTTATTACGATTCTTGGGACTTATCACGTAAATTTTAAATAAATAAACCCAGCAAGATAACAATATCCAAGTAACTCAGCATACGGTATTAGTTGACTTAGGTCACTGAAAATAATAAAATTCGAAACCGTTCTATAGTTTGCAGAAAACAGAAATCCAAAATTCGAAACCGTTTTCGATTTATTGCTGAGACAGACGGACAAGCGGACAGACAGACTGTTGCAATTGACTTAGATCATTGAAAACAATAGGTGGGCGAGCTAAGGTAACCAGCTATCGATTGCTGACAACAGAAATTCAAAATTCGAAACCGTTATTGCTGTGACAGACAGATAGACAGACAGACAGACAGACGGACGGACGGACATTGTAAAGTCAATAAGTACCTTCGCTTTGCTTCCTTACTTAATAATGTAAATAACGATTTATATCTAACTTGATTTCCAGTTTGGAATTATCGATCAAAATAAATGAGTAATACGGTGCAAAAAATCAAAATTAAACAAAACTAACCTTGCAATAAATTCTTAACAATAATTTCACTCAATAACCTCTAAACTTTAAATTGTGTATAGCGTTTTCGGTATATTCCCATTATACCGAAAATCATTAGACAGAATGCTTTTCGCTGAATTTTCCCAATAAACTGACCTACCAGTAGACCGAACACCAATAGATCGAATAATCAATGATTGCTGGATACTAACAGCTGCCCATTGTTTTCGTCTTCGCCTAAAATAGTTAAATATAAATGCAAGTTACCTATTCTTTTTTTAAATATACAGATTAGATTTGTCCAGTCAAGACATTTTTTTTAAATAGATAAAAATAGTGATTTAACAGTTCGATCTATGGAGAATGTGTTCCGCGTGTTTCCTTGCAAATGTTGAATAAAAGAGTGTATTTCCATCCGATTACCCACACTCAGCTTGTTTACTAGAGTTAACGGATTCGTAAAGAAAGAATCCCCAATAAGTGTGTGCCAAAATCCTCGAAAATTCTCTTAATATTTTTTTAAAAAATTTCCCAATTCGGTACTATATAAATTTTTGATTTAAATTAATTATCACTCTCAAAATCTTTCGCAGTGATGGTGATGGCACAAATTGTAAAATATAGTTAAATTTTTACGCATCAACTATTGGTATGTACTTGAAATTTGATGAAGTAAAAAAAAACAAAAATACACTAATATAAATTTCTTTTTCACATAGTAAATCTACACTAATATTATAGAGGTAAATTTTGTAAATTTGGATGTAGGAGGTAATATCCGAAACTATTCATCCGATTTCAAAAATTCTTTCACCAATATTTAGAATGGACCTACAGTGTGGGTGGATATAGGCTGCATAGTATCCCGGCTTTTCGTCGACACCAATTTTGCAATGTAAGTCGACGAAAAGACGGTCGAGCGAAGGTTTTTAAGGAAAGAAAAATTGGAAAAGTTGCCCGGAAACTTGGAAAAACTGAAATACCTTGTTTGAGTTAAGCATGTTCCAAAGAGAAGACGTACCAAAGTATACTACCTAGAGCTGGGTAATTACTTTCAAAATGTAATTAAATGCAATTACAAAATAATTTATTTTCAAAGGAGTTAATTACAATTACAAATTATAAGAAATGAATTACAAATGAAATGTAATTTACAATTACTTTTCTAATCACAATTGCAATTACATTCGTTAATAAAATTTTAGGAAAGACGATGTTTGAACAAAATTTTCACCAAAACATAAGGTCATATTATTTAAATCGCCTACTCTATGAAAATGGGAAAAATCAACACCCAGTTGTTAATAGTTTATTACACTAAATAAAAAACGTAACATAATTTATTATATAAAAAAAAATTAACGTAGGATTAAAATTAAAAAAGTACATGGTTGGGTGATTTATAAAACAATTATTTTAAGTAACTGTAATTTTGCTGTTTTTCATCACAACTAATTTTTCAAAATTCGTGCCTTCTGGGTACATCAATCATAGTAGCAATTCGGCCCTGCCCCTCTAGACCATCGAGATAAAAGTTTAGTGGGGTTCGTTGGCTTTTGTAATAACAGTCTTTAAAAGCACATGACCACATATTAAGCAGTTTATACAGTCCATTATTTTTCACACCAATTGAACAATTAAACATTAAGGGAAACTAGCATATCATTTATCGAAACCTTTCAAATTAGGTATTAAACACTTCGATCAAATCAGTTCTTGAGGTATTGCGGGTGGGAGTAAATTCACAAAAGTGGGCGTTGCACCTTTACTATGTTATCTATGGCGAAATGATGACCTAAACTTATACTTTTTTAAATGCTTTAACCATATGAAATGCCAATGATATGAAATGCCAATGAAGAACCACGTTTTGTAGTTAATTGAAAACTAAAATTATGTTTGAAATTTTCTGACGCACTTTCCGGTATAAAAATTATTTACAGAATAATATTTTCTTTATTTATAGAAACCTTTCAAATAAGCTATCAAACAGATTCGAGATACTGCGGGTGGGAATATATTCACAAAAGTGGGCGTGGTGGCATTACTATTGGATTAATGGCGAAAGGATTACTTAAGATTATACTTCTTTTGAGTGCTTTAGCTAACCATATAGTCAGATTGGAAATACCAATTAGGAACTCAGCATAGTTTTATGCCAGGAAGATTTACGATAATAAACTTATTCAGCAAGACACAAATTCGATTTGAGGCACTTGTCAGGAGAATTCAAACCAGACAGAATTAATAATAAATTGTTACGTGATAAATAAGAAGGTATGGGAATTAATGTACCATTGTTAACAGGTCAATCTGTTTAGTGCCAGGGACACAAATCACATCCAAACTTCTGGAGTACCGCAAGGCTTTGTTCATCTCTAGCTCTTTTATTTTCAGAGGAAATTGACCTTTTTTAGAAATTAGTGAGATCGCAACATCTAAATAAATAGTCAAAAAAAATGTTCTAAACAATGAAAATAGAAAGGAACAGGCAGTAGCCCTTGATTCAAATATTTTTCAACTATGAATTTACTTTTTTCTGCTACGGTCTAATCTGGAATCCCATTCATGACGTTCAGATTTCTTCAATTGAACGCATGCAAAGACATTTCTATAAAACTTTGTGTCACGTTATTGAACGTAACTGTCCAACCAGAAGCATTCCTCAAGAGTATTTTTATCATCGTTTTAAATACTCATAACTTATTAAGGCGAATAATAATCTGTTCTATATTTACATAAAATTGTCAATAATGAATTAGATTGCAATTTCATTATAAACCTATTAAATTTTTGTGTTTCGAGAATTAATTTATGACTTAATCAGGTATTCTATCAAAATACATCTACGATTAATGTATGTAAGGTCTCCTCTTTACCTAATTATTCAAAATTATTGTGCGTTTGAGTCTCGGATCGACATTTTTAATTATAGCATAACCTTTAAAAAAAGATAGTTTTTTAAATTCTTTAATGTAAATTTTTAATTATTTTTCTTCTTTTTATGATAATTGTGAATTGTTAGGCCAATAGATTTAGTTTAGTACACAATTTTTTTTCTTGTCAAATTTATTTTTACATTGTGTATTCAGTTATGTATAAATGTAATGTACTGTATAATATTGTAAGTTTTTTTAATATATAGCTAATATTTTCCGTAGATACATAGTCTTTCACCTTATCCTCTAATTGGGGATTACCATGTTGGCTATTGTAATAATAAATAAATGAATATTTAAAAAACAATTAAAATTAGTTTAAACAAAATATAAGAGCAACAAATCGTACAAAATATAATGCATAAATAAATAAAATTAACAAAATAAATATAGTTTAGGTGTGTATAACTTATGTTTTATTATTTTTATTTTAATATTTTCAGAATAAACTAATTAGCACGCAATGGATTTTTGGATAAAGTTTGGCTGTTTTCTCCAAAACCGCATATTTTTGTAAATTCTCAAAATGAACACAGAATTAAAAGTAGGAGGAGTCTCGTAAAATATTTCGCGCGAAATAGAAATTTGATAATGCTGTTTTGATAATACTTCCATAATTTCGAAAAAATTTAAAAAAGTACAAATTTTAAAGAAAACGTCTTATAGTGTACACTTTTCGACATCTATTTAACTTTTTTAAATATATGTCTTCTACCTTGGTAATTGTTTATGAAAACCAAACATTTCACGTCCTATTATTGTTAACGAATTAAACAAACATTGGCTAACGACACGTATTAGACCTTTAAAAACAAATCCCCAAAATTTCAATCAAAATAACTGATTATTCCATCTTAAATTTATGAAATACCGTAAAGGTAAAACCTTTTTACATAGGTTAATTCCGGACGGCTAAAACTACGGGTTATAATCTTGACAGGTAAATTGCGGAGAATCAATGTACGTACTAAGAGGGTGTACTTTTTGGGTATTTCCCAATATTTATAATTCTACAAAGACAGTCAAGTTCTTTATTTTTGTTCAATTAGCTACAAGCTGAACAAATAAGACGAAGTAAAATGGGATAAGAAGAGGATTGGGTTGATACATACTTTTATAATAAATTATACTTTTTGTGATAGTTCAAGTTTTTGTCCGTGTTCAGTATTAGGTTTACATTTTTGTGCGAAAAGAATATAGTAAAAATCAGCTTTAAAGAATTACAAAAAATTACAAAAAAAATGTGCCTGAGTGATTTCGTTATATTTTCAAACATTTTTATTGGCAAAAGATGACAAAGTTTATTTTACACATTCATGTTTTCGGACCTTAAATTATAAAATATATCATGAAAATTTGGGGTGTACCACTAAACTATATGTTTCCTTAAAATTAGTTTATTTTTCTTACATGAAAGGACTTCTACCACAGAAGATAAACTAATACAGAAGCGAAGGTCCCTGATGTAACGGTGGTCAAAATTTGAGTGCCAGTTTCTGTCGCTTAATACACTGGGAAAACTGATCAAAATTTGTAAATTCGTCTATCTAGACATACGAATTTTAAACATTTTTCCCAGTGTATTAAGCGGAATAAGCTTCAACTGGCACTCAAATTTTGGTCATCGCTACATCAAAAGGGCCGACAGGAACCTTCGCTTCTGTATTAGTTTATCTTCTGTGCTTCTACTAAAATATCTAAACATGTGCTTATTTCTTTCTCCGTAGTTTATCTCTTAAATGAACAACGATGTCTCTGCAATTTACTTGTACCTTTTTTGACAATCATTTTGTTTTTACCATCCATCCATATTTTGCTTTATTTTTCTCGTGTTATGACTTCCCTCTTAATGTTTTTTACCATAATTATTGTTTCCCTACTTTTGATAATTTTCTATAGGTAAGCCATATTTTACCTAAATAAACTTGTTAAAGCTTTCGTACCATTGGTTATATAGTTAAAATAAATAATAAAATAAGAAATTCTAATATTGATCAATCCTTATATCGTTTTTAATATAATATTGAAAGATTGGTTAAAAATGGATATGAAAACCGTTTTGTATACCTCTAAGTTATTTCAACGCAGCAAAACTCAATGTTAAACTGTTTAACTTCAAAACTAATTTATATTATAAATAGTACAACAGCTTCTCAAAAACAATCTTAGATCATATAAAATAAACAAGTGAAAAATGGCAATGTATTTGCCGTAACTTTTCATGTTTTCAAAAATTTAAACTCACGAAAACAACTTTCTGTATACCGAGTGGCTCAGGAGGTCGGGTCAAGTTCATATTTTCAGAACGAATGAACGGATTATTTTAAAATTTGGTCATTCCAGACCTAATTTTTAGTAAATTGTCATAAAAATCCAAAATGGCGAACTTTCGGTTTCTTTGAAATTGGCGTATTTCAAATCAAACAACCAGTATATTTTTACATATTTCTACAAGTCAAATAACGTATAATCCATATGTCAAAAATGATTTCGGCTGTAAAAAAAAATATTTTTAATCGAAATTTTTGTTTTTTATTTTTAATTTTACAATGGTTTTTAATTAGTTAAACAGCCAATATAATGAGCAAATGGCCCACCGCGATTCCTATTTAAAAAAATTGAGTTTTTCATAAAAAACGGCTGTGGGGAAATTAAAACACTAATAAAATGAAAAATATTTATATTTATGCAAAAATAATGTTTTGAGAGGGTTAGACCAAATAGCAGCTTCCTCGATTAAAAATATTTTTTTTTATTAATTTTTATTTTTGACAGCCAAAACCATTTTTGATATATGAATTATACGTAATTTGACTTGTAGAATCCAAATATGTAAAAATATACTGCGTGTTCCATTTGAAAATTCAGTTTATACGATAATTTCAAAAAAACCGGAAGTCCGCCATTTTAGATTTTTATGTCACTTAATTCAAAATTGGGTCTAGACTGACCACCCCAAATTTTGAAATAATCAGTTCATTCGTTCTGAAGATATGAACTTGGCCTGACTCCCTGAGAAACCCGGTATACTATGGTAGGTACAAATCTTATAAGTAGCGGGAAAGTAAAAATGGGTCTAAGATTAATATTATTTTATGGGTTTTTAACTATGCTGAGTCAATTGCCGTTCTCGAGTTGTAAAAAGTTAATTAGTGTTTGGTTGTCTTAAATACTTTCGAACTATCGATCTAAAATGGATCCAGTTTTCATAACACGTCTAAAACGAACTCGTTAAGAATCACTTTGTATATTCCTCTAGTTTTCTAAAATTTTTTAATATATCGAAAATTTAAAAATATATCAAAATGTTCATTTACTGTTTTATTACACTTAAGAATATTAGGTACACGATTCTCTCTGTAACTGAATTTGAAAATCTGACAAATTTTCTTCTGTATGTCGTCAGTAAAATTAGTGCTGTTGAAAATATTATAAAGCTTATATTTGTAGATTTTTTCTGGGCACATGAAATAATTTAAGAGTATAGCTCTACAAAATGAATATCAGGTTAACAGATTTATTAATATTAATTTAGAAAATGTTCTGGGAAAAAATATGTAAATTTATTTAACATACAAAGACTTTTATTTTTATAACCGGTATTTTGATAAGAACTGGCCTGTTTAGTTTTAAAAAGAAAATGCGGAAAATTCATAACTCTCAAAATAATTTTCATTTCCTTTCTAGTTAAAAGTTCGGCCACGTCCTGAATGGTATTTTGCTAAAAGCAAATTGCAAAAAATATTCCGTATTATATTCAGAAGCGGTATTTTAAGTTGACCATTTAGGAAATATCCCCTAATAAAACGCTTGAAAGTCGACGGAACTTCAAAAATGTTTAATGAGAATTACTCTCGTTTCTATTCAATATTAATTATATGGTATTTTTGTGACATGAAGATGCTTTTTTCTGCTTAAACCTTAATGATTCATTTAATAAGTTCTTTCAATACCTGAATTCAGGTTTATTTCTATTGTGTTCGGTTATTTTCTTTTTATTAAGAAAATAATGAATTAATGAAGACTTGATAGCACTTAAAATAAAAATAAGTAAAAAAATCCTTAAACAGTACTTTAAAATAAATATAATTAGATAATTATAGTCCAGGAAAATGTGTATACGACCAAACCAAACCAAGGATTCGTCTACCTGAGTAAAATCGTAAACCTAAAATAAATTGTTTCAAGAGAAGGCTTGCTAAAATTCTAAAAATTTCAAATTTCAACATCATCTATAAAATGAATAACCCTATGTATTTTTACCAAAATAGAAAGAATATGGCCTCAAAAAAAGGCTTAAATCCGATTTTTCAGATCTATTTTATTTTTGATCGTTTGCTGTCCTATCAACAACTGCTGAACATTTATTTAAATTTTGTTCTCGTTAGAGTGGCGAAACAGCATGTTTCTATTTCTTTTAGGTTTCCCGTGAAATCGAAAGGATTTTGTAACAGAGCCATATTCAGGGGGGTTTTAGTAAATTTTATTTGACATTTTTAAAAGTAAAGAAGTAATAAATTTTCAAGCACTGATTAGTTAGAATTTAATGCATTGTAAATATCACTCTTCAGTACTTAGTATCAAATATTCACCAGATAATATAAATCAAATGACAAAGGACTGCTCTTCTGATAAAGGATCTACGCACAGAATGCCAAATCGCTAACACATGTTAACGCAGAAATAACGTTTTTCTAACAAGAAATTAAATTACTCGTTCAAGAATATAAAACAATGTACTTAGTTTAGTTAGATAATTATATTAGTAAGAACAATTGGAAGACAGGCATGGCTTTGGATGATAAGTTTTTTGGCCGATTTTTCAATCCCTGTAAAGTCCAAAGTTCATAATTGTAACTCGGCCTGAACCAGTTATCGAGAGATTAGATTTAGAACTATATGATGCGGATTCTAATTATAGTTTATTTGAAAATGATTGATAGCAATTTTTATGACCCAGTAGGTAACCCCCAATATAACATCATAAATCAGTGGCGGAGAATTTCTAATATAAAATGTTTAACATTATTTGTAAAAAAATCTTTGGGTTTCTTCCTAATTTTTTTTAAAAATACCAAAGTAAATGTCCCAACCTAATATCTAGTATACTATTTTTATAAAAATAAATGTGAGTACTTAATAATGACAGTTTACTATTTTTTATACTAAAGTAATTTCGTGTCCCCCGTCACTGAGGTATAGAATTATTGGTTAATCCCTTAGGGTTTGCTCATTTACATTTTATGATGTATTGTATTCTAGTTCAAACCTAGATAAGAAGGTTTTTTTTCTGCTTTGAACAATCCTGTATATAGACCTTTGCCATAAAAACTGTGCTATCATGCATTTTCAAATGAGATAGATAATCGTTGAATATATCGTATAATCAATTTCAAATAAACTCTATTAAATTTTATTAGTGGGCAGCACTTACTGGAAGTCAGAATTATAACAAAAAAGGAATATGCCCCCCGTAGTTGACTGAATAAATACTCTAAATTCCTATTAAGATAAGGGGTTGAACCTATCAGGAAGCTTTTTGCTGTTTGACAATAATTCCATCTGTAGCTTTGAAAATAATTTTCCAAAATTAAGGAACACCGCTCGAGATGGGTTCTTCTTTCTAATAAGCAGTGATTCAGATACTAGCATCCATATTTAGAAGTTTCTCAATTTAAAATTCGGGTTCCACGGGTACGGGGTTGTTTAGTCCAGTAATATTCTCTTACGCCCCTAGCTATTAATGAGAGTCCGTATAATAGGAAACTGAGTAATTGTTGCTCTTTTATCAGTCAATTAACGTCATTTTGAATAACTTGTAATCTACTGTTTTAATTGTTCCTTTTAATGTTTCAAATTGTGTCTTTAATGTTTTGGACCAACTTAGTGTCATATATATATAAATATCTCTCGCCAATAAATTAATTAGTTTTTATTGTGTGTTTTAATCAATGAAAATAATTAAACTCCCTTAACCTAAAATATGTGAAAATAGTGGCTATGACCTCTTTCTTCGTGACTACTAATCGTGGATTAATCGACATAACAAGGAAGGTGCAAAATCTCTCATATCTTTTTCTCACAATCTCCCCTTACAGAATCCATGTGTGCCTCGCTCGGCCTACATTCAATTAGTGGTGTTTTTAACGAAGTCACTCTAGAGTCAATAAATTTATGCTAAACAATGAATAGAGATAAATAAATAATAAAATAAACACGAATTGTAACAATAAAAGAAAACCCACTCGTAACAATTTCATTGTTATGTAATCTCTTAACTACACCACTAATCATCCATCACATTCTACATTAATCAGATACTTTTCAAGACTACTTAAAAAAATTATAACAAAGATACCTTTGTCAGCTGTGTGTGAAGGGGAGTTCCCATATATGGAATTATTCAAATTTCCTTTAATCCAAATATCCTTTACCCTTGCAGGAATTTCTGTCGTTGCAGGTCTAGAAGTGGAAGTTGGAGCTGGAGAAGCTACGACAAAAACATCTATCAATTCGCCTAGACGTTAGCAAATTACATGTAAACAAAATTTATCACTATTAATAGACTACGAAGAAAGTACATTTAACAGGAATATTAGATATTTTAAACCTATCTTGTTTATTTAAAGTAAATAAAAATTTGTATTCAATTATTTCTGTTTAAAACAAAAATAATTCAACAATATTATAAGGTACCTTTATTTATGAATTGTATGTAATAAAAATTACCTACAGTGTGTCTATGTAAGTAGGCTATATGTTGGAAATTTTTTTGTTATTATTTTTATCAAAAAAAATGCATTCTTCATAAAAAGTACTGCATGGTCGAAAACAAAGAATACAGCCATTAGATATAAATTTTTTTTAGTCATATACAAGGTGTGTCGAAAAATGTGATTTTTTTACCAGAGTAAAGTACTATCAAGAACTAATATAAACTGGGTATTAAAAATTTAGCCACGTCTATAGAAGTAACATGTGATCATCAAATCTGGCCCTAATATGAAACTAAAATGTTATTATGTTATTGTAGAGAAAAGTTTTGAAAAATAAAAAAATCTTCTTTTGTAATGGAAATTGATATGATTGCTTATCTGAACATATTTTTCAATTCTAATCAACTTTTCCTTATACCAATTTTCGGTATTGACAAAAATAGGTGTAGTTAACTTGCACATTTCACGTGCCATAAATCACATTTTTGACAAACCTCGTATACGACTGATAAAATTGAATATCTGATGGTTGAATTTTGGGTTTTATAAAGACTACTTTTTTTTGATAAAACTAATAATTTCTTTCTCCATGTAGCCAACTTGCGTAAACAATATACAGGGTAACTCGAAGGCCGAAAAGTCATATTTTAATTCAGCAAAAATTTTTGGTGCAAAACTTAATATACAGAGATTTTAATTTAATAAAAATATCAACATTTGAACTAATATATTTTTGGGCGAAGAGTGAAAACGAGTAAATCAGTGTGTAAAATTAAATTTATTAAAATTAATCTAAGCGCTTTCGGTATAATGGCATGATGGCATAATATGCCGAAAGCGCTTAGCCTAATTTTAATAAATTTAATTTTACACACTGATGTACTCGTTTTCACTCTTCACCTGATATTTAGTGTGTACCCCATCCTCAGTCACTTATTAATATATTTTTTTATATAACGGACTAAAATTTTTGATAAGATTTTTTTCTTTAAAAATAATACCGGTGTAGAAAAATTTAGCCACGAAGTGCAGTTTTTTAATGCGTAACTTCAAAACTGTAAATAATTCAGAATTGGAAAAAAGTGTAAGTCAAGTCTAGTCTTGTTTTGAAATTTGAAATAGCAACTCTGCTTTCTATAAAGTTGAAAAAAAAACAATTTTCGTCTTTCGATCGCGGTGTCTTTATTAAAAAAAATAGAAAGAAAAATGATATCCGTCTTATCTTACCTTAAAATCAATATATTGATGGTATAGGAGACACATTATGTATGGACTAAAAATGGCAACAAATGCACGTCTCTCGAAGAAGTAATTGCAGTTTTCTACATTTGCACGTAACATTGCTCGGCAAAATATTAGATGTCGCTGCTGTATTTCTAAGTTTTACTGATATATTTAATTAAAGTGTTGCCCCCTTATTTATTCGACTGTCTTGACGGTGCGTTCTTTCAGTTAGATTTCTTGTTTGGATTTTGGTTTGGTTAATTTGTAAATTAGTGTTTGTCATTAGTTCATTAGTTATTTAAACCTTTTTTTTCTTCGTTAGACGAACGTTTTAAAATATTTATATTTATAGACTTATATTTAGATAAGTAAAAGTACTATGCCGTTTACAAAAAAAAAAATTAAAATATTCCGTTCATTCATTCAGAAGATTATAACTTGGTCTTTCCGCCATGAGCCTACCGGTAACAGATTCTATAAGTAAAGAAAAAAATATCAATTTTAACAAGAGCAAGGCAGATAAAAATAAAATAACTATCACTGTTAATTTTGATTGACCAGAACTTTTTGTCTACTAGTTCTCCCTAGACGCCTCATTTACAGGGAAGTATGTTCTATGTTATTCCATATCAAGAAAATAAATATTTTACATCTGCAACGAAGCACTTCTTCTTTACCTTCCAAAGACCCGCGGAGTAGTACCCACTAACTTGCATCGAAATTACGAAATTTTAGTTTCTTTACATAAAGTAGGATTTTAGGCAATAAATAGAGCAAAATATGAATTACTTGATTTCCTTATGTATTCAGTTTAGATTTTGGAAATTTGTTCTTACACGTTATTTGAAAAGGCCTTCTTTATGTAAAGAGTTTTGTAGTTTGTTGATTAATTTTTACAAAATATATAATAATTAATAGTCTTAGGTAATTCGATATACGTAACTCGGCAAACAGTTCACTGGATGTTACCCTTAAGCACAAAACTGGACTAAAAATATGTCTTTATAATATTAATGTAGTTGAAAACAAAGATGGACTACTAGTAAGCTTCGTTTATAAATAATTATCGAAATCCCCCTACAACCTTCAAAGAAATTAAGTATTAAAGGATAAAGAAATACAGGCAGGATAGACCAATCCAATCCAATCATGATATTAGCCATGTTGTTAAACCCCAAACTAATAGCACAATTGAACATCTATTAATCACATTAGCAGATAATCTGACAATAATTGGCGCATACTAGCCTCCAGCACAAATCTTATACCAGTATACACAAGGACTTCAATGACCACTGTAAGACAAATAACGTAACCGGACGAATACTAAACAGATGACAAATAACGATTTTTTCATCTATGTTGTAACTAAGAACTACACACATATATACAACATGAGAACTAACTTCTGATGCAGTGTGTCTATAAATTGCAACAGACTACAAAACTAAGTACTACGACTATAAAGCAACAGACTGAACTCAATACAAATGTATCATTGACGAACACACCCAAATAAACAACGCAATTACACTACAGATGAAATAGAGCAAGAAATAGAATACTTTACGAATAATATAACATATGCCAGACAAAAGACAACAATACGTAAGATAATTCCGGAGCACAGGGAGGGGAGTAATTTCCTCAAGAAATCGTCGATCAAATAAGGTACACAACAAACAAAAAACAGTCTGTCAGGAAAAAGGAAAAGATGGCAAGCACATACAACAGAGTTCCACAACCTGTAACTATAAGCACTAGGCAGAAGCACAAACCACGAGATAAAAGACTTCAAAAATCATAAATTGTACAATTCCTGACTAAGCTAAATCCACAGAATAATTCGCTATGGAAAGTCACCAAACACATACGTCCGCCTAAGAAAAGTATACCCCTTCTGGTTGACAATACCTGACGTACCACAACGACACCAGATAAGATAACTAATTGGGGACTACCTAGAAGACATGCCGTAACGATATCCCCAATGACCAAAGACACAATGAATACAAACGCATGTACAAGACACTGGCACTGCCAGTCTCACTTGAGCTTCTAACAATACCCAAAGAAATCAAGGAAGTCATTACCAGTCTGCTCACACACGAAGCGTCAATACCAGACGGAATACATACCATTTATCTAACAAACTTGACAAGAAAGGCTATAGCGCACCTGAATTACATCACTAATGCACTACTCCAACTACAGGACTATCCAGTGAGCCTTAAGAAAGCGCACATTATCCAAATACCTTAACCAGGTAAAGACCATCAAAGAGCAGATAGCTACCACCCTATACCGCTATTAAATTCCACTGCAAAGGTCATAGATAAAATAATACTTCATAGAGTAAAAACAGTCTAAGAAGAAATCCAACTGATTCCCAAAGAACAGTTTGGGTTTAGAACAGGCCATGGCCATAGAAAAGGTTGCGCAAGTTTATATATAAATTACACAGATCCAAAGCTACCTTTCGAAGGCAACACGTCACATTGTTAGTTGCTTTGGATATGGAGAAGGAATTCGACAAAGTCTGGACGGCTGGACTACTGTATAAAATATTTATGAACGAAATGCCCATACACGTTGTAAGGACAATTTCCTCATACCTAACAAACAAAACGTAACCAGTCAAAATAAACGAGACAGTGACAGGAACCAGGGATGCGGCATCTCTTCCGGTCTGTAGGTCTCTTATGACGCATGACATGTCTGTAAGTATTATACGTCGCTGCTTAACGTTTGCTTAAAAAATTTAGAGCTGGACAAAATAGACGCCAGATGATTTGAAATCCACATAAGTAGAGTAATAGTTTCTTATCTTAGGGATAACAAGATATAAACGAAGCAAAGGCGGAAATGGTGTATCAGCCAGAAGAGCCATAATTCGGCGTAATATCACACCATCATCCCTAAAACGACCGTTAAGTATCTTGGTTATCACTTAGATAAGAACCGAAATTATTCCACTCATGTTAATAGGCACATTCATAAAACCAAAGAGGTATTAATAGCTCTCTACCCTGTTCTGGTTATATATAGCAAAGTAAGTAAAGAAAACAGAATCTTACTTTACAAACAGGTTGTTAGACCTACCCAAAGCTATAAGTATCAAGCCTTCTGTTCCAAGGCTGATAAACTTGAAAAAGTGATGAACATATGGCTTAATCGAAGCCCTACGAAAATACAGAGGTGCAGGAACAGTGATCTTCACGAAGAGACAGTCATGTCTGCTATTTGTAATTATATCATCAAAAACTCAAACAAATTTTATCAGAGGATCCTCACTGTATATCTCAGAGATGAAATACTCAGGATCAGTACAGTAAATAATCTGAATAGAAGGCATCGGCTTCTCCATGAGTAGTTTCAGCTGTTTACGGCCTAGAGAAGACAAAAAAGGAGTAAAGAGAAAAACCTGCATACTGACAATACTGCGACGGGTTACTGAACAATAAACATCGAGCACCGATTGTGGCCAAAACCGGTCGGACGTTAGACTAATCGCCAGGCAGGCGCCGGTATACAATGGTTAGTAATCGGAGCCTCTACTATACCTGATCGACTCATAACGTTACTTACTCAGGAACGATGATCCACCCGACAACCCAATTTTTTCAGGAAAATCAAACTATAATATGCTACCCTCAATAAACTCAATTAGATCCAAACAGGTCAATCAGGGAAACGAAGAAGAAGCATCTTAGAGGCTCGCTTTGAACTTTCTTTGACTAAAATTTTTAAAAATTGAATAAATTTTTTAAATGTTGTTTAACTGAACAGAGTTGTACCAGATATGTGTGCGATAGCTCATTTTTCTCAGGGCCCAAGGGGAGTCTATGTGCCAAATTTTAAGAAAATCATCCCGAGCCGTTTTTGAGATTGGGTAGACAAACAAACAAGAAAACGAACAAAACTATTAATAGGAGAAGATCAAATCATTACAGACTTATTGCAATGTGAAAAAAGGTGACTTTATTAAAAGAAATTTTAAATAAAGTATCCTGTATTAAAATTTTTCCCCAATGTTATAGAATGTTATTGCAACGAAATTCTTAGTTTAATACTTTATATTGACGGGTACCAGGTACCTACGCAATTTTACGTTATAAATTAGAGCAAGGCTGTAGAATCGATTTTACGTAAAATTCTTTCCAGTTAACTGTAGTACACTATTTTTAATTTCTTCCTAAACTCGAAATCCATTTCGAAATGGTTTCAAGACACTACGTCTAGAAGACGAATAACGACGAGATATATAAATTATAATTATAAACATTGTAATATAATAAAATACAACTTTTTTTCATTCATACACATTACAATATTTTCGCAAACATACATTTTACATTTCGTTAATGAAAAATGTTAATTAGTTTAATAATATTATTTTATTATAAATTATTTTTTATATGGCAGATAACTGTGTAACTAGACACCGTTTTTAAAAAAAATACGATGGTCGAATTTGAACTGGAGGGTATATTAATGTTGATTTCGTTACTCCTATTTTCAATAGAATTGTAAATTTTATTTAAAATATTTTATTTTTCTGATGAGTAATTATTCTAAATATCTTTCACGTAATTATTGGTTTAAAATCGAATTTATAATCTTTCGATTGTTTAAAATTGCAAACTTTTATAACGTTAACTGTCAGTAGATAGAACGTCCTTTAACTTTAAAGATTCAATAACTAAAGGTGATGACGTTTAGAATAAAATTTAACAAGTTGATTTGTTGTACAATTGTCACAATCTAAACGTCATTGTCGTTAGTTACAGAACCGTTAAAGTTAAAGGACGTTCTATCTACTGACAATAAGAATGATAAAAAAATAATAAGTAAACCTTCGACCTTTAACAACAAATGTAGTTTCTGACCCTTGGGTTCCTACCTAAAGACTTAACCCAAACTGTTTGGAAGACCTAAAAAATTCGAAACACATTGAGAGTATCATTTTATATAAAATAAACTATTTCACAGATGGTTGCCAGATTTTAGATTTCGTAAATTTATCGTAACCAATGCAGACCTTTTCTTTATTATAAAAAAATTAAATGTTTATATTACTTGCTAGTTTATTTTTCTCGGAAATTCAGAAAAAAATCGGAAGAAATAGAAATATGAACGAGACCAACGAGACTCCGTATGTGGTCTCGGTATCGCCTAAATAATTTTCAAACCGGTCTCGTCTCGGTTTTACGAGATGAGAACAGTAACGTCCTCGTATTTAAAATGAAGACGTTTTTTATCTTTTTCGGTCATCATTAAGTAATTCACAAGAAAGTATCAGACAGAACAGGTCAAGTAAAAAGGGTTATTAGTTATGATTGTTAATTTTGACATTACATAGGTTACCTTCTGAAACTTATGTTTTAAAATACTATTGTACAAACATCGCAAATTTTCCTGCACTATATTTTTGTTTATATTTCTGATATTTGTGGTAATATTTATTTGGATATTAGAGTATAAAAAGTTATTTTTTATGAAAAACCCTATCCATACAGAACCTGATTCTTTCAACGATTCTTCCAAAATTAATATTAGTCTAGGAACGCAATCGTACGTTATGAATATAATTTAAAACTTATATGTAAGAAACGCAGGGAGAATACTTTAAAAGAGTTGAAAAAAATATAAGGCAAGTTTCGGGTCAACCTTATGTCGAAGGCAGTTTAATACAAGCTGTTGAAGGATTTATTTGAGTGAGAGTCGATTTCTCTGACGAACAAGAAACGTCCAAGCGTCGCGTCGTGTCGAGTCGTGCTAAAGGGGCAGACTTGACAAATGGAAGTCTCGTGTATGTCCCGGCAGGGTATTTAGTAATTTGAATGATTCCAACGCGAACACCATCTGGATTTGAAATGAGATTGCTAGATTATTATCTTTTATTTGGATGTCACTGAATTTGCGGCAAGATTTTCCCGATATGTAATGAGAAAATCCCGGGTCGAGATTGAAAATGTGTTTTTTGTGCAGCGACAATGAGCTTTTTTAAAAAAGGTAAACCTTTACATTATGGATCACTTAAAAAGCGACGCTTAAATCTCTCTTTCGACACTTTTTACTCTCACTGTCTCGGCAATCTTTAAACGAATGAAACAGTAAAAAATATATGCCAGTAAAAGATTTTTTTATTACTGAGATTATGGATGCAAAATTTAGAATTTGCTGTTTCCTAATTGGGTCATTAGAGTATTTGTATGTTTAGAAGAATCTACTCTAAATAACCCATATTATATACCGAATGATTTTCTCTAATTAGATTTTTTAGGACAAGTAGGCAGAACTTAAACGTGGAGATTTAAGGGATTCCAGGGATACACTTTTGATTTAGTATATTTAGAATAATCATCTAGTCAGGTTATACCAGAAGTTTTATCAATTTCCTTTTTAAATGGAACCCTTTGTATATTTTTACGTTTTTGAATTCTATGATAAATTTTAATATTTACATACCAGATAATGTATCTAAATTATACAGTTTTTGGAATAATACCGTAAAAAAACATAGCTGGTTCCATTGCAATTTTAAAGTGCTAGAAAGTACGTAAAAAATAGAAATTTTGCAAAATCCGTATATTAAAAAAAACATCTTATTCGAATCAGATATAATTTGGATTATTATATGGGGTGCATAAAATGTTGTCCCTTTGAAACTAGAAAAAAACTATGTTTTTTGAAAAAAATTATTTACAAAATGCGTTTCTACTAGAAATCCTGAATTAAATTATTAAATATGTCCTTACAAAATGTAAATATTTCATTTTTAATTTAAAAATACCCTCTTTGATGAAAGTTTTTTATAGCCTGCCTTGGAAAATTTAAAGCAACAAATGTCCAATCAGTAAATATCTTTGAAAGTGATTCTGTTATTTTAAACAATAATTTGAAGAAAATAAGACTCAATAGATAGATTAGGAAATACCAATGAAGATGAAATTAACTTATATTAATGGTGAGTACCATAAAATAGCAGCAATAATGTGGTAATTTATTATAGAGCGGTTTCCGCATTTTACATTCACCATTTCACAAAATTATTGCTGAAAACAAAAATCCTTGGTCAATAAAAAAATAATGTTTTGGGATATTTGAATAAATACTGTAATAACGAATTACGATTGTCGGCTATGATAGTGATCAATCAAAATTCTGTTAGATCAGAATTTGCAGGAGACACAACATTGATTATTGCCATCAGAAAATCCTATTTAGGCCAAAGAGGATTTAAAAAAATATAAAATAATTTTAATTTTGTGAAATGAAACGTTTGCTGCTATCGACATACAATAGGGTCTACTGCTAGCCAACTCGCTCTTCGATTTGACCCCACTTGACTTTTTATTAGAAGGTACAGAAAAATTACATGTATAATCATCCTCAAAGAGAATATAACAAACAGAGATTGACAAGTATTTCATTCAGTTATACCAAAATAAATTCAGTAGAGTACTAACAGAGCTATGGTTAAGAGAAATTATAAGTGTCTGTAACAAAATCGGGATGTGTTTGACCATTAACTTTGATAATTTATTATTTGGCACTTTATTCATTAATTTTTTATTATCGGCCATGGATCTTTTCTCTAGAAATTTAATCTTAAAAAGGATCCATATTCTTCAATTTTTTTGTCATAATTACAATAGTTTTATAAGTAAATTTAAATGTAGAAACAACTCAGTAAATAATCGATTTATATGTATAACAATACTTTGGTTATATAAAATTATCTATTGTTATCTTTTAATTAGTTGCAGTTTAGCTTGCTTTATAATAATTATATTTTTACTTTTTTTACCTACCATTTATTAGTATTATTGAAAAATATGTATATTTTTAAAACCGACTTCCTTGTTTAAAACAAAGATTTGGCGCAGCCGGTAGGATTCGTACAAACTACGAAAAATAAGAAATAGAGTTTGCATCAAACAGATTTGTTATGTTTTAGTAAACTTTACGATATACGACTCTTTTCATTTTGCGACAAGTATATTGAGAATAGTTTCCATCTCTGTTAGTTCCCTTTATTGAAAAACATCGTTGAATTCCCCGAATTCGAAAAAAACTTCTATAATTCCTTTTGTGACATTATAACCAAAACTGTGGTTAAAAAAGATAGTTGTTTTTAACATTATTATTTATTAAGAATATATAATTTATACAAAATAGTCTTTCCGGCATCTTTTTCCCGTTGGAAATAATCAACTAATTTCCACATAAACTGTTCTTTCTCACAATATCGCGACATTTTTTTATATGCATATATGTCAAATGTGTCAATTATATCAACTGATATAAAATTTGATCTGATTGATGAAGTTATCTAAGACATTCACTTTATATACAAATTGTCTCATTTGGTTTACATATCCTACTAAGACTAGCGACAGTGATGACGTAGAGGTCAGGGCTAACTGAACAAACTTTACCTTATATACTATAGTAGGTATATATCGAATATGTATGTCTATGTATGGAATATGTATGTCGATTGCCGTTGTCCGTTTGTATCTATCTCACCATTCCCGATTTGATAAATAAAAGATAAAAGATAAATAATACAGAAATATAAGTACGTAGACGTATCATACCAAGCGAAAGATTTATTCTGTTAAACGTATACCCCTTCATTCCAAATGACGACAAGCAAAGGCCACTTGGTCTTATGATGACATAAATAATATCATTTTTAAAGAAAAGGAACATTCAGCTTCAACTATAAATATGTGCTAAGCTTCAGGCGTCAAACCAGATATTACATACATTTCTCCAATTAGATTCTACAATAATCGCCCACAAAATTATTACACATTGCATCTTCCTCATTATAAATAATCTATGTTATCATTGCAAGCAGGACGGCCACTGATCAACTGATTGCACCTTATCAAATTTCTCTTTATAATATCTACAAGCAGTACAAATAGTTAACCAATTACTCAACCAACATCCCAAGATTTAGGTACTCCAAATACAGGTAAATGATGCCAAAAAAATAAACCAAAAATAGATGCACCTTTACAATTTTTATTAAATCCAGGAATAAACAAAAAAAAACCTTTTAGAAACAAATAGAACCAATCAGAGAAAATTAACAAATAATTACACATGCGATAGTTTAGGACTATTAGGACTTGCCAGAATATATAATTTTACAACTGACCGCAAGACCAAAGTAAAAAAATAGCACCAAACCTCAAAGACAAAAATTGTGAAGCTAAAACCAAACGAAACAGATTTTTACTCGAATGTTTCGTTTAACTTATCTCAGAAATTAAAAAAAAAGGTTTTAGTAAGATTCAATCTAATTTAATGGAATATAAACGAGTATTACGAAACTCTAAAAAATCTAACTTTGAAATTGGTCTATATCAATGAGCTGCTTATACGAAGCAAACTTTAAACGAAACTTATGCTTTTTAAAAAACAAGGAACATCCATCCGGTTAGAGCCAGTGTAGGTGTATCCATGTCCGTAAATAATTTGTTCGAGTTCCAACATATTTCTCTTATCACAAACTAAGAAGCCGTAGCTGCAGCAGTAAAAATCCCATACCTAATTAATTTTTGCACTATTTACATCCTTCTCGACCACCCAATAACCATGAAAGAAATTTCCAACATAATACAAATTCCATCACCTCGTTTATGTCAACAGTTACAATCTAATATGAGATTCTTCCGATCTTAATGCTAAATTAAAGGTCATTGAAAACATTCTTCAAACGCTCATTCTAAATATTTCTAATGATGAAAGATTTACTCGATTCAATCTACACTCAGGTACATAATCGATTTGTTCATCAGTGATCCAACACATTCCTCTTTTCTTTCTTAGAACCCTATTCCACATTTATTGGAAAGTGACCATCACCCAATAAAAATCTCCGTACTGTCTATTTTAATAGATAGTCACAGTTATTCCTGAATTGAATCTTAAGCATACTGATTGGCCTATTTTTCACATTATATTAAAACCAATATTGATGCCCTGTCAGAAAACCTCCAAATACAAACATAAAAGAAATTTTTAATGTTTTCAAATTAATTAAAGAAAAATATGTTAAAAAAAAACAAAATCTCTCAAAAACAAACACAAGCCTCTTTTATGATGGAACATTGCAACTAAGATTTGTAAAAAATCTTTCAACGAACACAAAAAAGGCACATTAAATAAAACTCAATGTCAACTCAATAAATAATAAATTTTATTTACTGAATATTTGACCACATTTGAGATATGAATAATGTTTGGATATAAAGATAATTATTTAGACCATAATATTTTAATACAACATTTTTATCGCGGTATAATATACTCAACCGAATCCACAAATGAAAAATCTGAGAAAATATACTAAAATTTAGACCGAACTTTCGACAAAATTTTATTTTTAGAGTAGAAGTAAGTAACTGCAATTCATCTATTAAAACTTAAATCAATAGAACTCCTCAAGACTATTATAAGCGCAAGTCATTTCCTTGTGAATATAATCTAGTATTATTTTCTAAAAGAAAAATGTTTAATCAGTTCAAACATAAGCTCAAAATTCACTGGTCAAAACCTTAGACTATTTACTGTTAGACTTCAATTTTCCATCCTTCTCTTGAAGTCAATATCGAAGTTGGTTTGTATAAACATTGTAAACAAACAGTATTGCTAGTAACTTTTCGAGTGTTTTCGTAAATGGTTGAGTCATTTTTTTAAAGTCTTATTAAGTTATTCAAATTGTATAGGATACTTTTGATAAGTTCCATTGGTATACGCTACTTCTATTGATGAGATTGATGTTTGTAAAAACTTCCCCGCACACACCGGATGCCCCGCACTATCCTAGCACCATGAGAAATGTTATGAGAAAGACAACAAGTATCGACTTCAAAATATTATGTACAAAAATGTAAACAAGGCATGTCTAATAGCAAATGGTCTAAGGTCAAAACTGCCAGGATTAGTTTGATCCTTGGGGATTATCAAGCTAGAGTTTAGCTTTGTCAATGGCTTCGTGTCAAACTAAATAATAACAGAATATAAAAAAAATTATTTTATTCACAGATGAAGCCACATTTACTATTCGTGGTGTGTTTAATTGGCACATCAAAAATCCACATTTAGCAAAAGAAAGGCATTTTCAGTATGAATTTAAAGTTAATGTATGGCGTGACATAATTGGCGATATACTTTCTAGTTCCACCCAACTTAAATGGTCTGTATTTAAATTTCTTAAGAAATAGTTTACCGAAATTATTAGATGGTTACCGTAAGATTTGCCACTAGGTATGTGGTTCATTCAAGCTAGAGCATCACCTCATTTTCCCTTAACGGTACGTCAGCACTTAAATGAAATTTTTCCTCATTGCTGGATAGGTCGTGGAAGTGAATTCCCGATATGAATCCTTTGGATTATTTTTTATGGGGTTACATGAAAACGATAGTATATTCAACGACCCTAAATACACGCGACGAATTATGGACGAAAATTCAAGAAGCTGCCGATATTATTAAAACCGAACATAACTTTTTTCTTCATGTCAGAAAATCATTAAGTAGTAAATAACATTTAAGCTATAGTTATTTAGTAAAATATTAATATTTGGGGGTCCTGAACCTATGATTAAAATATTCACTATTCACCACGTGTTTTACCCTGTATATTAAAGGATAAATGTACTACATGTATAAATTATGTACTAGATAATATATTAAATTTTATTACCTATAACGGATTACCACAATATAATAATTCAACATACGCCTAAGGTACATGATATATCGATTATTCATTACTCACGCAAATCACATTAGTATTACATTTGAAATGATTAAGATTTTAGCAGAACACACTTGAATTAAAATAAATTCTGTCTCTTTTCAACAAGCCTTTTACTGATTTTATTGATCTAATAATAAAAAAAATTGATAAGTTGTTTTAAAATCGGTTTTGTGAAACAAAACAAACCCATGCTGAGTTTTTTTAATTGATATAGTAGAGAAAATTTATATATTTTTTTTGTATCTAAATTTTAAACAATTATAGTAAATATCGTGTATGTTTTTTTCGACAAATTCATAAATTGTTTATATAGTCATTTAGTATTAATTGATAGTTAGTATTAAATGTTTTTTGGTACCATCGGACCTTTCTTGATGATTTTACTCTTGACAAGACAAATTCACATTAAAAATATTTGACAGAGACTTTTGTAAATAATTACCTTGGACATCTACGACTAAACTAGTTGACTTCTGACTTTTTATAAAGAGATATTACTCAAAATTTTTATTTATTTTTCGAAAACTCATGTGCTATAAATTACAATTATTTACGATATATGTAATGTTATCTGCTTTTTACATAATCTACAGTAGTCCAAAAATTATATCCTAGTACTTTTCGCAGTACAGTAAATTAAGGTATGATTTAATAATCTGTCATAACTAATAGAACCTGGAAATACAAAAATTGGTTTTTCTGCATTTCAACATTTCACTTAAAAAGTAAGAAATTGACGAAAAAATTAATACTTTACCACATGAAATTACTCATCCTATTTTATACTATAGTCTCGCACAATAGTATATTATTCAACAAGCATATAATGACAGCTATTATATGCGAGTAGAATACTGTACTTTGTCCACGATTGTATAGGTATTTATTAATAAACTTTTATTGGCAAACATTGATGGAAAATTATTTTTAATATTTATAACATAATTAGATAGAATATTAATATTATATAATTACAATTTAACATCAATTATTTATGTTAATAGTTACATTTGAAAAATTTGTTAAGTTAATTGCAGAAATAGGATTAACGTTAACATTAATATTCTGATTATTTGTTGAAATTTTTGATTGCTGGCATATAGAATTGGAATCATTTACTTGTATGGAGCTTGATATTTACTTCTGCCGGTGCCGGTGTTAAGCACATTTCATTTTCACGCTCTCAATCCATTATTTTATTACAATTTAGTAAGAATTTTAATAAAATATTCTGCAGTCAAAAGTTTGACATTTCAATTTAAATTATTAATTTGACGTTTAGATGACAGTCGCGGCTTACTAATAAAATGGATAAAATTTATAATCGTTATATCACAATGGCTAAGCATAGGAAGAGCAGTGATAAAAAGTAGTGAATAATGATTATTCACTGCTATTGGTGTATAATATATACCATTTTAAGTTAGAAAATTCTTCAAAAATGGCTTCATTATAAAACAGTCGTGGACAAAACAATTTATTCGTTCACGTTATCAATTAAAAGAGAATAAATGGCCCCGGAAAAGTGAACAAATGGTTATTTTAAAATTTAGATGTCGAAAAAAAATATATTTTACAACAAAACCATAAAAAACTCATTAAAGAAACTAATTTACGAATGTCCCTGTACGAAAAAATAATTCATTATTATAATCAATCAATATATATTTTATCAAAGAATCAAGAAAACTTTATAAATGTACTAGAAAAACTTACTATTCAAGATTTAGGATCATTTATTAGTTTTTTTTGCAGCCGCCACGAAAATCGAACTTTCGCTATGATTTATTACAGAGAAAATACAACTTTACACAAATCGTACCGAAAGTAAACCTTTCGGTACGATTTTTTTTACTTTCAGAACGATTTTTTATAATTTTGAGACGATTTTTAAAATCTACGTAGACGACTTTAGGAACAAATTTGACTGGATTTATATTTTAACAACACTTATCAAAAAATTGTATATTACTAATATTATTTTTAATGTTTAATAAGCGGCTGCAGAAAAAATATTGTACGTAACACGATACGAAAGTGATTTTACGGGATTTGCAGGATTTGCAGGAATGTGCCTATTGTAGCGTAAAATGTCACTTCGGAACTTGTTACGTAAATAACTATTAAATGTACAATATATGAAGTCAATATAAACTGTCAAAACATGATTACTTTTTTAGATATTTAAGAAAATGTTATTTTCAAAATTACACTATTCAATAGAAGTTTAGTAAAGTTTAAAAACAATTTGTCAGAATAAATTTTGGGGTAGATAGAAGTCAACATACCTATGGTAATTAAAATTCCTAAATTATGCCAAATATTAGTCAAAGAAGGAAAACCTCGAATGTTATCAGAACCCAAGATTACAAATACTGAACCGCAATTTAATTCCAAAAACCGCACCTTATAAACATTTTCGAAAATCTTGACAAAACCAATTTTAGAGATTAAAGATACATACAAGACACCGATTATTACAAACTTAATTACAATTAAATGTACATGTTTTATTCCCTTTTTATAGATACAGCACACGCACAATAGAAAATCCTTTAAGCCGCTTCAAGAGCGATGTGTACACGAAAACGGCGATTCACCTTGGATTATATTCCGGTAAAAACACGGTTTCAGGAAAGTCATTCCCAAGTGATGAATTTTCCAGATAAAGGTGTCCTTAAAGAGAAGTATAAAATTGGACTTCGCATGGATGAGTCATACCAGCGAGGAATGTCGAACACCTTTCATGAAGTATGTGTAAAAAAGAATTAGATCGCCCACCTGTCTTCGATGTTCCAAACTTTCAAAATTCTTACTCAGATCTGGGTCTCCAATAAGGCGAATTGTTCTCTTCTGGATATAATCGACCAACCGCAAGTTATGCTCAGAAGCAAAGGTCCAGATGTGGAAGCAGTATTCCAGTGAAAAAAGTCGAAAAAGTAATATAACCATGCTTCAAATTCACATTCGTCAAAAAAAAGTATCACTTTACACACTTGTTGCAAAAATAACTATTATATATCAAAATGTTAATGGATTTTTATCGAGTAAAAATCTATAATATAATTAAACAGTTCCTTGGCTTATTATTTTAAACTACTTTTGAGACGTGCGACAGCAAGTCAGAATATTTGGTTTTACAATATTTGTTTGAAAAATGATTTCTTTCCGAAGTACATCCAATTAAGGACAAGTTGAGTGTCAACAGGAAATGAAAGGAATGTTCAAGGGCAAAGTCAAGTAGCTAAAGGAAGGCCGGAAAACATAATAGAAGAACAGGGTCTTTTACAATATTTATCTTAAGGTAATTCATACCGAACTTACTTATTGTTTACATCGGGGTGAGTTTGATTTATTAGGTTAATTACTTAATTGATAAGGATTTTTTATGATAAAAACACAAACTTAATTTCGAAATAATCTTTTCAGCAAGTATCAAATAACAATAATAATATTTCCGATCACTAATTTTTTATAGGTTTAAAAATGTATCAAATGATAATTTTAGTCAAATAATTTACCTCCAATTAAAAACATTAAATTAGTATCTTATAGATTTATTCTTAATATGTCCAACATCAAAAAACATTAAAATCAAACATCTATTTCTAATAATATTGTCGATAAAGATGATTATATTAAAAACAGAGGATTTTTTCCTATTAAGTAACTGGTCCGGTTGGTACCCATCAACCTGCAATAGATGACGTGACTATCTATTATTTTTTTGATGATTCTATCAAAGAATACATATATACCAAGAAGCGAGGGCCGGCGAAATTTCTTTGATGTTGGAAGGGCAATAATCTTTGTGACAGGTGACGGATAACTAATATAACAGCTGCGTTCGGCTTCGTTACTCTTTTCACTCGTCTTACTCCGCTCTTGATCTATCCGTTCGGGTACTGACAAAAATTCATTTTATATATATGTTTAGAAAACAAAGTAATATTTACAATGAAATAAAATGAAATAATATAAAATAAAGCAAATGAACAAACAATCCGCACTTTATTCAAAAATATAGCACCTTAAGACAGAATTGACATTGACGTATAACTAATATAACTCGAGCATGCGCGTACAAATTTCGGTCCATGCAAATACAGTTGCCTTCGCTTCTTTATCGATAGGTATTCTTTGATTCTATTAATGATACTTTTTTCTACACTAACACGGATATTGTCTATTCTACACACACTTTACAGAATGAATATATCATTAGAGAACGAATATGAAATGTTTCAATCCGAGTTCACATTTAGTAACCCGCCACCTATTTTTTAAAATTTTAAATAACCTGTCAAAACAATAGGTACGATTTTAAATACGAATATTTATTAAGTCCGTGACAGCTCAATGCTAACGTCCTCGCTTTCGGATACGAAGGTCGTTGGTTCAAGCGTGGTGACTGTAATCTTTTTATAATATTTTTTAGTTTTTCCTTTATTTTATTGTAGAAAAAATGTACTGTGCAAGTCGTGTGCTTTGTCTATATCGCACTCGGACGATTGAACACTCCGTTTACAATGACTATGTAGTTTAAAAATATGATTCTACTGAATCTTATCAATATTACCCAAAATCTATTCTTTATGGTCCTAAATCTGTAATTGGTCCATTTGATCAAAACGAAATTATCATCATGAACCTCACAAACTTTATTCTTTAAAAGGGAAGTCATAACGAAGTAGTAATTGAAATCCGAGAGATACCGATACTTTTCCTAAATTGAAATATTTGTTAATACTCCTCCGCCAGACGGACATAGTAATTCTGGACTTTGCGATGATGTATTAATTTATCTAAAATGTCTGATATTATATTTTACTCTTGACCTCTTGATGATGAACTTGCATATGCAAAATGTACATTTTTATAATTAAAAACACTCAAAGTTAACTATTATATTGGTTTTTCATATAGTGAGTGTCAAAAAGTCTGCACAATATGAATAACATTTTATTCTTGGTAAAAGTTGATGCATTGCAAAAAAAATATCAAATTAAAAATTTTGCATTAAAAAGTAATTTCAGTAATTCATATACATCTTAATGATATTTATCTCACCACTGTAATAAGATTCTACTGAAAAATTTTGTCTAATTTATTTTTTTCAAAATTCTTGTCTTTTGTTCAAATTTATGATTTTTTTAGTTTTCTAGTTATTGTACATGGTGAAATAACAACTTTGCGTCAAGAAAACTAAAAAAGTTATAAAAAATTTGAACAAACGTCGATAACTTTGAAAACATTATTTTGAGTTCTATCCTAATGGATTATAGTTCCGCCGTACGAAGCAAATTCCCTTATCACAATTACTTCGGTCCGCACCTCTAGGATTAAAATCACGAAAAAAAAATTGAATTTTTTTTGCTTAAAATGACTGTTCTCGATGTTTTAAGTCACCCACACACACGATTAAGTGAACAATTTCATGTCCGTTGGTCAGGGATGGATGGATGAATGTAGGTATAAGTACATAGATTTTATTCTAAATAACTGAGACATGCGCATTAGTATTGCTTAACAGTTTTTGGGAGAGGAGTGCAGACCTGGGCAGAGTATCGCACTAAAGTACTCATGAGTACTTCACAATGAGTAGCTTTAAAAAGTAGTCATAATTATTTGAGTACGAGTACTTATAAGAGAAGTACTAAAAGCAAATGAGTACTTTTACAAATTTTAGAGAGGATTTGTGAAAAATCAGTAACGAGTATGAGTATTTTAAATAATTCCAGGTTAGAAAAAAATATAGTAATAAGTAAGTCAGCAACAGATAAAAAGACGGGAATTTCCAAAATTCGTGTCGCTTAGGGCATACGCTTTGGAGCATTTATTATCGTTGCATTTATAAATTTTTTATAGATAAAATGCTTCTTGGATCATATAGATATCGCACGAAGTTTCATTAAAAAAAAATCGGTTGTGTCGCCCCAAAACTTTCCCGACGAGTATCCTGAGACGAATATTTTTTCAGATATTTAATTTTAAAGTTTAAATCTTTGACATTTTTTTATTTTTGACAGGTGACAGTTGGAGAAATAATTTTGGCTGTTCTGAATAGAGTTTTTCAAGGGCTTTCAAATGACATATTACAAGTCAAATTCCGTGACATATTGCTTCTGTCATTTTTTGATAATCACATTTCTGTCTGACAGATGTCGGATAAAAACTAACTGGTTCTTCCAACGATTAACCGAAGCCTATTTTATTAAAATTGGTTCAAATCCATGAAGTAATTTTTCAGACATTTAATGTTAAAATTTCAAACTTAGACATTTTTTTTGACAGGTGTTCGTTTGAGAAATAATTTTGACTGTTATGAATAGAGTCTATTAAGGACTTTCAAATGACATATTACAAGTTTAATTTCGTGACATATGGCTTCTGTCATTTTTTGATAGTAACACTTTCGTTTGACAGATGTCGTACAAAAACTAATAGGTTCTTCTGACTGATAACACAAACCCATATACCAAATTTCAGCTCATTCCGATTAAACATGTGGCGTCTATCATGGAAGAATACAGACAGACATACAGAATTCCATCTGGAAATGGTCTTAATGATCTCAGGGGACCTCAAAATGGATATTTTCATCTTTATCTCGAAATTTTTTTTTAGCTCGTTCACAATACTTTCCCTTCTCGGAGGTGGATCGGGAAAGTAATTTACAACAACAATTAATAAAATTTTAAAAACTTACACCCATGCATTGCAGCACAAACTGTCTTACAAAGACTTGTACAGGCGCACGTTGGTACTCGTACTCGTTACTCGTCGGCTGTAGGAATCAGAAGTACTGAGAATGCAAAGTACTCGAAATTTTCTAGTAATTAGTAAAATCGAAATAAAAGTACTCACGAGTACCTATTACTGAAGCTTTATAAATTCCAAATTCTATTCATAACACTATAATTCCAGATTGCAAAACTTGTTATTGTTCATTGCTAATTTGTTTGAAAGTGATAATATCTTTCTAGAAAATGGGAAAATATGTCATACAATGTTGCAAATCTGTTATTATCAACATTTATATTTAAATCATGATATGGATATCTATCTAAATTTAAAAATACCGACATATTATTTAGTTTGCAAAGATTAAATTTATCTACACAGTGTAAACTTAAAAACACTCCCTACTAACTTCTGTACAGAAAAATATTCAAACGAATACTCCATCAGGTCGATTTTTATTTCTAATAATCACATTTCTACAATAAAAAATGTATCCTAATGTCAACCCTTTACAAAGGGTAGCTACCCCTTTTAATAAATTAAATGGTAACAGAGGTCTCGAATGATAATTCATTGAAAGAGTTTTTATTAATTCTCTATTCAAGGATTTAAATAATTTTAAATTTGTTTCGCTACTTTTTGACTTAATTAAATTTAAAATGTAAAATAAACTACATAAAACACAAAACAACACCGGTTGAGAAATTGGATTGCACCGATACAAATGATCGTAACGTTATTCATTAAAAAACCAAAATTAAATAATGTTAAAATTTAAAATTATTTATACAAGCAAATAGATACCCCTGTTGCCATTTAAAATTCTCACGAGTTAAAATTAAGGTTTATTTTTTGTAATATAAATGTGTTTCTCATCAGAAATAAAAATCATCTTCCGAACATTTTCTGGAATATGTCATCTTACAGAAGTTAGTAGGGGGAGGGTAACCATCTACGTTGAAACTGTTCCTTTGGTAATTTTATTTTTCCTACCATTTTAACAACAATTATAACATGTCGCGGAGTTTCAATTTTAGAACTTGTTTTAACTGCATATGTGTGTCTAGTAGAATTATTTAACGACGCATATTTGATAATTTGCCATGAGCGAAATTTTAATGGAAGTTTATTATTGTTTGGTACAATTTTGTTTAACCGAATTTGTTGACTTTTACTCGGAGTTACATGTGGTACATTCCAGTAAACTTTATTTATTTTAATAAATAAAACGTTTTATGTTTTTCACAAAAATATAACATAATTATTAATTAACAATAACTTCATCATAACGTAACTAGTCAAACATTAATAACTGATATATTTATATGACAATGATAAAACGTTGTTTTATTTATTAAAATTTTTAATGAATTTTCATCATCCAAAAGTCGACACAGTTAAATAGACTTTATATAATTTTGTTTTCGGTTTTTCGGACTCATCAATAATAATTATAGCATCATAATCATTTGCTAGAGCATATTAAAAACAATTTATATTTCATAATTCTTTAAAATATTCAAACAAATCTAACAATAATTTGAAAATTCCCATTTAAATCTACTAGAAAGTTTTTTATCTCCTTTTAGGAGTCAATACATTATTATTCTCTTTAAGACATAGATACACTTTGATTGTAGAAACAATAAGTCAAATTAGATTAAATTTAAAGGGAATCTCCGTATGACGAATCGCATGGAAATCCGTTGTTTCCTCTCTCTTCAAACCCCGCTGACGACGAGAATTTGAGATGGATGAATATCAATTCCGCAGTTGCCACGTCCAATATTATACTACATTTCTTCAGACTTAACAAAATATAATACTCTCAATAACTACATTTTTCACACGTAATATAGTCACTTTGTAATATTACTCTACATTAAGATTATAGTTATTTCACGTAATGATTAAATGAATTATAGTAAAAAACAATCTTGCCTATGTCATAATAAAATAGAAAGTATTTTTAAATTAAGCTTTATTTAAAGTAGTTTAATTTAAAAGCACTTCCTATTTTATTATGACACAGACAAGATTGTTTTTTACTATAATTCGGTAATCTTCACCTAGAATAACTATAATCTTAATCTCCAGTAACATTATCAAGTGACTAGATTCTTTTCATAATAAGCTACACGCTACACGTGTGTAAAATGTAATTATTCAAAGTATTATATTTTGTTAAGTCTGAAGGCGATGGAAGAGAGAGGAAGGCAACGGATTTCCACGCAATTTGTCATACGGGAGATTCTCTTTAAATTTAATCTAATTCTGGCCATTCTTGAAGTAATTTGATGGGTTATTATGTCTCAAGGGGACACTTCAATGGTATTTTAGAAGGATTTAAAAAAAAATCGAGGTCAAAAATGAAATGAATACCTCCCTAATTGATAGAATATATAAAACAATTAAAACCTGCATTTTTTAAACCATAACCAGAATGTTTGCTGCTTTAGTTAAATGCTAACTGCACCATTCAGTTTAGCTTCATGTAAACGATCCTTTAGTAAATTGAAAATAGTCACCCATAATTTGCGCACAACTATGGGAGATGATCGGTTAAATTCGATGATTCTACTTTTTCATAAAAAGATAAAATGGAAGTTCATGTAGTGGTCCCTTTTAAGACACAGTGAAAATTTGACTCGATTTCATGCTTCATATTTTATTGTTGATCTGGTAATAAGTTTTGCGTACCATGTTTCTTAAACGTCCAATTGAAAAATTTTATTATTCATCAAAAATTGCTGGTTAATAAAATTCGCATTCATTACATGTCCTTATTCATTCTACAATACCTTTTCTATCTGCACACAGTACAATTTACTCATTTTTTCTAACCTTCACTATAATAAAGTATATCACTATTGTTAAAATTGTCTGCAAATTTTTAAATTAGTCGGCATTTTTATGGAAATCACCTCCATGTTCGGAACCATCGCGACGCCTCTGGTGAAGAGATAGGATGAAACTATTTTCAAAAAAATTTTTAATCTTTAAAAAATTTTTTTATCTAGTTTTATTACCTACTTCTATTTAGTTCTAGGAAATAAATCTCTTCATTTTAAGCTTTTCATTTTAATCAACTAAAATATTGTTGTTTCTCGGCAAAACAAAACACAAACACAACTACGTTAAAATCTGACTTAAGCCAAAATCCATTCCCGGAATATAGGACCTACAAAAAATAAAAAAATGATTGCACGGTTAGTTAGTATTTTTTTGTTTTTCTTCATTTGCATTAAGTTTTCGCAATGACTTGAAAGTTAAAAAAACGCAGATTGAATAGATTTTATTAAAAAAGTGTCAAAAAAATATACATTGTTAGTCAAAAAGTCGTATTTCGAAATTATGATGTGATCACCAAGGGAACATGAATATTACATTACATGACGAGTTTGGGAAGTGATATATTTCGCATGAGTTACTGTTATGGGCGTAGCGGCGAGTGCAGAGACGTAACCAGTGCGGAACAAAAACGAGTTGTGTACATTATTTTTCCTACGACCACGTAAAAAATCCTTCAGGAAACCCTATTTTTCAAATAAAGTCAATTAAACAATATCACTGTACTGAAAACTATATCACACATGTGTTGAAAAGTATATCAACACGTGTGTTGAACATTTTTACTTGATATTTTTTACTTTTCAATATATGTGTGTTTTGTGTGATATAAGCTACTTTCTTAAGTACAAATAAATGTGTAAACAATCATTTTCATATCTAGTCGTAGGAAAAGAAAGTTTTTATTATTTTTCTCCAATTTAAAAGATAATGATTTAAATTTTAAACTAAGAGAAAGGTGAAATACTAATTTCGCCTAGGTTACGTTTAAGTAACCGAAAGAGAAAGATCCATTCATTTCTGTTTTAAAATTTTTGCCCAATAAAAACTGAATCCAGCTTTTCTCCTAAAGTCAATATATAACAATAAGCTTAAATTTTTATTTTATCTATTTTTTGCAAACAATATTAGCAATCAATGAGATTAGATTTGAAGCTATTTAAATATTCCCCTATTTTCCTCGTTACATTTCACACTCATGACCGACTGCTCTGAAGCAAGGGCCCAATAATAAAACAGATAAAGTCTATTACACAATATTTTGATGGCTTTCTACCTACCCCAATTAACAGTAAAATACCGACAATTTGTGATTGTAAACCGAAAATATGGGGCAGGTATGTATTTAGTTTTTATCTTAGATTATCCGGTAGGTAGAGTCTAGATGGCCATTTGGTCTTTGATCCGCAAATTATGGGTCATTAAAAACATACCCATATCGAAAACAAGAGTACGGATCTGCTATTGTTTACTTTATAATGAGGAATTTACAACCCTATTTACAACCTTAATAGTAATCCCATTGGGGTAAGTAGAAGGTCAAACGAAATATTGTGAAACGGACTTTAATCCTGATGTGTAATGGATATAGTAAGGAGAGAAATTTGGAACTCATTGTAATAAACTACCTGCCAATAGTATTTAAATAATGTTGTGCTAGATACACTCAAATTATATTATATTAAGTATTAATTTCCATCAAACAACTTTGATTTTAATTTGGCTCACCTATATTTTTTAGAAAATTAGATAATGTATCTAATAGTTCGATTATCAAAACAATTAAAACGAATTAATGAAACAACATTAAATTTATAAACCGTACGGGGTACTTTAGTTGATTTATAACAGTTGCCTGTAAAGCGGTCTTGCATAAGTCAATTCCATATTCTCTTATTATATTCAGTTTTATTTCTGTGCGTTACGTCTGTATTTAATTCAACGAGTACTTCTTAATGAAATTATAATCTAAAACATAAGCTAATGTGTAAAACATGTAAAATATATGCTTTCCCGTCACCCCAACCAAATACATCACAATAAACGTTAAATGCCGAATGATAAGAATATGTAGTATTTGAAATTTTTGGAATTCGCTCCATATCGAGTCAATGTGACCCTGGTGACCTCCTCGGATTTTGCTTTAAAAGACCCCATTGATCCCATGTCACCGATTTGCCTGTGGCCTTGTTTGTAATATCAGAATTCAAATATGACGCCTTAGCGCGTCCTGGTGATCACAGGTCAAAAACTGTACTAGCTATGCTCATGGTGAACACTATCCCAGTGACCTTATGTGGCTGTAACTAATCCATCCAATGAATTTCAAAAAATATTTAGGGCAAGGGACCCAAAAACCATATGATTGTCAAATTTTACTCCAAACTTGTGTGCAAGATCCTTTCCGGCAAAACAATTGGATACATCTTTTGGTACCTAGCCAAGAAACTTTAAGTTATCGAAGACTGCAAAATATTTTTTTGCTAAGTGAGCGCCATTATGATAACATGTCACATTTTCCATGTATGTATGAATTGTGAATAAGGGATGAAATGGAAGGGGTATTTGAAATGTCCGAGATAAAACTATTAACAAGAGATGTGATTGATCCTGAAGGTTAGTAGTGCATTTTTTGCTTTGAGAATATTTTTTTTAATAAATTTTCTTGAAGTAAGGGGAGAATTTTGAGTTGTGTTTTTGCACTATGTCACACTTGACTGATTATTGATATGTGTTTTTACTTAGTTACAGTGGCATGTTTTTCTCTGTTATATAAAAGCATAATTAGTAAAGAACCAAGTTGATGTTTATTTATATTTATCCTTAAACATCATTTGCTAAATTATAATCGTCATTTGCTAACTTATTTTAAATTTCCGCCTTAGAATGAGATTCGAATTCGGGATTTTCTGGAAGTGTGTGCAGATAAAGAGACTTCTGATAGAGACTTACCGCACTTATTGATTGAGAGCTAAATTCATGTCGGATACTTATATTATTTACGCAGCGTTGAAATCTAAAAATACCAACAAACCAAGTTATTTTTATATACTTTAACCTACCTTTTCTTATTGATAAATATGAAAACTGGAACTTGGTTTGTTTAGTGTACACTCGTGGGGATTATAGGGCAATAAAACTGAACTTCAATCAATCTCACATCGAGATATATACCTAGCTAAAACAGTAATGATTTTATTCTATATTAAATCTGGGATAGCGAATGACTTAAATATATATTATATTTTTCACCTTATTGTCGATCCATAGTAATAAATTGTTACATTATGAGTTCAATACCTAAATTGTTTGAGCATATTATTTATGTTAAAATTAATAACAAAATAGCACAAATTATTGTTCCTAAGCAACATCAGATTTTTCGGTGTAATAACTTACGGGCGATTGGAATCCATGGAAAATTATTTGAATGGTAGTCATCGTATTAAACAGACAGGTCGCAAGTAGTAAAAATAAATTGTAATATGTCCAAACAAATTCAAGTTTCTTTTGGTGTACGTCAAGGAATCCATTAATATGGTTTTTTTATATGTGTAGATTTAGTTCTGTATTTGTATGTATTGTGGTTGACTGAGATTGAAAGGTAGAAGGTGATTGTCAAATGTAAGTATACATATAAAATAAATCTTAGTATTAATAATCACTAAAGAAATCTAGTTAGAAAAAAACAAAGGATAAAAAAAGAATAATAAAAAGGAGTTGTCATTAAAATTTTGAATATTGTCATAATATTATAATTTGTAAAATGTATATGGAATAGTTTTTAGAAGAGAACAAATAATATACAAAAATTAAACATTTATGGTTTAATTTATTAAAATAAATGTTTAAATTTAAATTAATAAGTATAAAAGAAGACATTTTTCAAATATATGCAGAGCTATTTAGGATTATTGAAAGAATATAGATGGAATAGTATCAGAGGAGATTTGGTTATAAAGATTTAAAAAAAAAGGAAAAAATCAATTTGTGTTGTAGTAATTTAAGAAAAAAAAGTAGACAGGATATAAAAAAGTGAAAAGGAAGAATCGAAGAAAGAATTTTAAGGCGCCAAAATTATAATTATTTAAAAATGTTTTTTTGAAATGTTTATTATTTTTTTATTGAAGAAACCCAACTTAAAAAGAGAGAGAGAGTTTCATAGATATCACGTAGTCTAATATAATACATATATAGTGTTTTCAAGACTTGAAAATCCAGATCTATATCCACAGTTACATATTGCAGGGATACCTTTAGAAAAACTGAACAGTATACGTGATCTTGGTATAATCGTTGACAGTAGAATGGACTGCATTATGAATCTATTCAAAATAGAGGATTTGAGATGATAGGATTTATCCGTAGGCATACAAATGAATTCACTTACTTGACTTCCTTAAAATATTTGTATCTCACTCTAGTTCGGCCAATTCTTGAACAAGCAATTTTCCAATTGTCCAATTATCAAAATCATATAACTTCCTTAGAAAGAGAGCAAAATAGATTTTTGAAGTATAGTTCTTTTAAATTACTTATCCCATCAGAACAGTTCTTAGCTACGAAAATGAGACAACGTATGCGAATTCAAGAATTAGATAAACGAAGAGATGCAGTTGATATATAGTTCTTACATAATACTTTAATCAAATTTAATCAAATGTCTATGATTTCTTTTCAAGTACCACCCCGTAATTTAAGAAACACAGAATTATTTGTTATACCGGTTAATAAAACTAATTATGTAAGATTCTCCCAAATCAGTGGAGGATTTAGATATTTTCTGGCTAAGGACTGATAGTACATTTCCCCCCCCCCCAAACAATATGCACATTCTAACCTTCAGCCTCCGGTAAACCGGGATAGCGCCACTGCCTAATCCAAAAACACCCAGAAAACGCAGGGGAAAGCACCAATTAGGTCATCTTTTGTCGAAAATCATTTTGAGCCTACTCACCACTTAGTTCATCAAAAAGACCAACTACAACTTGAATCGTCACTTCATCTACTCTACAACAAAAACAGTAAACACCACCATAATCAAATATAACCTTGCCATCTTACGGATAGTGTTTTGACAGTGATTGAAACAGTAATGCCAACTGCGCATAGGAGGATCACGAGCGCTGCGTAGCGGTGGCCTATTCCCACGATCTTATCAACTGATTTTCTAATGACTTATGACTTAATCATCAAGTTGTCACTCAAAAACACACAACAGTGTAACACAACGATAGAAAAAAGCCGTAATTGAAAAAGGAAAAAAAGAATATTTGCCGCCCCCTCGAATGTGCCGCCCTGGACTTCACCCCATTCAGCCCCCCCTAAATCTGCCACTACCACCAATATGCCGTATAATGAACAACGGAAACAAAGACACTGTCGATTTCTTTAATATATCTCTATATTCTCTTAAACGGAAATTGCATTCTGCGTAAATATTACTGTATATATTCTTTTTGTAACTTTTTCTTAAGTATTGCAAAAACTTTAAACGGGTATTACCCGTATACAAATATAAATAAATAAATAAGTAACATACAATACTGGATTTAGCTAGATTTGTTGTCTTTTTGTACCTGGCACGATCTTAATACAAATTAATTGCCACATTTATAATTAGTGACCCACTCCAGTTATTAAATTTGAATAAATCTTGGTGATTTGCTTTTAGAAATTGATTGAAGAGAAAATGCGAAGAAGTTGAATGGTCACTATTAGTAAAGCTGTATGTTCTAATTAAATATCGTTACTTCACTTACAAATTTTTAACCTGAGTTCTAGCTAATAAACTCAGAACTAGTGGCTTGATGAAAGGAAATTTTCTAGAATTCAAACTTATAATTGGAAAAAAAAATTAAATATCCTAATCGCGATTTGTTATAAGAAGAGATTTATTTCATTTTATCTCTAGTTAATTATTCCCAATGATTTTTACACAACCCGTTAAAAAAATGTTTTCATATTTACAAAAAGTACCCATCAACCCAGTTGTTAAATTTGCAAATGCCTCCTATTGTGGTGTCTTAAAGTGGTAATCTACCAGAAGAAGATGTGAAAAACTTTATTTATTTATATATGTTGGAATTTACCTTTCATCACCATTACAGTATCGATTAGTAGACGTCCAGAAAAATATGTGATGTGCCATTTACGTGTCATATTGAGCTATCTACTTTTTTGGATAGTTGTTTTTTTGGCAATAAGACGGTTAGTTAGGTTACCAAGCGAGGTCAATCCAGTGGACTGACAACGAAAGAGCCTTACGTGAACGGGCTAAAACTTTAAATCTAAACAAAATAGTAATTTTTTTACTATTGAATAAAATATAATTACCCTGTGGCAAGTCAGCAAACGTTAGTTTTAAAAATGGAATACAATTTAAACTTGAAATATCTAACATATATAACATTTGATCCTTTTGAAGCTAAAGCCAAAGCACGGATTATTTTATTCAGGAAAAGTAGATATCTTTTATTATAATAAAAAAATTGGAAGTAATGCAGAAATGTGCACACTCTTCTTAAATATTTTTCCCGCCGATGGGTCAGAGAATATTGACAACCAAAATAACATGAAAACGATAATTGGATGATTGTAAGATGAGAAACTACTTAAAAATCAGTGGCATTTGGGTCGTTTAATGAACAATTTTACATGGAAAAAACAATCAAAAATTAAATTTATAAAATATTGGGAGGCATACAGGACAAAAACAAAATATCGATTTAAACGAGCGGTTATCAAAAATTACGAAAAGAAATTAAAATATAAATAAGCTCTTTACAAATATTTCTTTTTAACCGTTACAAAAAAGTTATTATTACTGCATAAACGATGGGAGAGAAAAATATTTGTTTAACACGACAGAGAAATAAATTTACTGCTTTGGCCAGTTTCATTGATTCGGGTTTGCTTCGGCAATGAATTTCTAACCACGGCAATGAATCTACTCCTTTTCTGTTTAGTTAAACAAACAGCTAGTAATCGAACTAAAAATAGCCAATAATTTGATATCTGAAGCTATTAATAAAATTCAAAAAATGTATTAACACACCTGAAAAATATATTATGAAGGCAAAAAGGAAGTTTGAAATTAAAAATATTATACGAAAAAAGGTTTAAATAAAAAACGAAATAGCAAAATAGTCATTTTTCTGTGTCAATATAATGACATATAAATTATTCAAAGTAATGCTTCGTTCACTGCCAAGACCTTAAAAAATCTATTGCCTCCGGGAGTAAATTTGACACTAAGACACATATCACACAGTCAACAGGTATAACGTTGACAATTATATATTCTATATACTTTATTGTAGGGCATTATTTTAAAGAAAATTGGCACATTTGAAAATACGTAAATCCTGTTTTAACGTTATACGAAATGGTAAATGGAATTTAAAAAAATAACAAATAGTAGACATCAGATGATTAAAAGAGCGAAACATAAAAATATTACGTTTACGAAACGTCGTGTCATATAAACATATTAACAATAATTGTAAAAAGTAACTTATCGAATTAAAAGTATAAATTTAAATTAAGTATATAGAAAATGTTTCGTTTTATACCTTTCAAAATTAGCATTATGATGTAATTTTATGTATAGGCCGAGCAATAATAAAAAATATAACTTACCGAAATCAAAAAGTATAAATAAATGTTTTAAAAATATTGAAAACTTATTGATTTCCAACAACAAAAACTTATAACATGATGCAACTTTTTAAACTCACTGTATAAAAAATCGCAGAAAATATTATATATTTAACACGGAAGAAAAACACATTTACTACTTTTGCTGTTATTTCTCTACAAAATAACTATTATGTTCGTTAATGATAATATATTTTGTTTTTTTTTTTTTTAACTCTTTTTAATGTACAGGGTAACCCAAATTGGTATGTTTTGCATTAAAGCTCTTTTTTTCTCATTCTTTATGGATACAGCACACCCATAATAGGAAATCCTTTAAGTCGCTTCCAAAGCGAAAATGGCGATTCGCCTTGGATTTAAATCGCTTAAGATTATACACCCTGGGAAACACGGTTTCAGGAAGGTCATTCTAGAGTGATGACGTTCTCTAGATAAAGGAGAAATAGGCAGGTACGGGGAGTACAAAATTGAACTTAGTGATGGGATATACCAGCTTAACGGGTGTACTTTGCACAATGAATCAAGCGAGCAATGTCGTCCGGACACCTTCCATGAAAGTGTCTGTAATAAAGAGTTAGATCTCTTGATGTTTCAAATTTTCAAGATTACTACTCAGTTCTGGATGTCTAATAAGCAGAATTGCTCTCATCAAGATAGAATTGAGTATCCGCAAGGTATGCTTAGGAACAGAGCTTCAGATGTGGGAGGAATATTAGAGTGACGGTCGAATTTGGAATTTTGGGAAGCTTCGCCACGCTTACAACGTAATCATGACATGAAATATTCCCCCTAAAATTGACCTCTCCTAACCAAGCAAATCTAATGAAAAATCCAATGGAATCGAGTTCCCTGACGTAATAATGTTGGGTTCCGCAACGTTAACATTTTTAGAAAAAACGGTTGCCAGGGTTTTCTTAGCCTTAAACTCTATTTCGTTACTGTCACTCCAACCTAAAAATTTTTCCAGGTATTTATTAAGATGTAAAACTTCATATTGTCTGATTCTTTAGCTGTTGTTTGGTATTCTAGGCAAAGGAAGACACGAGTGTACTATAGATAGGTTTTTTCTTTTCACCAAGTCATCAATAAAGTAGGAAAAGTGTTGATAGTGAAATAGTCAGAAAGGAAACCGTTGATCGGTACTTGAAAAGAACGATCCGAAAGAAAACTAGAAGCCATAAGAGCGCAATTTGGTTCAATCGCGCTATTCCAGAGATGGGTTACATCAGTCAGGAGATCCCCTATCGACCTTTGTTTACGGAAGCCCTCCAAGTTTTTTCAATCGTATTGATTAGAAGCGTTTAGACTCCAATTACAAGTCGAGTGCCCACCGATGCTGCCATCGACCTTGTGCGACTAGTGCATTATGTGCTAGTTATTGTACATTAACTCGAAGGTTCGATTATTTATCGTCATACGGAGTGTGATCCAGTGGTAGAATGTAAGCTTTACATAAAAGTTCCTAGTTCGAATCCCGAGGAAATATTTTTTTTATTATTTCTTTTTAATATACAGGTTAGATTTAGATAGTCAAGACTTAATTCTTTTAATAAAATAAATATTTTTTTAATTTTTTTTTAAATACACAGGTTATATTTAGATAGTCGAGACTTCTTTTAATAAATTAAATATATTTTTTTACGTCAACAAAACACTTAAAACTTGGCAACAGCGGTGGGCACTCGAGTAGTAATTGGAGTCTAGACGCTAGTGTATTGGTTCATAGCATATTTCAGTACTTTACGTTATATATTATAAAAAAAAAACTAAAAAAAATAGTAGATTTCTATTCTAGAAAATAACCCTCCTCTTATAATAACCATACAAATTAATTACCTATACCCGTTATTATGTTGAATGTAACATTATTAAACTATTAGGTAGTAAATGATAAGATAAACAAAACCTATCAGAAGCATTAAGACCGATTGAAACATAAAAAATTACACAAATATATAATTTAAAACTCTTATAAAATACGTCACTTCTACGACTAAATACTGAGAATAAAATCCTGGTATAAAAAGTATGTCACACAAAGATCCATTAAAAATTAAAATAAGAACAAGTCAAAGGTAACTGCCTACTTAACCCTCCTATATAAAGATGTTCTATTACTAAATGAAAAATTGTTAAAAAATAATTTTTTATAGCCAAAATACTAATTATTTAACCTAATTGACTTATTGATAGAGCAATAATTTTATTTAAATAAAACACATAATTTGCCCTTAAACCAGGTATACATATTATACAGGGTTTGCCACCAGCAACGCTGCGGTGTGTAGAGATAAAACTAAACATTTTTTTTAAATATGTTTTCACAGCGAGATTTATATCAGAGAAAACAAAAATCTAAAAACAATTTTAAATGGTATATAGTGTGCGCCTGGAATATATTATGAGAGTTATGTATTTTTTTAAATGGGACACCTTGTATTTTTTTACTTTTTTAGATTAGTAATAAGAAGTTGATTTCAAAAACCTATTATTATTGCTATTTCGTTTTTAAAATTTTTGTTTTTATTTCCGATGAGTAAAATTGCCACTTACCAGTATTTTGATAATAAAATATTATACATTAGAAATCTTCCGTTTTAAATTTGTAATTAACTCTACCTAACTATAACTATCAAAAGGATCTATAAAATCGATTTGATTACTTTTCTTAATAAATAAGTAATATAACCTTGTAGATTTCGTCTATTTTTAAAAATCGCCCTGTATTTTCCCTGAGTCATTCTTAGTTTAACAAAAAATTAAAAACAACATCCTGACTACCACTTCTATCTTCTCTTGTTTTCGCGATACTCTGCAAAGCATACCAATTTGAGTGACCCTGTACAATATGTTTTGTATTTTGGAACAGTTTTTTTATTTAAATTTCATCGTAAATCATGTCAGTTTCTTAACCCTATTGATTCTATTAAGCTCTACTGCCAACACCAAATTATGAAGATTAATAAAAAATTGTATTCATAAAAACCGCTTCGCCATTTAAAAAATTTTTGGAAAATTACAAATATTTTATAAGTTATTAAATAAATAATTAAAAATCAAAAACTTACTGTAAAGTCTAATAGTTCCATCAGTCTCTCCTCTGGGATTTTTGGCGACACATTTGTACGTCCCGTAGTCACTTTGCTGGATTTGGTTAATGGTCAGTTTCATGTGGGTCTTATACGATGGGGTTCCGACAGTATTTTCAGTGCGATATTTCCTAGAATCGTGTATCATTTGACCATCTTCGCGAGTCCAATAATTTAAGGAAGTCGGGTTAGACTCCGTAAAACATTCTAAGGTTACAGCGTAGTTAAGCGGAGCTCCAACTAGTTGATGGGGTATCCATAACATTGGAGGAACTGAAACAAGAATTGAATTATTTTAGAATATTTCTAATTCTATTTTTTGAAGTAGGTAACAATTAAATAATTTTTAAATTAGATTGAACAATGTTTATGTGTGTGTATATTAAAATTTGGTGTTCTATAACATTGAGTCTTTGGTGCATTTGCGTATAAAGTCAATAATTAATTGAAAGACGAGAATGTAATGGGAGGCATATTCGTTATGCCAACATCATATTAAGGCAATGATTAATTGATTATATAGCGGTTAGTAAGTGACGTCCGTGTTTTATCCAAAGCGGTCAGATATCTTGTTTTTCTAAACTAAAAAATTACGTGCTAGCAATTACATTGTAATTAATAATGAATACATGGAGAATTTGTTGTATTAAAAGAAAAACCCTGCACAAGCTGTCATTAATTTTATAAAAATCCATGGTCACGTATTAGACTATTAAATTAATCACAATGAATAATTTAAAAAGTTTTTGATCTACCGCAAGAAAGAAGTAAATGATTTAAGATCCATCGGTAAAAATTAAAAAGCAAGGGTAAAATTATAAAATTATAGTTAAATTATGTACGTATAGTAGTTGGGAATAAACCACTTTCTAATAAAAACTAAATTTTATATTTGGGCGTTCTGTTTATTTCTATTAAACTGAATTTTGAGCCACGTATTATTGGTCACTTGATAAAATGAACCAACTCTTAATTTTTCCTTTTGTGTTACATCGTTTTGGATATGATAACATTTCAATCAAATTAAATTCTGTTTTCTAACTTGTAACGCTCTTTACGTCGTCAAGCGGTCTTTTGGCGCTTTAGTCCAGGTTTCGGATTGCCTCGGGCGCCACCTTTCGTTTATAGGGCACGGGCAGCGTCAGGGAAGAAAAAATACTCCAGGGGTCGTTATAGTACCGACTAAATCACTGGCGGCCAGAAGGGCAGGCTTCATATGCCCTACTAGGTTGAGTACCTCAGCATTAGCTGCTAGGATAAAACAAAAATATGAGTCAATAAATAACTTTTATTATAAAAACATAATGATAGTAAACCACAGGAACTTGGACTTCGAGCTGCCACAAGATCTGTTCTGGTTTGGAAAAATATCTGTCCGAGAAAGTCAGGCGCATGTGCAGTATAAGATTCATGCTCAGATTTGTCTACTGCACATGCGCGTAACCTACTGCGCATGTGCCCGACATTATCGGGCAGATATTTTTCGAAAGCAGAAGAAACCTACTGCAGCTAACTGATCGACTCCGGATGCCGTATACTGTAAAGTTGGTTGGGTATGCGAAACAAGTATGCGAGTGACTGCATCTTTCGGCGAGGGTTACAACTGGTACGACTGGCCTCTCACATAGTTTTAAAGTAATTTAAATCCAGTGCCGTGCGCGATTTAATTTAAATATTTTAATTATCACGGAAAGTAACTTCGTTACAAACTACCAAGCACTTTCAAATTTTTTTTCAAATTGTGTGTTTGCATAAGATTTTTAACATTAGCCTAATTATTTATTTTCTCTCTGCCTATTTTATTTTTTAACTATTTCTTTATGGCTTAGGTACTCTAAAAAATATCATTTTTTTAAAATTAGTTTTGCCTGAAGAAATATTTTTCGCTCTCATAAAGTGATTTTACTACTCCTACTATGATTTGACTGAAAATTTAGATTTCTATCAGTTATCTATCTGTAGATATTTGTCTCTTGTAAATAATCTGATTTCCTATTAAGATCTCTTAAAAAAATTTAAAAGGGTGTAAAAATACACATTTAGGATTTTTTGCCTTTTTGTAATTTTGAGGACAAACACTGCACTTTAGTGCAAAATGTTCTAATACAAAACTCAAGAGCATAAAATTCACTACAACTTTTGTATTTAGCTTTTTTTTCGAATTCTCTATAGTTTCGCGATAGAGGGAGTAAATAATACATATTTAGGTTTTTGCCTTTTTTTAAAATTTTGAGAATAAACAATGCACTTTCGTGCAAAATGTTCTAGTGCAAAGTTTAAGATACAATTCACTACAACTTTTGTATTTAACTTTTTTTCGAATTTCCTATAGTTTCACGCTAGAGGGAAAAAAATACGCATGTATGATTTTTTGCCTTTTTTAAATTTTGAGGACAAACACTGCACTTTAGTGCAAAATGTTCTATTGCAAAGGTATAGAGTATAAAATTGCCTACAATTTTTTCCGGAATTCCCAATATTGAAATATCAATTCGGCTCGCTATTTTAAATGTTTTCCATAAATGAATGTAATGCTTAGTACTTCGTAATTAAAATAATCCTATTCTCTACAGCCGAGCTGGAAAAGTTCTGGGGTGACACAGCCGATTTTTTTTTCATAGGGCAGTGACATTAATTTTGTATGGGCAAAGCGATGATAGATTCATTTGAGTTTAGAAATGTTATTGCTGTACCTAATAGTATTCTTGGTAGGTAAATATTTTTGTAATTAAATTCTTATTCGTACCTTATACACTTTCCATTTATTTTCCGGTGTTTCTGACACATATTTTATGGAAATAATTATCGCGCTGGGAGTTCGACCGGACATCGGAAGTGCCCTTTGTCCCAATGTGTCTGGTTGATAAATAGAAGAAGTAGTTAACTTTCACTATTCACTTTTTATTTAAATATTAATTATACTTGTAACATTTTATTCATCATAACTATGCTATATTAAATAACTGGAGTGGACCAAAGGTCCCAAATATTATTAGATCAATTATACTGAATAATTAAATACAAAAGAACCGCGCGTCAAATGTAATATAAAAAGAACCTCTATTCAGAGATATTTCACATTTTTATATTCATAATAATAAACAGTATTTGTCTCAACGTGTTTTTTTTATAAATATAGAATTTACTGTTACTGATGCATGGTGATTCAATGTCAACAATAATTTAATAATTTGCTTTAGTTTACAGATATCTGGCCTTACCTCGCTTGACATTAATAATTGTAACCTGATTAATTTATTTAGTTTAGTTACTTAAAATATTTAAATTCTTTTGTAAATTATTTGCAGATGCCAAAAGGGCGCTACATAATTGTAATTAACGAAATATTGTTTTGATTAGCAAACAAATTAGGCGTTTCAATAAGATTAATTCTTTCGTTTAATTTAAATTTCTATCGGATATATTTATTTGTCTTTATATTTTGATTACATAGGTCAACGTTGAAAAAAATGGTGAATGCGCTTATTATTCTCGAGGTACTGAATCCGAATATTATTATATAGTATAATCGGTATCATCCACCACTTTTTCAATTTTCAAAACTCAAGAAATTAAAAATATTGCAATAATGTAATACAACAACCCCTTATTTATATATTTTTATCTCATTATTTGTATTATTCTACTCTGGCTGCGTGAAGTGCTTGTGAGGAAGAGGGGATAATGTAACTGCGGTGACTGAGTCTTTGATTTCGAAACAATACGTTTGGCACCCAACAAGAACCAAAAGTGTTAAATTCGAAGAGTAAGAAAAGCAAGCATAAAACATGAAAGGAACTAGATTCAACTGTGTGGCCACAGCTTATAGCGCGAATGTCTACGAAACGAAAGATTCAAAGACGTCACGAGAAGTTTTCTAGGGTAGAGATGAGACCAGACCAAATTGTTATTACTTTGTATCGGTGCGTTTAGCGGCGCGATGCTGTTCCGTTTTTTTTCTCCTCCCAGTATAACGGTTTATTTTAAATATCCAATTCATATTTCATTTCGTACTAGATTATACTTCCATTCAAATTTGATGTTTCCGCCTTTTTTAGATAAATTCATTGTCTTGTCTTATCGATAAAAAATTAATTTTATCATTTTATCGATTTCTTTTTGGTTTCTTTTGTGTGTTACCAGTGTCGTAAGTTTAATATAAACATTTCTTTAATAACTTCCAGGAAAATTATTTATTTACCTATAAGAAATAGTATAATTATTACCCTTGACTTCGGTTTCCCATCATTTTTTTTTTGGTTTATAAGTATTTCTATTTGGGTATTAATTAAAATATATTAAATTTTTATTATGTTAAAGTGATACGCAATTTTTTTTCTCTTAAATTTAATAATTTATTACATATTTCCTATAATTAAATAAAGAAACCAATCTATTTTTGTATCTATCAGCATTTGTTAATTGTTATAGGTTATCCTTAAAAGTAATATTGTTTAAAAATTTTTAGTATTAGTTTAATATTATTTCATTAGTTTAAAATTTTATTATATGTATAATGGATGTTTAACTTAATTGGTACAGTAGTTTTTAACTTAAAGTCTAACTTATACATCGGATTTTTATAGTATTGGTAACAAGTAAGCATCAAGTAAGCAACAAGAAACAAGTAAGCAACAAGTAAGCATCAAGTAAGCAACAAGTAAGCAACAAGTAAGCGTTGAATACGTCTGTTGGAGTTAGTTCAGAGTCGTCCAGACTCACTTGGGTGTTGGATTGTTTGATAAACACCCCAGAACAGAACCTCGAGATACCACACGACCTCAGTCAGTTCTATAAGTTTAGAAGTCAAAACTCATTGAAAAACAAAAAAGATTTAATACAAGTTTGATATATAAATTTTTATGTTTTGGAGTCATAATTTTTTAGTAATTAAATTGTAAAATTTTGTTTTTGCATATTTATTTCCTTGAATTCGAAAAATAAGGGCTTTGAAATACACTAAGGATTTCGTTGCCTTTTTTAATAATAATTCTGGTTTGGTATATTTCAAAACTCATTGTGGTTATGAACTTCGATAATTAAGCTAAAAAACTTTTAACATCACAAAAAACATTTAACAATTACTGTTACAAGTGCGTATTTTAAAATTAAAATAATATATACGTTTGGAAAACTTTTAATAACATTTTAATATTTCATTTATAAACATTTTTATTTTTAGTTGTTTAATTTGTTAGGTAAATTTAGTTTTAGGTATCTAACAATGCGTTCCGAAAACAATCGAAAATCTACTAGAATTAGCAGCTTTCTATAAATGATCCATATAGTAACGGCAAAGTGAACAGTAAGGAGTTAAAGACAATTTAGTCTTAGTATAGTTATTTACTTCACAAGTTCCGGAAATACCATTTGACAGTAGACACATTCCAGGATTCGCCTATGGCTTGTACTGGAAGCATGCGAGTCCCGTAAAATCACTTTAGGCTCGTGTTATTTACAATATTTTTTTTTAATCGCTCATTATACTTTAAAAAGAATATTAGTATTCAACAATTTTTTGACAAGTGTTTGTTCCCAAAGTCGCTACGTAAATATTTAAAATCGTCTCTAAAGTACAAAAAATCGTTTCCAAAGTAAAAGAAAAATCAAATCATCATGAAAATAAAACTGCAAAAAAAAAACAATTAAATTGATAGAAGCGTCTAAGTAATTATCAAAAAGAAGATTGATGTTAAGAATCAATCTTTCAGTAGCGCCACCACACTCCTGATGGTAAAAGGTCTCATATCCCACACGGCATCGCCCGTTCTGACAACAAAGCATCGGCTTAGATGAGTCTATATTTCGTAGCAGTGCCGCTGTTCCTGGTTTTTGTAGTGGGGAGAAAAACATGAATAATGAAGCACCCAGGGTTAAAATATTCCGGAAGTAAACTTGCTCCTCGTTCCGATATCCGGGTAGATACTGATCCAGGGGCTTTTATCATGCATGGATAATTTACTAGCTAATCTTTACAATACCCAACCAAGTCCACCAAAGAACACTCTAAAAGGAAATTAGCAAATACAGTAGATTTTCTTAAAAACAACTATCCCAGTGCTGAAATCTCTATCCAAGATGATTTTAATGTCTACAATAGTAAATGGCTGAAACAATCAAATGCAAACGACGAAAAAGTCTGCCAATCCGACTCTTACGCAATAAGCTACGATCTCACCCAGCTCAGTGATGGAACAAGATGGATTCCGAATTGTATTTAAGAGGTCGCTAATCTCTTAGACCTCTTTTTGGCATTACATCATAAAATTTATTGTCTACGACATCTGGACGTCGCCGTTTTGGCGTGGCCATTTGGACGTCAGGCCATTTGGACGTCAGGCCATTTCGCCGTCGGCCGTTACGGCGTCGGCCATTTCGGCGTCGGGAATACTATTTTTTAGTATGTATGTTAAAACCGCTGCAAGTTTTATTATGAAATAAGTAAATTATTGAAATAAGTGAGGTATTGCATAGGATTGGGATAAATGCTTTAATCTGTTTTTCAAGTACCTATCAGATTTATAATAGTAGTGTAATTAATATTTTATATGAACATTAGTATAATATAATATTTAAACTATACCTGAGCTCAATGGTCGGCTACCTAACATTGGCGTGATGAGAAAAGTTATCAGACGGAAACGCAACGAAATTTATACCACACTTTCGAATTCTACAAGTCTTGAAGAATTAGAAATTTCCATGTCGTATCATGTTTACCCTGTTCAAGATGGCATAGAAGAAAATTTTCTTTTGGCAGATAATGGAGAAGGATCAAATAGAATTTTGATTTTTGGGAGAGAATCGTGGTTGCAATCTAGATCTCAGACGTGTGGTTTGCTGACAGCACATTTTCCATAGCACCAACTCTATTTTCGCAAGTTTATATAGGTAAGGCTACAAAAAATCATGGAGTCCATCCAATATTTTATGCCTTTCTACCAAATAAATCAAGAGCCACATACACTCTTATGTTTGATTTGATTAAAGAAATTGTTTCAAATTTGCAACCCAGAGCAATCCACTTGGCCCAAAATATGAGGAAACACGTGGCTTCTATGGGACATACGAGAGAGTACAATGCCGATCCTCACTTCTCTCTAAATTGCAGAATGGTGATATCTTTGGTATTTGTTCCTATCAACCATTTAGATCATGCCTTTGATGTTCTAGCGGAAGCCCTACCTGCCGAACATCAACCACTGTTGGACTGGTTAGAAGATAATTATATTGCATGCCTAAATAGGTATTTAAATCACTGTTTTTAACTAAATTCGTGTATTTTTATATTAAATAATACTATTTTTTTTAACAACTTTGTCTGTTTTTTGCAGAAGAGGAAATGCTAGACGATCAGGTTTATTCCCCCAACGATGTGGAACCTCTACCAAAGGACTTTGGATCAGACAGACCGGACCAATAACCATGCAGAGGCAGCACATAGAAGACTACAGTTAGAATTGGGAGCAGACAATCTCCCACCATTGAAGTTAAAAAATACAGGGATGCAGATGAACTTGCTCATAACTACAACATGTAATATCGTGAATAAGTTTAATACAATTAATACTTTAGTAATATTATATAGACATTTTATTTTAGTATTCCACGCCGAATTGGCCGCACCGAAACGTTGCAATACATTCTTCATTGAGTTCTTTCGTCCATAAACTCATTTTAATATCTAATAAGCTATCAGTTAGTATAGCAATGACTCGATATAAATTAGACAATGTATTATTAAAGAACATTTTCGAACTTTTGGATGAACGTTTACTTTCGTTCGGACAACCTATCAATCTGCCATAAAGAGGTCTCCGAGGTCATGTTGGCTGTCATGAAGGCTTATATTCCTTTTGTCCAAAGTTGGTTTCATCGAAGATATAAAAAGCTGTTGCTGCTAAAAATCCTGCCTATCGCCAATGGCGTAAAAAGCCCATACTCCAAAATTATACAAATTTCGTCACAACTGAGATATTTTGCATATGGCTTTCAAGTTTTCTTATGAATCATTTTTTGCAAGTAGCGATCGACATTTTTCTTTCTGGCACTTTCACTATCAACAATCCTCCGTTTCGTTGGATTCCCGAACAACAGCCGGGCCCTACTTTGTTTTATTTCTGTAAATTCCAGAAAGACTACTATTTCATCTAAGTTTTTACGACGTATGTAATATTACAAGTTTTCGGTTATATTCTATGATAGAAATTATATTACTAACCATTAAAAAAATAAATACATTTTAGTAAAATGGTGCTCTTTTTGAAAAAAATATGTGCCAATATTATTGCCACTTATAGTTTAAATAATACTAATGTTTCTCCTAAATAAATAGTAAGTAAATATGTGAAGAAATTTATTAATTAAAAATTTTATTCGCAATAATTGCAAATTTACTTTTTCATAGATCTAGCACATTCATTATGTGCTCACAGTTCACCAACTAGACTCATACTTCCCTCTTACTGTCTTCTGAAAATCTATACTCACAAAATAATTATTTTGCGTTACCTTGTTCAGGTTCTGAAGTATCAAATATGGGATGAAGAACGGATTCACCAGAATTTATAGAATGAATGAAGCGTCTTCTGGCTCATTAACATGGGCGGCATTAAACTCGCCTGGAAGCAGGTAGGAGATCTTAATGACACCATTAAACTTGCCTGGACGCAAACTGCTGACCTATAACCCGACCCATAAACTCGCCTGTGAGAGTCAGGTATATTTTCTTCAATCTCTTTATCTAAATCTATAATCTTTTACATAAATTGCAATCATTAAGTTTTAGTAATCTATTTTAAATAAAGGTTTTCTTAAGAAATGTATATATTTTGAAATCCTTTCTGAAAAAGAGATTTTGCGTTATTAAATTTCAATTATTGAAACTTTTACCTGTCCTCTCACCTCCCTCTTTTAAGGGTAGGCTTGTTTCAATTTTTTCGTCAATTTATAATTATTATTTGACTCGTGAACTGCCTAGAGTAAACTTTAATTTTTCATCAAGATTTAATTTCTGAAAGTTTGTCATAATAAAATTATACATATAGTATGGAACCAGTTGTCTCGTATACCCAGCGTGGAAAAATTTCCTTAATTGTGGAGTCTGCCAGTTTTGTTGAAAATGGTGTATTAAAAAGTGGTGAAACATCATGGCGCTGTTCACATCGTAGCTGTAAAGCTAAACTATACACAATTGGAAGTGAGTATTTGATTATCAAGAAAGATATAAATCATACCCATGAGATTGACTCGAAGAAAACGAATCGACAAATCATCTCTGCCAGTGTGAAAAGAAAAGCCACGGAAGATCTCCATGAAAAGCCATCAAAGATTATCCACAAGGAGTTAGTTGCCAATAAAAGCTGTCTTGAAACAATTTCAGTGAAAGATCAAACATATATTAGAACTAATCTTTACAATATATGGACTTTGAGGAAGGAGATTATTAATTATATAAATGAAGAAATAAAAAACCAAAGCCTAGTTTTTTTTTTTTCATTATTAAGTAAATAAACAATTATTTAGTAACATTTGGTAATTTTCTACATTCCTTAAAATAATAATGTGGCGATAAATTCGTTTAAGGGTGACTTCTTTGTTAGTTATATCTAATACATGCACATGGGGTCTCTTTGTTAGATTAGGTGGCTATAACAAAGCATGGGGCGCTGTAAAATTGACAGCTGTAAAGTTTGTAGTATTTCGTAAACGATGTTTTATATTCATACACATGGAGCCTTATTATGTTAGGTTGTAGATACAAGGTGTTTTATAGGTAAAGGGCAATATTTTAATGGTATATATAACCGAGATTCACCGGGTTTTATCTAATTTGCCTAATATTTCACTGGGACATAAATTCTGAACCACCCTGTTTTAATTTCATTTTTGGAATTAAGTTAAGAGGATGAATCTATTAAATAAGAATCCAGGGACGGCTTCGGAAAAATTGAGAAATATTTCCAATTTAATAACGTCCCTCTGTACATTAAAATTTAAAAATTTCATTTACAGATTTTGAGAGGGAAAAATATGTACTTTTTATTTTTCTGCTACCAGTTCTAATGGTATATAATTTTTCTAAATTATGTGTAATTTTAAAGAATGGAAATTATCAAAGTACTTAATAATTGCTAATTTACAAAAAATCTTTGGTTTCAACTTAAATAGTCTCGAAAATTAATTTTTAGTTGTTTGTCAGTCATTAAACTATTCTAAAGTATAATTTTCTCTCCCGATTCGTCTTCAGTCTTATTTTTAATTTAAATCATAACAAAAATAATGAAACAAAAATACTGGGTGGTTCGGAGCTTATAGTACAGTAAAATATTGTACATTTTTCTACTATTACAATATTTTCAATGTAAAGTGATTTTTAGCCATCAGAGAAAAATTCTGACCTTGAAAACCAAGTCAATAATCTTGTGTTTTTGAGTATTTTATTGCTTTTCCGAGGTTAAATCCGCGTTTTGTACATAAATATAAATTCGAAAGTCAACATGAAATTTACCCGAAAATGTAAAATCCTAAACCTTTCCAACATTCTAAAATAACCTAAATATGCAATTCTGATTTATGAAAGAAATAAAACATTTTGGTATTCCGGATTTTTATTATTCGATTAAAGTAGTGAAGTATACTGTTTACACAGATACAGTCACTGGCATAAATTATTATCTATTGTATTGTAGAAAGCAGGGTAGCAATTTGGGTTGTCAACTTTACAATGGCGGGTCTCGGGTCCGTTTGGAAATTATGCACTCTGGACAATGGTCAGTTAATATATAGGCTATTCACGACCGTCCTAAGTGGATTGACCGCTCATTTAAACTAATGTTTTCTTTATTTTTCGAACCACATAAAATGTTTAAGTCTTTAAGAATATACCCAGAAACAGTAATGTTGATGTAACAGTTATTTCTATAATGCAAAAAGTGTCTTTGACGCAATATTTTTCCTACGATCGAATTTTTTTCTTGTCCCACAAATATTGGAAAATATTCTGTTTGCATCTGTTAGTGAAAATGGTATTTACTTTTTGCGTCCTTAATAACTTTATTGAGTCCATTTCTGTAACTCTTGTACCTTACTAGTAATTCTTATTATCATTATTTCTGTACACGCTTTTTTACATTAATTATATATGTTTTTAAAAATACTCATAAAGTGTGTCCAGGACTTACCAAAAAAAAACTCATCAATTCCTGATGATCCTAAAATAGTTAGCGAAACTTAAGTAGAGTGTTAAAAAAGTGTAGTTTTGGTTAGTATTGACGATATTCTTGAACATGTTGAAAACCAAAGGTCCCAATGTTCCAAATTCCCTACTCATATCGAATATAAGGTTTGAATCAATTATTTTTTTCGACTTTTCACTGATTATTTTATATATAATGGGTGTTTTAAACGATTATCAAAAGATCTATAATTTATTATTAATCGATAAAAGATATTATACGTTTTCGGTACCTAGTTAAAAAAAATTTTTAGGACACACTTTTATTGTTAAATTATTTTTATCGTTTTTACCTTCAATCGAATTTCAATCAATTATTGATTTTTATTTGAATATTATTCGATTTTTTAATCGATTAGTAATCCATTGGTGATCGACTTTTTAATTGCTTTTAACCAATTTACTTATCGGTTTTTAAGAATACCTTATTGAAGCGCAGCAGTAGGTGGAAATGTCATGTCAGTTGATCTCTATGAGACTGAAATTTGTTTACATAAAGTCTCAATTCAAACTAACATGCACGTGCATTTTCACATTCACATTCAATTATCCGACCCCTCTTGCACAAACAAAGATTTAAAAATTTTATTATTGATTAATAATCAATCAATAATCACTAATAATTCGATTTTCAATCGACTAATATTTGATTTTTAATTGATTAGTAATATATGATTTTATCTGATACTTCTTTGCCTAACTCTGCATTTTCACATTTCCTGCCTAGACAGTAAATGTCACATTTTTTTGTCTCAACAGTAAATATGTCAGTAAATTGACACTTGATCGGGGAAAAAATTACTTTTAACAAAATTTAGCAACTATGATTTTTCGAATTATTGAAGATATTTAGTGATACTTAAGTGCTATAAATATTTAAGTAATTTCTATTTGTCTGAAAAATATTTGGTACTTACAATCTACGCTGACTTTAATTCTTTTACTAACTGTTGGTGGCACGCCATTACTTGCAATGCATAAATAGGCACCCATATCCAATCTGGAGATCTTTATCAATTCTAGTTTTTCACCTTCCCATTCTGAAACTGTAAAAAAATATTTGTGTTTAATATTCAAAAATTTAAGCTTTTACTCCAATATCTTTAAAATACTAATTAAACAAAATTGAAAATAATAGTATCCCAGTAAAAGAACAAAAGCTATACATCCGAGAACAACTAGTTACTGACCCTGTAATACTGAAGCGTATTGACAGTGTACCTCATTTTTGCCTGCTCTGTATGACAGATTTACAAAATCCATATGAAGGTACATGGCTTGAAGGAACATTTAAAATTGTATGCTCAAGTCAAGTAGTAAAGAACAATTTCAATAAACAAAAATAGATCAATAATGTTAGAAGTATAATAATCTGATATTACTCTTTTAAACTGTTAATATCGTAATAATTCCAGAGGCGTACGTAGATATAATTATTTTCCTTTTCAGTTAGTTTTTCATTATTAGTAGTTAATATAGTTTTATAAGCGTGGAGAGGAGCATACATCAATGAGAAAAAAAATAAAGACAATTGTGAAGAATGGCTTTTAATGATATTTGACTAAGCGCTTTTGGTCAACGACCATCATCAAAGCCTTAGTCAGGAGAGAGATAACTCCCATACTGTCATAACTATCAATTTGTATTTTTTAAGGGAGGTATCCCCCTCTTGACGAAGGTTGTGATGATGGTCGCTGACCGAAAGCGCTTAGCCAAATCGCATTAAAAAGCAATTCTTTAAAATTTTCTTTAATTTTTTACACGCACGTTTATTCGTTTAATGTATACTCATGATCCGGTCTTTTTAATGTAGTTTTAATATTAAAGAGGCGTAAATGGGTGAAACAACTATAAAGAAGTGGCTAGGATTAACAACAACATTGACGCATTTGAAACCTAATATAACTTCGTAATAAACCTAAACAATTATTACATATCGGTATGTAACAGTATTAATAACAAATTAAGTTTTTTAATAAATTTTATAGAGAATAAAAACTTGATACATTCCATGTGACTAAAACACGGTTAAAGCTAAAACTTCCCTACCACAGACACATTGTGGCAGTACATAATAAATCCCTAAACCTAATAAATTAAAACCCTTAACCTAATTTATTTTCAAGCTTTAAATAACCTTAATAATATAAGCAATAAAGTCTTAATGGCCGGTGACCTAAATACTAGACAGTCTGATTGGGATGCAAATCTGCCAATAGTAACCGCAATAGTTTAAAGCACTTTGTGGATGGTGGCTATATTTCTATATATAACTCAAATGAACCCAACCACTATCCTTTTAGTGGCACCATCCCAAGTACTATGGATATAATATGTTACAAATTTTACAAAAAAACCACAATTAAAGAATTAACGTCAATCACCACACTGTATGCTTTGAACTTACAGGAATAACTAACATATAAATAAAAAATAGACAAATATACGATTTCAGAATGACGGATTGGAACAAATACAAAACAGAACTTAACAAACTTACAAAACTAAACGAGACAATAGACACTATAGAAGGACTAAATAAAGAGACCGACGACCTAACACAAAAAATATGTCATAAGGAAAAATGGCAAATAAAAAAACAGAATAAATATGTTGAATATAGGGAGACAAATCACCAAAAGAATCAAGGTATACAGGGATCTGGAATGGAATAATCTCCTGGAAACCTTTAATCCAACCGATAACTCGCTCTGAAAGGTGATAAAAATCATTCTCCCCAATGCCGGGTAGGACGGTCAAACGTACTTGGGGAATTGTGAAAAGGGGCAACTTTTTGAAAATGTTTTCAAAAGAAAATTGAAAAAATGGTTAATACGTACTTTAAAAAATAATATAAAATATAAGAGAGATGTCTCCAAGAATAAAAGCTGACATAATCAGAACCCTCCCTAAGAACAAAGCCAGTATTGAAACAGTTTCACTAAAAAACTTCAAAAAAGCCATAGTTCGTCTCACCTACATCATAATAATTATTTGTATGCCTAGGCCGCGAAATTTAACTTATTATGAAGTCAATTTAAGTTTACTGGTATACATATATACGCAGTACTAATTATACAGCGCAGGGTATATACAATATGTTTAAGCCATAATAGCAAATATGCAGCCTTAAAAAGGGGTAACGTGGCAACAGCGCAGCGTCGTTGTCAATTGTCAATATAATAATGTAGATCGTTAAGACGATTCATATAAAATATGGTTTTAAACAAAATTAAATGTTCGATTTTAATTGAAAAAGATATTATAACAGTCCACATATAACAAATTCCTACATAATGTGTTGGTTACGTGTACACTGGCCGCTGCGCAATACGTTATACTCATAGATACATATATATTGTTAACTGTTACATGCAGGTGACGCGAACCCATAAGATTTTCCCCTACCAAAAATCGCTCAATGCGTCTAAAGAAGTTTTCACTTCTAAAAGTATCCCCCAAGAATTCGGTCACTACAATGCAGGCCAAATCATTCGAATCTTAAACGGGAAAGACGGTTCAGGCCAAACAAAATGCAGTGCTAGTGACTGTAGACATGAAAAAGTCGTTCGACTCGGTTTGGTTGGAAGGACTAGTCATGAAAGTAGCTTAAAAACGGGGTATTTTACATAAAATTAAACAATTGGGCTCTATGATACTGAGGCAGGGATTACACAGGGATCTGCAGTATCACTGCACTTGTACTCGATCTTTACTTCGGATATTACGATGAGGAATGAGGTGCATTAAATGAAAATAAGGAACATTTTATCACTATGTTAACTATTAAGTCTTATTTGGTTTTAACGAGCTTGTTCAATAAAAACCGATAGCAAAAAGGACTAGGACATGGATTATATTTACTCAAGTATTTAAAAAATACAAGAAAAAATTTTACACAACAAGCACATATCACCGCCAAATATTCCGAGACCCTGCATAGTGAAGAAGACAAAATATTTAATTTGTAAAAACATAAGAGCCGTTACACATACAACTGATGGTCAGTACTGACTGTCTTTTGTTAGACTAAACTAATTAATATATGGGTGTCGATTATAAAATGGCTGGAGAATATATTTCAAACACAGAAACTTAAAACAGTAAGTGAAATGCGGAACGCTGTCTATCATCAGTCAGTACATATGTGAAAAGATTCATAACCCCGATGGCCCGAACTGATGCGTACCGTACGCATCAGCAAGGGCTCGGCGGATGCTCTAACTGACCAATCAGTAGACGGACGATAAGCTCTACTTGTCAAAAACTCAATTCGAATCAATGGAATTGACTGATCGTCAGTCCCATGTGTAACGGCTCTAAATATATCAAATATTTTGAAGTATTTTAGAATGGATTAAATATCCAAAGTGTTGTATTATTAAATTCATAAACAAACTAAAATGTAATAATAAAGATTTTGGAGTTTGAATTTGAATTTGGTTTTTATGCAGAATTAATAAATAATGAATATGTCTATAAATCCATAGTGGATTTTAAACAACATGATAATAATGATTAAAAAAATATAGAAAAATAGTGACCGGTTTAATTTGTTCAGTATTTTTTTTTTCTTCAAAATTAATGAAAACCCTAAGAATAAAGAAAAATTACGAATTTAAACAAAGAACAAAGCGAGAATAAATAATTGTACAATCGGGCAAAACTGGAATTATCAATAGTCAATAAAGCCTTTCAAAAGCTATAGGAACATTTTTAATTTTTAACACCCTGTATGTCAAAAACCAATACGGTGGACCCCGCATTCCATATATCATTTTCCGTTATTTTTCAAAAGTTTATTTAGGGTAAAATGTTCTAATAGTTATTTGAAATCACCCTCTATACTTGAATTAAATGTCAACAAAATCCCTTTATTAACAATAAATACATAAACGTGGCCCTACCCTCTTTGTCACCTGGTATATGTTTGTAAGTTACTTTTTAGAGGTGCATACATTATACCTACTAGGAAAACCGCCAAGGAAAAAAAGATAATTTATAAGGCCTACCTTGAAGGGTCTTATTTATGGTAATTTTGGAATTATCGTCTCTCTTCCATTTAACGCTAGGTGTAGGAAATCCGGTAGCTTTACAAGTTAACGTCTCGTTGGATCCCTCTCTTACAATCGCATCGCCGCTACTCAAGGAGTCGTCTATATTTGGAGGTACTGAAAAGAAATAAGAATTTTTATTATAAAGTCAAAAATAAAACTAACGTTTGTGCTCGTTCGGAAATTGCCGAGATACATTTTTTATGTATTTATTTTGAATGAAGAAAAGATTTTCCTATTCTGATAGAAGTGAAAAACGTGAGGGGTTGATAACATGAAGAAAAAGAGCTATAAATTTTTTATCCGATTAAAAATGCCTACTTTTAAGAACATCCAATGTATTAGCTATTTCATTCAGATCGAAGCTATCGATAGCAGCATTTTTATTTAAATGTAAATGAATTCTCGATCTCTGTTAAATGAATGACGAAGAAGGAAACTAAATTCGATAACAGTTCACAGCTTTCTTTTCAGAATAAATAAGTAAAGGAGCCTTCAATAATGCAAAAAAACTCTTTCAATCGAAAAATACGGGGTTTACCGCTGCGTTTGTAAATATGTACTGATAACTTGAAATAAAAAATAACAAAAATAAGTCATTGAAAACGAAGCATAAGATTCTTCTTATGGTTAAAAATAAAATTCTATTCATACTCAATCAAGAATATTGAGGATTGCAATATTTATTTTAAAAATAACACAAAAATAAGTTTGTTGTTATTCCTGTATTTATACAATATTAGTATTTTCAATAATACTTAGATCTCATTTTAATAGCTGTCTTTTTGTACCCCTATTATGTATTTAGTTGAGAAATATTAGAAAAATAAATCAAAAATGTTAATTCTTATATTAAGAAGATTTTAATGGTTGTAAAACATGACACTAACCTTTGCCTTTTATTGATCCGCAGAATCTCGTTTACATAAAGGCACAATCTAGTTAACATGTATGACGAGTTGTAAAACACTGTCCATCTGTTTGATTTGCATGTAAATATCAAGGTTTTAAGATTCAATGAATATTTAATTTATTTTCATATTATTACAAAAATTTGACAAATAACCACGGTTAGTAGGGGTGATCGAAAATAAAAATTACGAGGTGAAGTTTTTTGCTGTTAAACTGTAATTCTTTGTTTGTAAATTGATGTACATCTCTTTAGCAATAAAAATAAATCACGAATGATGCTTCAATACGGAGTCACATTAAGATTATAAGAGAAAATTACTTATTTGTACTAAGAAGGTTTCTGGTTATTTATGTTGCCCATAGATGTAGCTAATAAGTAATACTTTTTTAACTGGCAAAAAATTGATAATTAAACATATAAATGTGAAAGATATAAAGTTTATACTGAAGAGTTTATTCTATTACAATGAAATTATACTATAACGAAAAATGCGTTAATGTTTAGTTCAATATTTAATAATCAATGATCATCAACGATAGATGGTGTGACATGTGTGAAGTACATAAAAATACTTGGGAAATATATGGTTCGATTTTAAAACAAAGTGCCACTGATGATTCCTTTAAGGATGAAACTGTATGGCAATGGTAGGAGTATATGTCTTGCCAGATAACATAGCTACTAGCAACAAATATACAAATGTTACGTGCCTTATCATTGCTCCTATTGTAAATAGTTGAAGACGCATTTTTTGAAGTGTTGAAGAGGTTCCCAGACGGCCGCATTTAATTATGGACGCCACCTACTAGAAGGAAGAAAAAGAGAAGCTATGATTTCAATGCAAATTTGGAATCAGCTACTAAAGGATTTGGCCAGAATTACAAATTGCGTTGAACGATGGTATAAAGGCTTGCACATTCTACCAGGTGGTAGCGACTTAGTAAAGCAACAACGCATTCCAATAAATAATTAGTACAAAAAACTTAGATTACAAAATAATTATTTTAATTTATTAAATATATTACATTTTCCTATTATATATATTTTGTATGTTATTTTTTAAATAATAAAATTTGATGTTGGTTTGTTGAAACTGAAACATTTCATTATAATTTCATAAAATGTGATTGTGTTGTTTTATTTTATAAACAATTACAAAAAATTAGACCATCATTGGAGTGCGTGGAATCACATTAGACCTCTATAACTTAACAGAAACTTAAATCATACAGTCATTTACAATGTTTTTAACTTTTTTACTAGGGGTATTGAACTAATCTTAATCCTGAACAGACAAAATGTTATTAGCTAATAGGTGGATAATTTGTATCTGATTGGATACTGAACAATCTTGCTCGAGTGTGTTTAACTGTAAGTGTGTGCTAAAATTTTTGGAGGATTAACCTAATTATTAAGAAATGTAGGAAAATCAATATTTCAAATCTATATCTGAATTGGCAAAGTGATGAATTGTGATCTAATGAAGTGCCGCCATGATGAATTGTCCATGACGAGATGAAATATCGTGTGAAGAGATGTTATAAAATCGAAATACATATAGCCTCATAAAAAGCACCCGTCCCCTGTTTTTGGTCACCCCTAACTGGCTTTTCAGGAAATGGTGAAAATAACTTGTCTTTAACATGTTAACTGGATAAGATATAAGTCTGCTTATGGAAAGTCCGTCTTTACCCCCCCCCTTTAAGATCGAAATGTTTAAAAAGTCTCCCTTAAATTTCATGTTTTTAGGCTATAAGCTGTTTGAACTGAGGGTTAATGAATCAGAGTATAATTATGTTTTTCTTTTAGATATAATTTTATTTTCTTATAAAATATAAAACAATAAATTTATCACTATAAATATCTCAAAAACGAAGCCGAAAAAATAATTGTCGATGATGAAAAGCAATTCAAAGTGCTGAGATTGGTTATTGAAGATCTGAATAGTAGCAGAAGATCGATTTAAGTCTAGTGTGTCCAGAATTTAAGAAAACATAGTTACAACCCATTACCAAATCGAGATGCATCAAAATTTGTATAAAACAGATTATGAAGAGTGATGAATAGTTGATGAAGAGGCAACGAAGTTACTAAAATAATGGTAATATTTGTTTCCTAGTCGCTGTTCCCTTTTGTAATTAATTCTTAGTATCCGTTTTCTTTATTTTCATTATTTTTGAATATATATTTTGTTAATGTTAATCAAAGACCGTCAAACGCAAAGAGATGTTAGATAAATCGATTATTCACTTGATCGATCTTTTTACCTGTGATTCCCGATCTTTTAAATCGATTTTTTCATGAGCGATTATTCGGTGTATCGATTTTTTTATTACAAGACCGCTCAACAAAGATCGGATGTTCCCAAATTAGATTCCTACTATTTACATATACTCATGGACGTTCCCAACCCGTATATCGTTGTAATATTGTTTGCTGAAAAAAGTGAGGAAGATGGCGTATAGGCTTGGTCTAGCTCTATCTCTATACGATACTGTTTTGAGAGAGATAGGGATTGACCGAACCATCGTTTCATTTCTTTCTCTCGAAATAGTACAATTCTTACCGCTGGGCATGTCCGTGAGTATATGTCAATGATTCTTACTGCGACATCGCGACATTTAGTATATTTAAATCTAGGCAGAAACAGGAAATTGCCATTGGCAGCCATATGTTTCATTTTATAAATATATTAAATTGAAAATAAATAAATGATTCCCTTAAAGGACAGATAGAAGGAATAAAAAATTACCAAGTGTTAAGTAGTTTTGTTTGATTAACTTAAATAAAATTGTTTGTATAAATATTAAATTATAAGATCGATTTTTAAGAAAATCGATTTTTTCAATTCGATCTTTAAGTGGATCGATTAAATACCAAACGATCTGAATCAATTCAGAAGATCGATCTTTTGGAAAGAATCGCACATCCCAAGTCGCATAGGCACGCGACTTATCTAGTCCATCAAATAAGTATAACATTCCAAAAGTCCAAAATTTCATTATTCGGGAAAATATCATATTACAATCTGCGATATGCGCAGTGACTTAATGGAGAGGAGATCTGCAAACTTGAAAGTTTGACAGACACTTACAACGGTATGACTTGTTTGCTAAGCTATGTTGCCATATCTAGTGAATTCTTCGTAAAGTAAAGATTATTTATAATTTAAATGTGGAGCATTTGTTTTCTAATTTAAAATCTGTATTATAAATTAAACATAAAAGTAATTATTTTTATTTCTTTATATATTGTATACTATCGATAATTTGTTAGATATTCCTAATAATATTTAGGTAAACAAGTAGAACTTTCTAATAAATGATCATTTAATTTAATCTGCTTATCTATTTATTTATTGTTTTTGAAGAACTAAAGTTTCACAAATTCAAAGAAGGGTCACTAAACAATATTGTATACTAGGGATAATTTGTTAACTACTCCCAATAATATTTAGAAAGGAAAGTAGGGAAGGCAAGTAGAACTTTCTAATAAATGATTATTTAATTTAATTATATATAATTTCACGAGCTTGTGAGCCCAATGTTTTATTTTTCACTTTGCAATTCATTTGACAACACCGCACTAAATTCTTACGAAGCGAACAGTTTGAATGCTCTCGTTAAATGAGTTTCGTGTTGGGGTAGATGGGGTGAAACTACTGCGCACGCATGATTCATAGCTAAACTTTTTTTGGCCAGATTGTTATTAAATATAAATTTTGAAGTTCAGCATACCACTCGCGCGCAACACTCGACTCCCTCCAAATCTGATTTTAATTCAAAGTGGGAAACGAGGAGTATGGTGTAACAAAGTTACTTTTTTCCGTATTATTTAAAATATATAAATTGAATCGCGCATGGCACTGAAGTAAAATTAACTTAAAATTGTGAATAAAAGGCCAGTCGTACCAGTTCAACCGTCGCCAGGCAGATGGAGACACTCTCGTCTCTGCTTCTTAGACGCTTAAGTTCGTATCGAGTAGGGCAATTCAAACCGTTGTCGGGAGCTGCAGAGACAGCCCGAACAGACTTGCTGTGGCCGTCCCAATTGGAACAGCAGTGCAGTCCGTCGACCTTTAGAGACAGGTCAAGTTGAAGCCAACTTCAGTTATATCCGGAGTCTAGAACCGTCAGTCCGACTACACCACGCCGCAAAGCCAATCGTCCGTTACACACCTTTTCTCCGCCGGATTTTGGTAATAAATAAAAGTTTTGATTTATTAATATTTGTTTCTGTTTTAACATCCTAGCAGCTAATACCCAGGTTACTCAACCAAGTAGGGCAAGTAAAGACCGCCCTTCTGGCCGCCAGTGATTTTGGTCGATACCATAACGACCCCTGGAGTATTTTCTTTCTCCACTGACGCTGCCCGTGCAGTGGCCTTCACACTCTAAACGGAAGGTGGCGCCCGAGGCAATCCGAAACCTGGACTAAGGCGCCAAAGTGACCCGCAACGACCGAAGTGTCGTCGCAAATTTGGCGCCCGAGCAGGGACCGTTTTTATGGTGTACCAAGACCGCTGATTACCGAATTTGTGGAAAAAGCTGATTCCGAGGCCAAAAATTGAACCGACCGTCAGAGAGAGCCAAAACCACCGTAGAACGCTTCAGAGGACCGAAATAAACGTAAATCCGTCAAAAACCGCTGACCTGTCATTTTGACAGATTGTCCACTTTTGCTCAAAGAGAGCCCGCATCGCTTCCAAACACTTCCAGAGACCAAAATACAGCAAAATCCGTTGAAAACATCCGACCTGTCATTTTGACAAACTGGAAAAGGATACCGAGTGACCCATCGTTTAATAGGTTTACGAGGTCGTAGAATTGATTGGAAATATCCGTTTTCAAATCTGAGAAGCCGTTCTCAAGATACAAGGGTCTAAGCCGTAATTTTGATTTAAAACGAGAAACAGCGAGGAATTCCGAGTAATACCGAGCCAGATAGACAGCAGAGTGCGCAGAAGTACAAATATTTACCTGATAACCGCTGATAGACACATTTTTGTGCGTTGAGAGGGAGTTAGCATTAGAGACTCGACCGAGTAAGACGTCCGAAGCACCGTAATGCTGCCATTGATGGTAGAGGACTGGCGTGTCACTTTTGATGGTACTGACGATCCCGCCGCATTTCTAGAAAGACTAGAGGAAATTCAAGAATATTATGGAATCACCGCTGACCGACTCCTGCAGGTCATGCCCGACCTACTACAAGGGATGCCTGCCATGTGGTTTAGAAATAACCGACGATACTGGTCGACCTGGGAAGAGTTTTGCACCGCCTTTCGAAATTTCTTCTTCCCCGTCAATTACCGCGTTGACCTAGAGGTCGCCATCAGTAGGAGGACACAGCATCTGGAGGAACCCGCCACCTCCTATATCACCGACTTGCAGACGCTTATTCGCCGACATGGAAGCATAACACCAGACCAGGAACTAAATTGGCTCTACCGAAACCTGCACCCGGAATTTCGACTTTATATCCGCAGATCCGACTTCAGTAACGTGAAGGGATTTATCAAGGCCGTCAGAGAATATGAGTTACTTCGATCCGAAATCGAGCTAACCCAGTCGACCGTTCCACCCACCCCACACCGCATCACTGCCCCACTTCCGTACATATCTTTTCCCCCTGCTCCGTCTATGCCGTATTTTACCAATTTTACCCCTCAGTCTCTCCAGTTTAGAAATACTCCTACTCCCCTACCTCGAACATTTCCTACCGCCTCCGTCACGCCAGGAAATAACGTAGACCGTACTGAGACAAACCAGCAGATGCCAGAAACCCCAATCACTAGAGGATCCACCGAAAGGAACGAAGAGTGTTGGCGTTGTGGCCAGACGCGACATGTAAGAAGCCCATGTAGAGAGGCGCCCCGGATCTTTTGCTCAAGATGTATAAGGGAAGGAATCATGTCCCGTGACTGCTCTTGTCCGCGGTCGGAAGAACCGCTAGAACGCTGCCGAGAAATGAGACCTGTGCAGCAACGCCCTTATGATGCCGCACCCATCATACCGTATGAACACAGTCACCCCCAGTTACCCGTCGACATGCCAAGTGGCACCAGTGATTCCGTTATGGAAAGTGATGCTACGACTTCCTATGTAGAAGATCGGATAGCCGAACAATGGAAGTGTAGCCGAGAAGAACCGAATGCTCCCGTTGACACAAGTGGTGCCCGATTGATAAACACAGAGACCGGAACCATTACAGAGATCCAGCAAGAGGATTACCGTATAGAACAAACTTCTGAAGATATTTTGGTGGACAACCGCTCCGTCGCGGTGGATGCCTGGCCCGTACCATGCTTCCCCATCGGTGCCACTGAAATAGGATCAGTCTTAATCTGCACCCAGGATAATCAACAGCAAGAGATACCGCTCCGAACTCCCAGCTCCAGATACAGAGGGTGGAAGTATAGAAGAAAACAGCCCCGTCAGAAACTGGATCGATTTTCCCCGAAGACAAACCACCTGCCGACGCTGCCAGTATAGGACGTGCTCACATCCCTTCGACCGAAACCACCAGCGGAAGAAGTCGCCGTAGAAGTTTTATTTTTTTTAGTTAGTTTGTAACAGGCGTACCTACCCCGAATATAGGGTTCGACCACTACAGGGGTAGGCACCTGATAGGATTCGTTTCACTTTATTTCTTTTTTCCAGATATTTAGTTAAGGTGTAAAAAAAAAATGTATGTAATAATTTTTTTTTCCCGAAGTAGGAAGGGTGTGTAACAAAGTTACTTTTTTCCGTATTATTTAAAATATATAAATTGAATCGCGCATGGCACTGAAGTAAAATTAACTTAAAATTGTGAATAAAAGGCCAGTCGTACCAGTTCAACCGTCGCCAGGCAGATGGAGACACTCTCGTCTCTGCTTCTTAGACGCTTAAGTTCGTATCGAGTAGGGCAATTCAAACCGTTGTCGGGAGCTGCAGAGACAGCCCGAACAGACTTGCTGTGGCCGTCCCAATTGGAACAGCAGTGCAGTCCGTCGACCTTTAGAGACAGGTCAAGTTGAAGCCAACTTCAGTTATATCCGGAGTCTAGAACCGTCAGTCCGACTACACCACGCCGCAAAGCCAATCGTCCGTTACACACCTTTTCTCCGCCGGATTTTGGTAATAAATAAAAGTTTTGATTTATTAATATTTGTTTCTGTTTTAACATCCTAGCAGCTAATACCCAGGTTACTCAACCAAGTAGGGCAAGTAAAGACCGCCCTTCTGGCCGCCAGTGATTTTGGTCGATACCATAACGACCCCTGGAGTATTTTCTTTCTCCACTGACGCTGCCCGTGCAGTGGCCTTCACACTCTAAACGGAAGGTGGCGCCCGAGGCAATCCGAAACCTGGACTAAGGCGCCAAAGTGACCCGCAACGACCGAAGTGTCGTCGCAATGGGATATGGGACACTAACTCACTATTCACTAGTTGTGGTGCAACGTTCAACTGTTCAACACGCCTGACGAAGCCAAATATTACAAGTCGGAAATTGCACTACCGCGCCGGTCCGAGCCTAGAGCAATCTCTCCGGATCTGATTACAGGTAGGAATAAAAAAAGAGAGACGGATCTCTCACAAGTCATAGTTGTACAAGCACCGTAAATCCAAGCAACAGGAAGAACACCGATTGCGGAAAACTGGTGAGATGGATTATTAGTAATATTATTTTTGTAAGATTGCTTGTTTATGTTACAAATTCCTATTTCACTGTCGGGTTTCGGTGTTTATTAGACATTATTTACTTGAGCTAAAATTTCACAGAGTACGTCTTACTAATCATAAAGTCATTTCAGAAGTATTTCCGGCAGAGGACCATTTCTTATATTTATCGAGATACTTGGCAGAACGTACCTACGCTGAGTTCTCATAGGGTACGTCTCGCCGATGCACTAATAAGATATTTGTTTTCTTTCAGAGGATATTTTACATATATCGCGAGTAGAACATTGTCCACCGACGTAGAGTTTTTATGTAAATCTGCAGGCGTTGTCTCACCGCTTTTATCATAGTAACTCGTAATATCACTTACAGGCTCACCGCTTTCCGATTATTGTTAATAGCACGTGCACGTATTCCATTTTAGTCCGGAAAACCGACCGCGCGTGCTTCTCATCTGTTGGCTTAACTTTTCGTATTGTATCGTATATTCTATCTACGCTAACTTTTGTTCATTTTGTATTAAACTATATCTAATTTTTTTAAAGTTAATTATTAATTAAGGACTAAAAATGGCATATCTATTAATCACCAGACGAAATTTAGCACTATCGAAATCCGCACGTACTTGGCACATGATTAACCATGTTTAATGTACTAATAGACTTAAACAAGCTTGCTAAATATGAAATAAATATACAGGGTGGTTCCAAAGAAACGAGGGTTAGAAGAAATAAGCAATTTTGACAAAACACCCTGTAACTCACTTATGAGGCGGGCTAGACCCATCAAATATTATTTTTTTGGAATCACCCAAGTGCCCTCTATTTGCAGTTAACGTATATCGGTTTACCTATGAAACACCCTGTATGGAAATATCTGTCTGTATGTACTCTTCCATGATAGAGGCCCTAGGTTTAATCGGATTGAGCTGAAATTTGGTATATGGGTTTGGATTACGCTTCAAAAGAACCCATTAACCCATTAGTTTTTGTACGACATCTGTTAAACGTGTTAAAGTGTCACTATCAAAAATTGACAGATATGTCACGGAATTTAACTTGTAACATGTCATTTGAAAGCCATTGAAAAACTCTATTCAGCACAGTCAAAATTATTTCTCCAACTGTCACCTGTGAAAAATAAAAAAATGTCAAAATTTGAAACTAACATTAAATATCTGAAAAAGTATTCGTGGATATTCGTCGGGAAAGTCTTGGGGCGACACAACTGATTTTTTTACTTATTTTTCGAGTTATGGTAAAGTAATGAAAATATTTATTTTGTATCCAATCTCCCCCATAATAATGCGTCAGAAAGTGGTTGTTTCTGTTAACTATTTCATTTACATGCAAATTTATGAGTATAGTCGCAAGAACTCGTGCATCCAGGGATATGTTAACATCGGTATCCCTAGTAACATATGTTTCCCCTTCTTTCGGAACACCAGAGATTTGCACAGTGATTGATTAACGATCGTTTTACACTCAGTTACTAATTCTTAGATAAATAATTTATTAAGAAAATTTTAGTGAAAGTGAATATAAAAATGGTAGTTTGATATAAGAAAACAGAAACAGGGAATTAAGGTAAATAAGATTTTTACCTCCTGTAGGATTGTAATGTTCTTAAAAATAATAATTGATTTTTATTAAATGTCTTTAAAAAATAATTATTAAGCCTTAATTTATGATTTCTTTATTTTTATAATTAGAGACATATGAATACAAATTTAAATATACCTACCACATATATGCATCGGTCTTTGACATTAATATTTTATATATGTACATGGTTTATTTAAAATATGATGGTTTTGTCCGTCCGTAGGTCCGTCCGTCTGTTAGCCTGATTCAACTCGAGAACGGTGAGAGATAGAGACAAACGGACAACGGCAATCGATTTAGCATCGTTAAGCCCCCAAAATGATATTAATCTTTGACCTATTTTTACTTTCCCGCTACTTATACCATATATATTGTAGTATATAAGGTATATCCATATACAGGGTGGCGAAAATTTCATTGCAATGTATTGTAATATTGGAAACCGTAAGAGCTATAAAGTCTGTTAAATGGAACAAAAGTTTGTCAATTTGAAAGCTAATCGTGCATTGTATTCAAAGATATCAGGAACGGCTTTCATAATAATTGATAAAAATCAAAATTGCACAAAACTGTATTTATCTTTTTTGTTTGAGAACAACTCTGATATAATATTAGATTTTGAATGTGGCCAATTTTTTTTCAAATACGGACCTGTACCTTTTACGTGATTTTTTTATAGTATTTCATCTCCTGAATTAATTCTTAATTATTTGAATGAATTATTAACTATTTGGTGTAAAGGCTTTTAAGTACGGTCCTATACATTGTCTGTTCAAAATAAAAGCACTGGAGTAAAACATAAAAAATGAGCAATTTTGGTTTTTCTCAATTATTATGAAAAGCGTTCCTAACATCGTTGATATAAAAATTCCATTTATAACCGACTTCGTATCTCTTACGGTTTTCGAGATTACAATACATTGGAATGAAATTTTCTCCACCCTGTATAGAAATTTATTTTCGTAATTTTAAATTTTCGAAAACTCGAAATTACGGCAAAAATATTGTCATATTTTTTCACTTGTTTCTTGGTAAATACTATTATTAATATTTGGATTTCTATATTCCTCAAAAACAGATAAAATATTTAGTATTTCTCGAATGGCGTTATCCGCTTTGGTGTATCTCTAAATAGATAGAAATGAAGAGTCTATGTGTATCAATACCTCTTCCACCGCGACCTTTTCGGATATATTGTGGTTGTCTTCTCGATTACAGAACCTTATGTAGATTTGTCCTAGTTATTAGACTACATAAACTAGTAAGTAGTTCCCGTGTATAGCATTTCGCTTTAGACTTTTCTTCGCCTAATAATAGAAACCTTAGCCAACATAGCTCTTCACAGTAGTAAAGAAAATATACTGCGGTTTCCTCCTCTTCCTGAGAAATCCTTCAAATAGTTTCCTCTTCCAGACCTATTGTATTCATATGTTTGTTGAGCCCACAGTGCCCTGCCTAAGAAGATCTATTATTATTCTAGTAGTTCATATATTCTGACTTAGTAGGTAATCTTTGAATTTTGGCGATGGTCCTATGATAAACTCTTTGGCCTGTCTCTGCCCTGATAAGTTCTTCCACCAGTCTTGGCACATATTTAGCTTCCATCGACTGTTTCGACTACCAAGCTCCGTTAGGGCCTCCAAGCAGTCCTATACAAGTTTTGATTTAACTTGCATGGTCTATAATGCTTTTACTGCTGCTTGGCTGTCTAATATCTTTTGAGTTAACTTCTTGCCTTAATATATTTTTTATACAATATTATATAGCAATTAATTCTACCTGAAACACTGTTGTGTGATTGTCTAGGCTCAGTCAGACTTTTGTATTTGTGTTAGCATTATAAATAACCGCTCCAATTCCTCCATTGGTTTTGGAGCCATCTGCTTGGATGGGATTTCTCACTTTCCAAACGCTTCGATCTAGTATGTGTTCTTAAAAGTGTTTTCAAACCTGTATTTAGGAAGTGCTGTAAGCTTTATTCTTCAATTTATGCCTATAACCTTCGTGCAAATGCAAGCAATAAGTTGTCCAAGTTTTATAACGCAATCGGATGAACGGTACGGCAGCGCATAAACTACGAACGAAGAAACAAACAAAAAAATATTAATTTTTATAAATTATAAATTTTTAATTTGTAAAATAATACATTTGTTCAAAAAAAGTTGACAGCGAGTTTCGAAATCAATATATAGAGAAATAGAGAAATCTTCCTTAGCGGTACGGTTGACTAACTTTATACTTGATTGATTTTTATATCTTTGTCACCACCTATTGCTATATTTTCAAACTAATTTTTAGTAGTATTCTACTTTTCGAATACGAATATTGATTTTTGTGAATTTTTACTTATTTTAAGACAGAACTTGAAAATTGCTTTACTAATTAACAAATTTAAATAGCATAATAAATAAACAATTAAATATTTGATTTATTTTAGAATAAATTGAGGTATATTTACACGATTATTAATTAATTTTCATTATATTGGCTATGCTGAGCAATTTAAATATATTTTACACTATAGTTTACATTATGTTACTTCCCGCCTAAATCTTAACGGCTAGTGGTTAACCGACAATATTTTTATTCAAAATCTGAAAGAAATAAAAAATACTCAGGTAAATTAAAAAATATATATATAGACAACCTTTCAGCTAACAGGACATTAAAATCAGAACGGAAAAAATGGCAAATTAAGATTAAATATTTTTTTGTTCTGAAATCATCTATTTATGTATTTATGTGCATAATGTATGGTAAATAAAAAATGAACGGCATTTCTTCAAATTTAGTGTAAAGTGTTAAGAATGCAAATGCCACGAATAAGGTTAGCGACATCGAAAGCGACAGCAAGTAATTTCTAGCAATGGGTTTCGGAGGAATCAAGGGATATGGTGTTGCTCGGATGCGAACAGCTCAAACATAATGGTAATGATTTAGGAAGGGCCGGGGATGGTTAGAAACTCGCATAGGGACTGCGATTTCAGAGTCTGTAAGGTGAAGCCATGGCCGAACCCATTACCTGGTCAATTACATCGAATGGAATTGAGGTTTTGGAACTGAAGTTATAATTGAAATCTGTGGTATGGCTGAAATTCCCTTAAATCTCCTAATTGTCAGCCCTTTGTACAATAGTGTGGAATGTTATCAAACTAATATTATCGAAGTCATATTGTTACAATACTAATAATTTCAAACTATATTAAACTATCCTACCTGCACGATAATAGAAATTTTATAAGTTTATACTAGCAAGAGTGTATAAAAATAAATATCAGGAAAGCAAATGCTCTCTTGTTTATTTTTCTAATAAAATAACCAACAGTAAAGAATATAATAAAATATTAGCAAAAAGACATTTGAAAAAATCATATATAAAATATTTCTTACTCGCATAGAATAATAATCGTAAATCACTTTGTAGATCTTTTACAGAATATTTACTAATAAGGCTATAGAAATAGGAATCATTATTTATAAAATGAATTTAGAAAGTAGCTACAGGGAAATTTATTTTAGTTTCTGTTTTAGTTTGGTAATAAAAAACCACGCATCCATGTATATGGTTTTAAGGAGACAACCATATTTAAAATTATATATAAGTTATAACAGAACAAATGCCATTTATCACGAACATCCAGATTGTTATTTCCAATAAAGCTCAGAAGTGCTGAAGTAAGTTTAAGAGTAATGAATTAAGAAGTGGCTGAAAAACCACTAATTTCAAGTTCACCCATTAATTTCTTAATTAACAACTGTGACCTCATAACTTATTATTCATCTGTTCCTGCAGATTCTCGAAATTTCCGCTATCAGAATTATTAATTGTTATAGTTTTGACAATGCACTTGAAATCGTATCTTTCAAACTTGAAGATTTAGGAACAAGTTTCACCTGTAATGGTAAAGGGGAAATGTCTGACTTTATCCACATTATACATATTTTACTGTTACAATCCAACGTAGCATCGATGATAAGTCGATAAACTATTGGAACAAAATGAAATAAAAAAAAGAAGATATTCACGTGATCAAAAAATGTTCGATAATTTCTAATTACCTACACACAAGAAAGGCGAATACATAGAATGCCATAATTAAACAGCCTTACGTTAAGCAGCGTTGGAATTTCAAGTAAACACTGGATAAATTTCATTGGAAAATTATCCAGAATTTACAATAATTTCTATATGTGTTCTTAAAATCACATTTAATAATAAATATTTAATATTATATCCAAAATAGTTATCAATTGGCAACACCGTTTTATTAACGGCTAATAATTTTCTTCGAGTCGCAGCTTGCATAGCTACGTCTTTCCAATTCCTAAAAAGACCCAACATATAACTCTTCCTTCTCGGTCACTCTCATACGAGACGAGAAATATTGTCTTAAAATTTTATTCCATATTTGCAAAGTAGTCAAATCGACCATTACATAAAATCATACTACTAATTCTTAATCAATGACAGTCGTTCAATTTACCTCCTCACACATCGCCCGCCTGGCTTTTATTGGTTGGGTAAAGAATATAACCAGCCACAATTATCACTGTTTCATTAACTCTCGGAGAAAGCAGTCGCATATTAGAAAAATAGCCAGCGACGGCTGTGATTTATTTTCCAATTAACAAAGCAAACATTTATTGCTGTAGTCATGTTATTTTATATTACTTTATTACCACATTTTCTGAGATTTCACAAACTTATTGTACAAGTGAATAGTGAGTAACAGTGAATAACTCTGATCATTGTTAAAGTGTTTAAAAATAATGTACCTTTTATAATTTCTTTTTATTACAAATAAATGGGTGAGAAAATAACCCTTACAGTCCATAATAGTTTTAATAGATGACAATCCAATTCATTGGTTGGTCCTTTGATAATAAGTCAATTTTACTACCGCCGTAGTAAATTTTTTCAAACATTTATCGATCCTTAATTATATTTGTTTAAACATTAAAATAGTATAAAAAAATTAAATATAATGCTTAGAAAAAACTAATGTAGATTTCCGACATTTTTAAAGAAAACAATGGAAATATTACATTCCTTTTATTTCGGCATAAATATATCTATAAATCCACGAAGCCAACTGGTTTCAATATCCAACTGGTATCATAATCCGGGTGCAAATGGACTTATTGTCAAAAAATAAATATACTTATAGAAAATGTTGAGATTAATAAAAATGACGGTCATAAGTATTTAATTTAGTATTAAAACACATTTTACTAAAATAATAAAATAACATAACATGATATTTCAATAAAATAGTTTACAAACTAAGGACGGTTAAGATGATTCTACTTTTAAGAAACTTTTTAGAAACATTCGATATTTTGTAGAAAATAGTACCGATATAATTTGATTTTAAGTTTTAAAATGTGTCTAAATTTTAAAATTCTGATTTCAGATTTGGATTAAACATAAAAAAGTAAATCAAAAATGGTAGTACGAAAAGTTTGTGCTAATTAAAACGAAAAAGTTATACGGGTCTCATATTTTAATATTTGTGTAAGTTTTGCCTTATTTGTGTAAAATGTAAAATTGTGACTATTAAGACAAAAATGTTATTGTGGTCTGAAATTTGAAAATTTGTGAAACTTTTTTCTTGTTCGTGTTAAATTTAAAATCCTGATATTAGATCTAGATTCAACATAAAAAACTAAACCAAAAAAATTATTATAAAAACATTGTGCCTAATAAGACAAAGAAGTTAGAGGTCTGAAATTTTAAAAGTAGTGAAAGTTTGTGTTATTTGTGTAAAATTTAAAATTTTGATTACAGATCTGAATTAAATATAAAACAGTTAACAAAAAATTGCATTACTAAAAGCTTGTGCCTATTAGGACTAAAAAGTTAGAGGTATAAAATTTGTTATTTTTCTTCTTATTTGTGTAAAAGTCCTGGTATTAGATTTGGATTCAACATTAAAAACTAAACAAAAAATTGTGTTACAAAAAGTTTGTGTCTGTTAAGATAAAAAAGTTATTGAGGTCTGAAATTTTAAAATTTGTGGTTTTTATATTTTGTTACATAAACTTTGTACCTTTTAATATAAAAAAGTAATAGGGTTCAAAAGTTTTAAAATTCATGAATTTTTTTCTTATTTCTGTAAAATTTAAAATTAAGAGCTCAGATTTGGATTCAGCAGAAAAAAATAAACAAAAAATTTTGTTACATCAAGTTTATGCCTATTAAGACCAAAAAGTTATATAGTAGTCAAATTTTTAAAATTTTGTAAATGTTTTTACTTATTTGTAAAAAGTAAACGCAAAAAATGTATTAAGTACCATTTGTGCCTGTTAAGACAAAACAGATAAATGGGTTTAAAGTTGTATTTGTAATTCTTTTTTCTTATTTGTGTATAATTTAAAATTCTAAATTTAGATCTAGATCCACCATAAAAAAGAAAAAAATTGTATTAAGTATAATTTGTGCCTGTTAAGACAAAAAAGTTGGATGGATTTAAAATTTTAAAATTTGTGAAGTGTTTTCCTTATTTGGATTGAGCATAAAAAATAAACAAAAAATTGGAAACAAAAAAGTTTTCAAAATTTGTGAATTTTTTTCCTTATTTGTATAAAAGTTTATTCTTAAATTATAAAATAAGCTTAAATATTATTAACAATAAGTTAGCTATTAAAAGTTCGTCTTGGCAATGCTAGCTTCTGCATTTCAACTGCTTTTATTGGAGAATATATTATTACTAACTTTGGGATTTTATTAAAACAAGTGAAAAACGGCAATATTTGTGCCGAAATTTTGGAGTGTTCGAAATTTTAAAATTGTCATGAGGTCATAGGTCAAAGATTAATAACATTTTAGGGTTATTTTTAAAGATGCTGAGATGATTACCGCTACTTGTTTGCCGCTATCTGTTAAGAAGAAACAATTTAATTAGTTAATCTAAATGATTAGTCAAATAAATAAGTGAAATGAAGAAACACAAAAAAAAACGTGAGCCAAATACGCCAAGAAATACGTTTATGCAAAAAAGAAATGTTGGTGAGATGAGAATATTGGCGAGTAATAGGAAATGGTTAAGAAAAAAACTGATATAAAATTAGCTCAACAATTCAAAATCATTTTGTGTGCAAAAAAAGCTGAGAAAAAAATAGAGAAAGATAAATTTTACTTATTACGCCGTGTTATTGATTGAGGTGAAAATAAAACATTACAAACCGAATCTAAGTAGTTTTATTAGATTTACAGTATCTAATGATTTCCTTAAAGCATATGGAAAAGTTTTGTGAGGTGTTGAGAGTGTTGGATGAAAAGTTGCTACCTCGTTAGTGAGATTGGCAGAATTACTGGTTTCCGGAGTAGTTCGTGAACATTGATTAGATTATTGTTTGGCAGCTTATGTTGTTGGAATAATTACAAAGCTGTAAACTTTTTAAGGTCACTTTTAAAAGTACACTGTAAAGTTTTTAAGTAATTTTTCAAGCATCGAGAAAAAACGATACTCTCGTCCATGTCTCACGTCTGAACTACTTTCAGAAAACTTCAAAATCACGCCGAGTGTTTATGTATCATTTATTATAGCTCAAATACCAGATTATATATCTGAAAAAATCTTTATGGATGACATATACGAGGTTCATAGCGAAAGTCTAGTGGACGAGAACAAAAAAAAAGAAACTCGCAGAAAGTGTTATTAAAAAGTTTGTAACTTTTACCAATCAAAAATTATAGGGGTCTAAAATTTTAATATTTGTAAATGTTTTTTCTTGTTTGTATAAAATTTAAAATTATGTTTCAAATTTTGTCGAAAAATGTTGTGCAAAAATCTGATATGGCCAGAACATAACCTCTCCATTTTTACCTCTCGCTCATCAGATAAGAGAGGTATTGTAATCATGCTAAAAATTGGGTAGTGAGTTTTCAATACATAAACACGTTTTAAGGTCCCTTTTATAGAATTTTGATATATTCTTTTTGTCTCTGTGTTTGTGTTTGTATAAATATGTGTGAGGATGGATGGATGGATGTTCTAGTAACGATAACCTAAAAAGCTACTGAATTAAAAAAATTCGAAATTTTGCATACAAGATTCTGACACCCTAGAATAGATCTGATTAAATTTTGGTGTTAATCACACAACCAGAAGTAGCAGTTGCTATGAGTGATGGCGTCATTACTAAATAAGAAGGCAATAAAGTTTTACCCTAAGTAACAATTTCCGACTCATGTTGGGCACAGTAACGACACGGTAATTTGGACACGACGACATTTTTAAGGCAGATTGTCGACTTTTGGACCATTATAAGTCTGAAATGTGAATAAAATCTGTACTAAATATGGCTTAAAATTTGTCCAGTGAGTTTAAAATATACCTGAAATTTTTCGAAAATGTGTCTTGGTTGTGCCTTTCATTTCCAATATGTACCTAACATTATATCTAATAAATGTCTGGTATTTTATTTCCTGTGTTTCCAACTAAACGATTTTTTTCTTGTATGGACTTCATAATCTTAAGAGTGATGTTCCATTTGAACAATGTTAGTTTGGTATTTTCCAGTTCGTTTTTGATAGGCAATAAATTTGTTTGAAATTTTCGTAGTCTTCCAAACTTTCCTTCGATAAAGTTTTTGATAAATTCTGCATCATTTATTTTATAACTATGATGACAAAAAAATAACACCATAAAGGTAAAGCCAATTAAACAACTTGAATAAAACGTAATTGAATTAATAAATACTTATGATTTTGTTCAAATATCTTGATGATTCGTAGTAATTTTATATTGTTACTAATGTCATCTTTGTAAGGTTTAGAAGTTTTTTAGTACTTCGTTTAAGTTTTAGTGAAGAGTTTCAACTTGTTTCGCAGAATTTCCAAAAATGGTTCACATAGTTCTAGATTTTCGAAATATAGTAAATATTCAGTGTCAGGATTGATGTAAATATTTATCAATTCAACATCTTTTTCAAAATTGTTTTAAGAAACTTGTACACATCTGCATTTCTTTTTTTAGAAAATAATCCTAATTTTGAGTTTGCCACTGAATGATATACAGAGCTTATTACCATAATTAATTGCTGTGGACATTTCAAAGGTTGGGTTTTGTCCCGCGTTAGAATGTAGGATAAGATCGTCGTCTTGTGGTTTGTTGTCGATTTCCTTGCGTTGTTCGTTAACTATTAAATAGATTTGAAATTCAGGTTCATTTTGTGAACCTAAATGGAATACTGTCAACATCGTTATTTAAACCTGTACTATTTTTTTGAGTAAATTCTTAGAGATTAGAATAGTTTCCATAAATAAGTCTAGTATAGATGTGTGAAGAGGATAGAGGTCGAGTAAGGTTAGAAATTAGGGAATAGATCCTTTCTATGTGTATTGTAATATTTTTGTGTTTGGGTTCGGTGAACTTAAACACTCGGTATAACTACCACTAATTTATTTACAGTAAACACAACTCTTATATTTAAATCAAACACAACTAACAATATTAATTCATATTAGCGCGCGATCGTAGTCTGTTCTCCTTTGTCCGGTTCTTATAAGTATATATACTTTTAGGACCGCTATCGAAACATCGGGAAGGGTGACGTCACGACTGCTCGAAGATTCTCTGTGATTCAATTCCAGAGTGCGATGTGCGCGCTGTGTCCACAGGGCCGGCCTCGTTACAGTATTATAATTATCTGATCCATTTAATATATGATTTACTTGCTCCCAGAAATTGTTTCTTTAGTATGAATTTCTTTTCTTGGAAGCGAATCTGCGTTTGAATTTAGTTCTCGATTCTTGTATATATTGTTATATGTATATTCAGCTAGTTTTAATTTATTATTCTGATCTTTATGAGAGAAAAGTGGTTTGTGATATGTTACTTATTGCTAAAGGTTCATTTTCAATTACAAAGTAAATTTGTTCTCAATCTTTTAAAGTACAATACAAGAATTATCGATAAATGTTTGCTAATGGGCCCATAAAATAATACTACTCCTATTATAGCAAACATTAGTTACATCAAATTTGAAAATTTGGTTTCTTGAAATTATAGGTTTCTGCAAGTTTCACTGGAAGTTAAAAATTCGTGGTCATAAACTATTTTTAATAAGAAATATCAATTTCGCTGTTTTCGATGGTATTTTTTTGGTAGTTTATATATTTCCAAAGCACAATATTTCTATCAACAATTTTGGAAAACTGTCGATAATATGAACGGTTCCTTTCTGAATTAAAAAAAAAATTGAAATGCTATTTCCAGATCAATAAATAGTCTAGTCGATCTACAATCTATATGAATTTTGACATTGTATTCTGGAAAGGTATTATAAGGCAATTCGCTAGAACCGAATGAATTAATTAAAATTATTTGTGGATCTACGTGATCTGATTCAAAAGTTCGGATATATATTTTTAAGTGTAACTTTGGTTATTTTGGTATCTTCCAGTATTTCGATTAAATTATCGTAGTTAATACATTGATTGGTTTTAATTTAAATGTTAGTTGGTTAGTTTTGATCGTAAAATAGTCTTTATTAATATTCGTAATAAATAATTCTTCTGAAGCAAAATTTGGATGTTGTCTATCAAAATTAGTATTTTTCATGTAAGTAGGATAGGGTAGGATGGAATCTCTGACCTTATCGCTGAAAATTTGAAATATTTCTGATTGTTATTCTCATGGGCGTTGGATTTAAAAATATTTGGATAGGACGTTAATATGCTGAGAAGAGAAAGAATTTTGTCTAAATTGATAATTCTCAGTTTGGTAGTTGGATAAAATGATTGGGATTGTAGTTTATTTTTAAAATGTTGCTCTTGTTTAAAAATATTAATTCACTAATCACGAATTGCACAGCTTCACTTAAATTGATAGGCTACATAAAATGTAAGAGTTTTTTAAGTCTAGATAAAAATGTTTTTCTAACAAAATGTTGGTATGTCACCTTTTTAAACGTTTACCATCGTTAGAATTTTCATGAACATCGACATAACTATACAAAACATTTAATATATTGACGCAATTATCAAAGAATTGTTAAGGTTTCTCATTTTGGCCTCATGACTAAGTCTTTATTAAGGTAAGATTAGTCTCACTGGTTTGCGAAATTAATTGTTAAAATTAATGTTAAATCGCTCCATGTAGATACGATCTGAATGTTAACAAGTAATTTTATGTTTTCGCGTAGTAAACGAGTTTAAAAGTTATTTGGGTTTTGTTCATCATGTGATGAACTCTTTAATTAAATATCTGTATTAGCTGAACTCAGAGATACAATTCATTTATAATTATAATTTATATCTTACAATAAAACATCTGGAAGGACAACGCACACTTTTAATGTAGTTTTGGGATCAATATATTTTTTGAAATTTTAGTATGTTATTGGGCATATAAAAGTAAGTATTTCTTACCAGTGCGCCAAACCTGTAGGTATACTGGGTGTAGCAGAAAATTTTGACTAACGGTTTTATATGTTATGTATAGAACTGCCTTTACACCGTATTTCATAGTGATTAGAAATAATTTTTTCTACAAAAGTGTTAAATTAATTGTATTAGGAAGTACTCATAAACAGTATGATTTGGTGACATTTTAAAGTATACAGGGTGCGCCAATATTGTATAATCAAAATCTTATTTTTACCGAATTTAAAAGAAGACTCTACGTTCATATGGCAATTCACTGGTTTTACGAAAGAGTCGGTTTTCCGATTTTTATACACCTGAATTCCTATATATTCTACTGACTGCGCCAAGTAACTTTTGGGAATTCAAAAGTTGTTAAAAAAATATCACTTATTAATCGTAATTAATATAAAATAAAGGAAAACAACCGCTTTTTCATAAAGCAATTTAATAACCAAGGTCTCGTAATCATGATTATTCCTGGGATCATAAGAGTGATACGATGAGATAATTTTCTTATTTTAATTAAATATAATTTTATTTTTTACATTTTTAAAATAGTTAAATAAATAATTTTTATTAGGTTAATAATAAGATGGGACTATATAGTGGCGTATGTAAGTCGGACGAACACGTAAATAATTTGATTTCTAACAAAAGTACCGTTTTATAAGATGTTGAACACAATGGCGATAGTCTTTTTGGGGATTGCGCGATTCCTCAAATGGCCAAAATCTACTCCCAAATGGGGTTAATCGTGTATCACATCATTTCCACCAGCCAAAAATATGTTTTTCTCCATTTTCACAGAAGCTCAGTACGACAGTCATGCTTAACATTGCTTCCAACACTTTCCAACACTCCATCGGCTAATAGTCGTCCCGAAAGAGGTGAAAACCTTTTATTTTTTGTATATCCCAGGCAAAATGTATCTACCACCTGTTTTCAAGAAGGCTGAGCACGGTCGTGGTTCTCGATTTCATTTTCTACGTCTTTTAAGCCATATAATAGCTAAGAAACACCTCTGTTGAATGCGCCCCAAAAACAGCGACATGTGAACTGAAGCGTTTCAAAATTACGTGGGTTGCCAAAGGCGAATGAAGGAGATGGAGCATCCAGCGCAGCATCACGCGTAGCATCACACACGCAGCATTTCGCGAAAATACCACGCATCTGGTCGCGCAGCGCTTCTTTTCCTGTAGAGGGGGTTGAAAAAAAATCAAGAACCGCCACCCTGCACAACATTATCGAAAACAGGCGGTAGATACATTTTGCCAGGGATATATGGGAACAAAATTTCACCCTTTTCGGGCGAGCTTGGAGGGGACCGAAAGCAATATTCAGCATGACCGTCGTGCTTAGCATCCTAAAAAATGGAGTTACACATATTGTTTACCCGTCGAAACGATGTGATACGCGATTAATCCCGTTCAGGGATGGTTTTCGGCCCTTTTGGTGGTTACGAAACCCCAAAAAGACATTTGAGTATTGCTATCGTGTTAGCATCTTCGAAAACGGGGGGAGGTACTTTTATTACGGATCAAATTATTTACAATTTCTGGGATTTTTTCCGGACTCAAATACACCACTAATAGTTTATAAGATTATGTTACTTTTTTATTTACTTTAAGATTATGAAATAAAAATTATGAAGTCCCTAAATTTTCTTTTAATATAAAAATTTTGACAGCCATTTTGACCTGTTCCATATTAACAAAAAAGAATCAATAAAGTGAAGTCAGACTATCAAAAATGTCAAAATGAAAGCAACATACATTTAGAAAGACACAGAGACTTGGCGAATTTATATGGTGAACTTTCTTTTTTTGCATTTTAGATCGAATTGAAATTTAGTAACAGCATTTTAACCCAATAATAAAGAATATATTATAGCCTATTAAACTTCCCTTGTTTTATAAAAGCCAATAAACCGGCATACCTTAAATTTAACCCTTCGCTACGCAGTTGTTTGTCGCTTTATCAAGTTGAAGTTAAATGCAAGCAAATTGCTTTCAGATGATTCGTGTTTTGATGTCTGCTGAAGTTTTCCCAGAAAATCTAATTTATTTAGATAATATTAAAATATATTTTTCGTCTCGGATGACATTAAGAATTAGTAATTTCACAAATAATTTCTGCCGCCTCCCATTATTAGAAAATAAAAAAATTACTTGTTAATTTATGAAAAACACGTTTAATTTTGAATAAGTTACAGTACTGACAGAATTATTTTATATCATACATCAAGACTAAAGTAAACTTTAAAATTTTAATATTTTATATCTTTGAAATGGTAGAAACCCAAACAAGTTTTATTACTTCTAGATATAATACTAATAAAATAGATATTTTCTTCAAACAGGTAAATCATGTAAAAGCAAATCAGATTTCTGATCATAAAAGATTTTTATGTTGGAATACATTGTTACAATTTTGCATAAAAGAGCTTAAATCCATTGGAGATAAAAAGTAAAATAAAAATGAAATCAAAGAACGGTCAAAAATTTATCCGGAGAATCTTACAGAATTACTTATTTAAGTGACCTTTACACTATTTAAGTATGCATTTAAAAATGTTATTTTCTGTGCTTATTTATTTATATGCGTATATATGTTTTAGTCGTAATTAGAGTCGTACAGTGGCACAAATATTTTTAGTGAAATAAACATAAATATAAATAAGTGTAAACTCTGAATAAACCTAATTTTATCTTAAAACGATGTATTTAAACATAAACTGACATTCATGACACCATCTATTGGAAAAGCTGTTCTTACAAGATTTTTTCTTTGATGGAGTAATATCTGTAAGGTGGGGAGGGTGGGTCGCTCCACAAGTGGGCTGTCCCACAGCACTTAGATTTCATTAGGCCCATTATGCATCCTCCTTAGTAAGTGAGGACTTGGCTCGTTAGCAAGCCTACAGTTTTTATGTAGTTGACAACGGAGAGGATGTACTCGATTATTTCGTCTTCTTGTTCACACCCCCTGCAGAGTGCAGTGTCTGACAGCCCATGTTGTTGAGGTGTTTTCGTACTGGACAGTGATCAGTCAGAATACCTGTTAAAAGGCGCAGATTCAACCTAGTCATGGACAAGTATTTGTTGATAACTTACGAGGTCCCTAGCAACTCTGCAGTTCCTTTTTTTTATCCCGTCTTTCCTTGAATTTTACTAGAGAGTGATCCTTAATTAGGTTCGTCGCGACCGATGTCGTTTGTCCAATGAAGGGGCCCGGTCCAAATAGTTTTTGGTTGGCTGCCTTCTTGGCCAATGAGTCAGAGAGACGGTTACCTTTTGATGTGGACTGACCTTTGATCCATTGTAAGGTGACAACATTGTTGATGGATGCTTCAACCAATGCTTGGTGACATTCTAGTACTAACCCTGGGCAAATTCGTGGCCTATTTAGGGTGAGTAGTATTTATCTGCTATCTGTATAGATGAGCATATTTCTTCTAGTGATGTTATTTCTGCTAATAGGATGCCAGTGACCTCCGTTTGAGCTTCGCTGGTACTTTTCCCATAACCCATTTTATGTTTAGGTTTAATGATCTGGAGTACATCCCGCACCCTGAACCTTGTTTTGTTTAGGCTCTTCTGTATATTTTATGATAACTTTGTAGGGTCTGTGGGAAGCATATCGCGGTGAGATAGAGTCCCTGTTCGGTTGTAGCAGTGGAAACCTGTCAAGTGCCTCTCCCACCAGAAGCGATATCTCACCTCTCTGGATCCCACATCAGGTTATATTCCAACCGAGCGAAGTCTTATCATAGTCGTCAACGCGACCTCCCTGATATCAATATCAAGGGGGGTGGGACTGAGGACGACTTTCATAGCTTTCGTTGGTGTCTTAATGACTCCAGTTATGTTAACATATGCTGTTCTTTGAGTTTGTTTAAGTTTGCGGACAGTTGTCTGTTGTTGGGGTTTGGTCCCCAGACGACGGCACCATATGTTAGCATAGGTATTATGATGGCAGTGTAGTAACCTATTTTTTGTGAATGCTCAAAATGAAGAGCTTCAATATTCCGCACTTTTTTAAATTTTTTTTTTGGAATTTATTTTAAATTGACATCAATAATTGACATTGATACATCAGAAATACAATTTAATATTTCTGAGATATTATATTCTGAGATATTAATAGTGTAATGTAAATAAAACACTGTATATTTTTGTATTTTTAAATTTTTCCCTCATAAATAAAGGTATTAGGCGTCAGTTTATTGCTGAATTTTGTTTAATTTTCTAAAATTAAACAAACATGAAACTTGTCTTGTACTCTTGTACACGGACAAAGAAATTTAATAAATAATATGTTAGCAGTAATATTTAAAATCAAAATAGTGGTAATAAGCAATAAACAGGGTGAACCTTGAAAATATTTTGGACCTAATAAAGCCTGGTATAAAATCTTGAACTTGAAATAAATGTTCATTATTTTCTCCACTATCGGAGGTATCTTAAGTTTAACTTGATATGTGCCAATAGAAGTTTCTGTTGTAATATAATCTTCAGTCAACTGAAAATTGTACATCAATAGTTTTTATACCAACCCATGAATCCAAACCACGTCTTTATTGAAGATTTTTTGTTCAATTCCAGTTTGAATTTAAGTTTTGCCTTGCCGAACTATTGTTACCTTTTTTCCGGTCTCAACTATTTGTAACACAATTTTTTTTAAATCTTTAGTTATTTTATTTTATCCTTTCCAATCAATAATGTTTTGTTATTTTATTTCAATATTTCCCATATCTATAAAAATAATTTCCGTTATCGCGTCATGTGTCGGTACGTTAGCCCAGGGCCAATCCGACTTTTTGAGGCCAAAACACCGAAAAATTCTCTACAGGATAGCGACAGCGGGAATCGTTGCTAAAAATGATTACAAAAAGAAGAAAGAAAAATGCACCCCGGTAATGTAGCGGTTTCGAAGGAGGTAAGTTTTAAGGGTTGAAAATCATTTTTTGCAATTTCCGGCGAAGTGTGACTTCAAATCAAAAAATGCTCTACAGTAAAGTTGTAGATAATAAATAAGTTTACAATTTTATTTTTGTCCATTTTTCAACATATTCTCAAATTTTCCGAGATAATTGCGAAAACCATTTTTTTCAATTTTTGAGTTTTTTATGTCGAAAAAAATTTCAATATACTTAAAATTTTGATGAAATGTATGTTTTCAAGTCTTTTAAATTTACCGATTTGACCGGAATTTCAGAATTGAATATTTTTCTAAAAAATCAAAATTTTTCAATCGAAAAATTAATCATAAAATTTTTGATTTTTCTATTTTTCAGTAGCTCATTTTTTTGTCTTGAATCAAAGTTTAAGATAGAAAACAAAAATAAATCCCTTTATATTTAAAAACCCTGTGAAAAAATGAGAAAAACCAAAAATAGCGATTTGTAGAAAAAGCAATTTTTCAATCATTTTCTAATCATGAAATTTTTGTGCTTAAATTCAAGAATTAAATATTTTTAATTTGATAAATAAAAAATTTGTGATAATTAACAAAAATAATTTGAATAAATAAGCGAATTTTTAAAATTATTTTTGTAATTCTCAGCTGTTCCCTGCTTATGTTGTAGAAAAATTTAATTTGAAAATACTGTTTGAAGAAAAATGAATGGAGCTATGTACCCGACATAGACATGAACAAAAGGTCTCTTAAAAATGAAGGTTCACTTATGCCACAAAAATATCAGCTAAAAAATGATCCTCTGAAAAATTGAAAAAGCAAAAATTTCCACGATCAATTTTTCGATTGAAAACATGTAATTTTTTTCGAAAAAGTTAATATTTTTCATGAACTAATCAATTTTAAAATTACGGTCAAGACGGCAAATTTAAAAAACTTCAAAATATACATTTCATCAAAATTTCAAGTAAATATATTGAAATTTTTTTCGACATAAAAAAAAAGTTTTTCGTCATTATCTCGGAAAATTGACTGAAACAAAATTGTATTTATTTATTATCTACAACTTTATTCTAGACAATTTTTTGATAGGAGTTACACTTTACCGGAAATCGCAAAAAACGATTCTCAACACTTAAAACTTACAGTTTTTCGAAACTGCTACATGTGCAGGGGTGCTTTTTTTTCCTCTTTTTGTAATCATTTTTAGCAACGATTTCTAGCATCGCTATCCTGTAGATAATTTTATTTTTCCAAAGAGGCTTTGGTCCTTGGGCTAATAATATTTAGCGACACTATTCGAAATCATTCTCTTTCGATTAAATTATCTTTGAAATAAGATATCTGGTAGTTTTGTTGTTCCCTCCCCTAATTTTGGTAAGTTCTGATATTTTTTTAGATGAACACTTTAATTTATTAATTTAAATTTGCAAATTATTTATGCCTCTAATAATAAATATTATAATAAAAGCAAAAACAATTTTATCAGCCGTTATCTGGTGAAAAGAGCGTTTTGTATTTCGTTTAGTTTGTAGGTTATAAATTCATTTTAAGTAAATCCTTTGACGTATCAGAGTGCTTTGATAATTAGTAACTCGAAGTATTTTTACTCAAACACAAATATTCTTTATCTAAAGTTTTAACCTTCACTAAGTTTCTGTTCATTATGATAGGAAGTTGAATGTATAAGAAAGAAACATTTTAAAATGGTTTTAATACAGAAAAAAATTTAAAAAAAACTGTTTTTTGAACTGTTTAGATGAAATTTATTTCCATTTTATTTTTGGTTATAATATTATCTGAAACCAGCTTTAAACATTTTTATTAACTATTGAAGCACGTGTATTTATCCAGTGCAGTTAGTTTCCTCTAGCAAAGTGTGAAAACAACGTAAAGTGTAAAAATAAAATAGTTTTTTGATTTATGATACCAAAAGACTATTTCGAAGTTTTATTTATTATACTAACCTTCAAGTGCCAATACATAAATATCGATTTTTCTTCTTTTAAAAACGAAATAATATTGTCAACGAAAAAACGATTTTTAGGTATGGTTTCAATTGTTTCTTTATCTTTTAATCAACTAATACATATTTTTTCTAGTAATAGACAATAAAACACGTTTGTTTTCAAATTTTTAATTACTTTGTTTATAATTTATATCTTGTGACTTTTGTAACATAAATTTCAAACAGTTACGGACTCCTTTCCATAGTGGAAAATGAGAAGGTAAATTTTTAATGGAATACGTAACTAACTTTAAAGTATAGTAGCCCAAAAGAAAGTAATTTGTCAACTTCTACAGAGAAGTAAACAACAATATTGGAGCAAATTTAATTTTGTAGGTAGTTGAAGATTTTAACTGCATTGATAGTTTCAAGTAATTTAACTGAATTGGAAACACATTCTCACATATCGCATATTTTCTGGTGTGTCGTTAAAAAAAATTAAGTCAATAATAGATATTTCCATAAAATTTAAGACAAATGAACTCTTAAACGCGAAATGAGAATATTCAAAAAGATATTTAAATCCATAAGGTTATCCATATCTCAAATATGATCAAGTTCTCAATAAATGAAATAAAACTAGAAGTCATGTACCACATAAATATAATTAAAACAATATTAGGAAACTGCAACTAGTTTTGGCTTACAAGCCATCTTCAGGCCTAAAAGTTATACAATTCGATATAAGGAGGAGGGTTTACAATAAAAACAAACACTTACCATAATACGGCTGATTACATTAAACATTTTAAAAATTAACAATTGTACATTGTCGATCGAACAGGTACAATTGTTAATAGACGTAGCGTACGCCCATGGAACTTACCACAAGTATCGTTTACAATTAAAATAACTTAATAAAACTTTAGAAAATTGCTCGGCCATTTATTAAACACTCAAACGGTTAGTTGCGATACTGTTTGTTTATAGTGTTTGTATACAAACTTAGATATAGTAACATGCTGTGTTTAGATATTGACTTCAAGTCAAGCATGGAAAATTTATGTCTAATAGTCAATGGTCTAAGGTTGAAGATCACTCTCAACTTGATCTATGTTGCTCTGACTCGTGAGACAGACAAAACTTTGTTCGGTTGATTCCTTCGGCTCTCTCGTCTCTTAAACGAATCGTGAGCGATGAATCATAAACGCTATTAAACTAAAGTAGGTTTACGATTCCGTAAAATAGATTGCTTATATTTTAATTAATAGGTACCTTGACATTTGTTTTGCAGTGCCTTTTTTCACTCATGTGAAAAAAGTATTACTTTACATACTTGTTGGATAAAAAACTATTTTTATTGGTATTCAAACTAAAAGATCTGAATAAATATGATTAAGAATCGATAAATGTTTGGAAAAATTTACTAGGGCAGTCGACGTGTTAACATCGACCAATTATCGAAGGGCCAGAACAGTTGGCAATACTGTAACAATTATTATTAAATTATTATTTTCAATAAAAAACAATTATATTAAAGTGAACTGTAAGGTTTATTTTCTCGACCATTTATTTATATTAAAAGAAATTATAAAATATGCATAATTTTTTAAAACAAAAACACTTGTTGTAACTCACGTTCACGGTATTAACTAATTACATCACGAATTGAAATAACACTAACCCGTGAAAAATCCTTGTAAAGTCCTTAATATCGTTAAAAATCATTAAAAATACTTGAAAAATACTAAAAAATCATTAAAAAAATGGAAAAATCCTTGAAAAGTTAAAAATTATTAAAAACTGTTTGTAAAAAAAATATTTGCAAAAATCAAAAACTTGAAAACTCAACAATGCAAAATGCTTGCTAAAATAGTAAAATACAACCGTTAAAAAACACTTTAAAAATACTTTAAAAAAAACTTGGCAAAATCGTTATAGAGTTCAAGATTGTTGAAAAATCTTTGTAAAATCCTTGTAAAATTCACACAATATTCTTGAAAATTTAATACTAAAAAATCTTTAAAAAGAAATAGTACAAAAAAGTCCTGAAATAATAATAAACGATGAAAAATCCTTGTCAAGACCTTAAATATCGTTAAAAATCGTTAAAAGTCCTTAAAAATTAGAAAAAATCTTTGAAAAATAATTAAAATCTGCTTTAAGAAATTTTGAAAAATCCTTGAAAAGTAAATTTGTTGAAAATCTTTGTAAAATCCTTGCAAAATCTACAAAAATTCATAGAAAACTTAAGAATATGAAATCTTTAAAGAATAATTTAAAAATGCCCGAAATAATACTAAACCGTGAAAAATCCTTGTAGAGTCCTTAAAAGTCCTTAAAATATAGATAAATCCTTAAATAGTTAAAAGCATTGTTAAATCCTTACAAAACCCACAAAATTCAAGAAAAATTCAAGAATCCTTGAAAAAATTGTTAAAAAAGGCCTTGACAAATACTTTAAAAATCCTTAAAAATAATTGGAAAAATCCTTAACAAGTTAAAATCGGTTGGAAAACCTTTGTAAAATCCTTGCAAAATCCACAAAACTTCCTTGAAAACTCAAATGAATTGAAAAATCCGTGTAAAATCCTTAAAAATCTTAAAAAAATACTTGAAAAATACTTAAAAAAATCCTTAAAAACACTTGGAGAAATTCTTAAAAAGTTAAATTTTGTTAACAAATCTTTGTAAAATCTGCAAAACTCCTTTCTTAATTTATTAAAATATCAATATGAAGAGCTTTCTTCATAACTGACTAATCCAGCAGAGAACTAAAATGCGACTGGTGTCTATCAGAGGTGATACAATGCCATGTTGGCTATTTTATTTGCCCAAACCATAAATTCCAAACGAACATCGAGTCTGGTGAGAATTGGTTCAAATTTAGTGGTGCAAATTTTGTGTCTGTATTTTTGACTCCTTTACAAAAATAACATATATTTTTTAAGATAATATTTTTCGTCGGGCATAACAGCGACTCAACAAGGAGAGTTATTGTTATATATAGTTATATATTTATATATCTTCATTGGCCTGGAGCCGACCCTGCCTACTAATATCAAAGAATGGCTTTTTATACGGACTTTAACAAAAACTGTATCTAACGACATATATTTATACTTCTGAAAATCAGTTCTCATTTAGCATTCATTTAATAAACAACAATTTGAGTAAAGTGTGTTTTATTCAGATTAATAATTCACCTTAATACAGAACAGATTGGCGACGAGGTGCGTGTGGAACCCATAAAAGATCGAACCGCGAATCAGATTATTCCGGTGGTGTCATAAGTAGTGCTACACCTAGAGTTTAGAAGTGTGGTAAAAACATAGTTCCCAGTATGCAAAATAATATGCCGGGAAATCAAACTACGGAAACTTCAATTTTATATCCAATGTCCAATATGGATAAATATAATTATAAAGTGTCAGATTTTTTAGTTTTTAAAGAACGATTAAAACAGTTATTCATCGCAAATAATATCGAAAATTCTAACCGGCAAAAAGCAATTCTGTTGTGCTCATTAAGCGAAGAGACATATATTTTGCTTCGAAATCTGTGTACACCGGTTTTGCCAGAGGCAAAAACATTTGAACAACTGATAACAATTTTAAGTGATTTTTTTTCGCCGGTAAAATCGATTTTTGCAGAACGTTTAAAGTTTTATAAAGCTAGAAAACTCGAAAACGAAACTGTTTCGGAGTGGTCAGCGCGCGTTAAAAGTTTAGCCGCAAGTTGTAGCTTTGGTTCAGAGCTAGAAACCCTCATGAGAGATGTTTTTACAATCGGTTTGGGGGAAAACAGTGTAAGAGATCGTTGTTTCGAAGAAAATCCTACGAAAACTGAAACCACATTAGCTAGAATGATACAAATTGCGCAAACCAGAGAAGCATCCGCGCAAGAAACGGCAAATCGAGCGCAGTCTAGTACAAATATAAAAAGCGAACCGGTAAATTTCGTCAGAAACAAAGGCGTAAGGAAGACATTAAGTTATGGTTTTTCTTCACAAGCTGGTTCATCAAGGCAAGGATCTCAAAATAATTCATCGCAGCTAGTGAGGTGTAGTGTATGTGGTCGCAAAAACCACAATTCGAGTGAATGTACTTTCAAAAACTGCATTTGTCACAAATGCAATACGAAGGGGCACTTAGCTTCAGTGTGTAATCGTGCACAGTCAAGGAATACACACAACTTCATCGAAGAAGAAAATTACGAAGATTCTATTCATAATTTAGATAGTATATCTTGGGATAATAAAGGTAATATTAAGCCTATTTATATTAAAACAAAAGTTGAAAATGTTCCATTAAATTTCGAAGCAGATTCTGGATTCGCACATACTGCAATTTCTGAAAAACTTTATGTAAAATATTTTAAAGATAAACATTTGTTTACTAACGATTTGTCTCTGAAAGATTATATAGGGGTAACATTTGAACCTTTAGGTTATTTAAATTTAAATGTTGTATATGAACAAAACAGCTATGTTTTAAAAGTTTATGTTATAAAAAACGGAGGACCGCCTCTAATAGGTAGGAACGGATTAAATACATTAAATTTAGGAATCTCCAAAATCAGATACATTAATGACATTAAGAATTATACTAAAAGCATTCCTGATTTATTAGAACAATTCAAAGATATTTTTGACGACTCTCAGGGTACTTTTAACAAACATAAAATTCATTTGAGGTTAAAGGAAGGGGCGAAACCAAAATTTTTTAAAGCGCGACCTGTTCCTTTTGCGCTAAAACCTAAAATCGAAGAGGAACTCGAACGCTTGGTTCAAAATAAGGTATTAGTTCATGTAGAATTTTCAGATTGGGCAACGCCTATAGTTCCGATACTGAAGCCGAGTGGAAAGTTACGCATTTGCGGAGACTTTAAGATAACTATAAATCCATATCTTGTGGTTCAACAGTATCCGATACCCCGTGTCGAATATTTATTTTCACAGTTGCACGGTGGCGACAAATTTTCGAAAATAGATCTATCGGAAGCTTACCAACAAGTTCTTTTAACGGAAGATTCTAGAAAATTGGTCACTATCTCAACGCATAAAGGTTTATTCTCATATACGCGTCTACCATACGGGATCACTAGCGCGCCAAGCATTTTCCAGCAAATTATGGAACAAATGTTTGTAAATTTACCGGGCGTCGTTTGTTGTATGGATGATATATTGATAACGGGTAAGGATGATCGAGAACATATAAAGAATTTAGAAAAAGTCTTGTTACGATTACAGGAAGCAGGCTTAAAGGTAAAAAAAGAAAAATGTGCTTTTTTTCAAAACAGCGTAAAGTACCTCGGTCACATAATAGATAAATATGGTTTAAGAACCACAACTGAGAGGGTTGAAGCGATAACAAATGCACCGGTTCCATCTACAGTTACTCAATTAAAGTCTTTTCTGGGAATGGTCAATTTTTATTGTAAATTCATTCCAAATGCTTCAGATATTTTACAACCATTATATAATTTATTAAAGAAAAATACGCAATGGATTTGGGATGAAAAATGTAAATTAAGTTTCGATAAAGTAAAAGATATGTTAATATCATCCAAAATACTCACACATTTTGATCCAAATATGCCCGTCAAATTAACAGTTGACGCAAGTAATTTTGCCGTCGGCGCTTATATTAGCCACATTTTACCAGATCGGTCCGAGAGACCGATAGCTTTTGCATCGCGATTGCTAAATGAAGCGGAGATTAAATATAGTCAAATCGAGAAAGAAGCTTTAGCAATAATATTTGGAGTGCAAAAATTTTTTCAATACTTGTATGGCAGAAAATTTTTATTGTTTACTGATCATAAACCCCTCTTGACTATATTTAATCCTAAGAAAGGTATTCCAATTTTCGCCGCAAATAGACTACAGAGATGGGCGCACATTCTTTCAGCTTTTGATTATGATATATATTTTGTCAAATCTAGTAGTAATTATGCAGATTTTTTATCACGTCTTCCGAATACTGAGACGGAAAACGAAAGAAATTTGGAAAATGGTAAAAAAACGTCGTACTTGTATTACAATAAGGCTTCCGACAAAATTTCATATTTAGATCATATCTCAGAGTCAAATTTTCCATTAAATTTTACCGAAATAAAAAAAGCCACCGAAAAAGATCCTATCTTAAGTAAAATTTTTTTCTACGTTACAAACGGATGGCCCTCAAAATGTCAAATTAATGAATATCAAGTATTTTTTCAAAAAAAGAATGAGTTGTCAATTGAACAAAATTGTTTAATGTGGGGGTACAGATTAGTCATACCTTCTAAATTTAGAGCTGTAATTCTAGAGGAAATACACTCTGCTCACATGGGCATTGTAAAAATGAAAGCACTAGCACGTTCATACGTGTGGTGGCCTTCCATTGATAAGGATATTGAGCTTCTAGCTAATAAATGCAAAATCTGTGCAAAATTCTCAGACTCCCCTCCAAAAACTCCTCTAGCAGTTTGGAATTGGCCAAAAAATGTTTGGACGAGAATTCACGCAGATTTTTTTGGACCTTGCTGCGGTAATCACTTTTTAGCAATCGAAGATGCTACTTCTAAATGGCTAGAATGCTTTGAAGTCAAAAATATGACCGCTATTACTACAATTAAAATTTTTAGAGATTTATTTGCCCGATATGGCTTGCCAAAACAAATATGTACAGACAATGCCGCAACGTTTACCTCCGATGAATTTCAGAATTTTTTGAAAAATAGTGGTATTGAGCACATAACCGGTGCACCCTATCACCCTGAAACAAATGGTCAAGCTGAGAGTGCAGTCAAAATATTAAAAAAAGCAATATTGAAAGGTTATGAAGAGGGTATTCGTGATATAAATTTAATCATTAATCGTTTTCTTTTTCAATATCGTAATACTCCTCACACAACCACAGGGGAAAAACCCTCAAAATTGCTTATAGGGCGAAGATTACCTTCAAAATTTGATCTTTTGCTCCCTTCAGTTCAAAATATTGTGATTAAAAATCAAGAAAAACAAAAGACAAATTATGGAGGTAAGTCTAAAAGACAATTTAATGTTAATGATGAAGTATGGGTCAAAGATTATAGGCCTAATACAGCACAATGGTGTGAAGGAATAATTAAGAAAATTTTAGGTAAGCAAACTTTCTTAGTAAATATTTGTGAAGGCGGAATGGTATGGAAAAGACACACAAATCAACTAAAATATAAAATTAACAATGTTATGGAGAATTCGTCTGTCATCGTCCAAACCATTCAGCATCCTAATATAGATAAAACTTGTATGCAACAAAATTCTTCTGTAAATTCTGTGACGGGTGAACCATATGTCGAACATGTGACAAGTGAAAGTTCGGGAAAAGAAATCGCGCAAAGCGAAAATGTTGAAAACAATGAAGAAGTTAATTCGAATTTGCTAATTCCAGGTGTGCGAGACGAAATATCGGATTCGCAAGATAATTTGGGAATAACTTTGCGCAGGCGTAGTCAACTTAAACCGCCAGAAAGATTTACATCTGTATAATAATATATTTTGTAAAATGTTGATTATTAGCAATTAAAATGTAATTTTATAAGGGAAGAGGTGTTATATATAGTTATATATTTATATATCTTCATTGGCCTGGAGCCGACCCTGCCTACTAATATCAAAGAATGGCTTTTTATACGGACTTTAACAAAAACTGTATCTAACGACATATATTTATACTTCTGAAAATCAGTTCTCATTTAGCATTCATTTAATAAACAACAATTTGAGTAAAGTGTGTTTTATTCAGATTAATAATTCACCTTAATACAGAACAGTTATAAATAAAGATTACTAACGAAAGTTGGATATTTCTAGGAATTGGAGTGACGTAGCTATCCAAGCTGTGACTACACATTTACAGTTACGAAAAACGTAATTGCTAAATAATAACGATATTGGATATGATTTTAAATATTTAGTTTTGAATGTGATTTTAAGTATACATAAATAGGATTTTACATTCTGGATAAGTTTTAAGTATAATTTATCCTGAGATTTTCAGGACAAAATTTATATCTGACAAATTTAAATCTATGTTTTTTATCAAATTTTTCTTTTACCAATGAAGTTATTCATTTAGTCAACAATAAAATTACTGTAATATAAGGTGTAATTGAAATACATGTACATATTAAAACTGACAAGAGTGTAGGATGTGTAATTAATCATTAAATTTTAAAATTTAAAATTTTTCCCCTATCCCGAACATTATTCTACCCTCGATAACATTGAAAGTTAACAATACACTGAAGAATTTATACTAAAAGTGCTGTAGCAGATTCGTAATAAAGTTTGTGAGAAATATTTTTTAGTTAAAAATACTTAGGTACTCAAGATTGAGAAAGTAGAGGGTCAGCTTTTCTGGGTCACGTGCTCCCGATCATAAGAGTTTACCATACTTATAGAATTCTAACTTCCAAAGCATTCCGGAACATCTTCAAATAAGTTCTCTTACAGCAGATTTTTTGTAGGCAAAACATGATAAAATAGGCATTTTGGCAACACAGCTCTTTTAAATTACTTTTTTAGTGATTACCCATCGCATCCAAAACACTTTATTGTGGCCATTTAAAATTAATAAATATATATAAAAAGTGTTAAAATAAAATGTTAACTAATTAAATCATAAACGAATTGAAAAGAAAACAATGCATACTTTTATTTGTTATCAACAAAAATATATACAAAATGTCAGATCTGACAATTAGTTAATAAAATAATTAAAAAGCAATATTACCACTTTGCATTTTTTGATAATAATTGATAAGATTTTATTATACAGTGATTTCAGAAATGATTGTCTCCTATGTGACCTGGTTGTCGATAAAAAATGCCGAAAATCAGTCGAAAGGCCTGATTTAGTGACATTGTCAATGTCAAACTTCATAAGCGTCACATGCATATTTTGACGACTTTGACCAGTTTTTTTTTCAGAACTAACCGATTTTTGTGCTAGAAAACGTTTCTTAATTTATTATACAGTGAAGGTGTCAATATGTTTACATCTGAGCAAGACGCATCTGGAATATTTTGGAACTCGTGAAGTAGATTTGTGTAGAACAATTTATAGAACATTTTCCAGATGTTCAATTTCATTATGATGTTTTCCGTCTAATGGCATAAATAAAACATTGTTCGCTAGTTTAAGAAAAAAATTCCATTAGCTACATTACTAACAAATCAGTGTCAGTTTTAGCAGCACAAACAGGTAGATTTTTAGAAAGGATCAAACAACTTTAGTCATTGGCATAAACTAAATAAACTAAAATTATCTCCGACACTGGATCACGTCTAGGGATATTCTTTTTATATTCTAACAATTGGTGAAATGTCATCTTGGTCACGTGGGAAATAATCATTTCCGGAGGCTCTGTATAAGATACCTTATTTTAGATTAAAAAAAAAATGAAAATGCTACATTACTCATTTCTAAATATTTAAAAGAATTTAAAATTTTTTCAGGAACCGCTAAAATGTTCATATCGAAAGCATACCCTCTTTTGCTAAAAAATTAAGAGACCGAATCCTTTATTGTTAACATATGCTATTGCTCATCTTTGTTTTCTATGTGTACGCGAGACAATAAAATGTGATAATCCAACTTCATTGGCATGCCTTCAAGCCTAAATTCAATGGCCTCAAATATTTGATCTTCAGCGTGTTTTGTTTATTCGCTGCGTGCCCTACCTTTATCGGCATTATAAGTAAAACTTTCATGGTTTCTTTTACATTAAATAGTTGCTAAAAACGTACACCAGTAGAGAAGTTTATGGTTTGAAAATCGTTTTCTTTAAAGAATCTGTGCTTGCGACAATTTTCTCCAGCTACAAATATATTTTACAATTTTATTGTCCATTTTCATATATGAACATAAACAAAAATCAGACTAAGTAAATTAATCACCGTTATTTATATTAAATGTACGCAAATCCACTGTACTGACTAAAATTCTTACAATGTCTTAAAAAAAGTATAAGAAAAGATTTTTGTACTCTAATGAAGACAGAACGAAATAAAAGAAAACCACAAGAGTGCGTCAAGGTATCCCCAAAGTTGATATTCTGAATTATTAAATTATTAATTTCGTTTCTCGTTAGTTCTTTGGTGTATTTAAACTTTTCTCTTATCTTGTTATAAAGTGACGAAAGAAATAAGAGAAAGAGTTTAAGGGTCAAGGGTTTTGCTTGCATAGGTTGATTTTTCCTCTATAAATTTTATATAAATTAAGAAAATGTTTAATTTAAATTTTTTTTAATTCAGCCTTTTACTACATAGTTGTTACATATCGTTTTTTAATGATATTTGATGTGTAGAGAAAATCTAAAATACATAAAGCAATGCGGTCAAAACAGCAATTTCAAATTCCTAAAACAATGTGTTATTAGCATTTAGGAGATATGTCCGGATTCTATTTATTGTATGTTCCATGTAAATGTTACGAAGTGTTTTGCTACATTTGAAAATGTAGATAGCGAAGTTTGTTATATTTAGGAAATCGATATGTAAATCATTCTTGAGTATTAATAACAAATGTACATTCGAGTGTAAATCTTATTAAAAATAATTTTTATTAGTGAAATCTGATTTGTAACACAGTTACGCCACTGGTGAAAATATTTGACAAAATTTTGCCGACAAATGTATCTATCTAAAAGGGACGCTTATTACTTTCAGAACCCAACAAAGTTGTATAGAAGGAAATTATTTCAATCATGATTTTTTGGTCATACCCCAGATTTTAACGGATCTTTACCTGAATAAATTTCTACCATTTTTAGCATGATATCTGTCTGTGTGTCTGTGTGTGTGTGTGTGTAGATAGCATCTAAACGGCTGAACCGATTTAGATGAAATTTTATATACATATTTAAGGTAGCAAGGAGACGACCAGCATACATTTTGGTGTTAACTGGACAACCGGAAGTGACAGTTGCTATAAGTGATGACATCGGTTCTAAACTAAACAAGATGGCAATACAGTTTTACACATATATTTTGTATACATTAAAGTGAGTAGAAAATTTTTAAAACTTCTGCCATTTTTGCCAGATTTATCAAAAAATTAATTTTTTCATATTTTTTTAAATTGCCAAAATTATGGATTTTATGAAAAATTACTAGATATAAAAGTTATAGAAGATAAAATGTTCTACACATTTTGTTGTTACTGTTTTTTCGAATTCCGTATAATTTCGCCTCTAGAGGGCATAAAAGAAAAATATATAGACTTTTCCGACTTTTTTTTATTTTGAGCCAAAATTATGGATTTTTATGAAAAATTACAGGAGATCAAAATTATAGAACATAAAGATTCCTACAAATTTTGTCTTTACTGTTTTTTCGAATTCCGTAAAGTTTCACCGTTAGTTTTTATTTTAATTTTTAAATAATCTTTATCTTATTCAATATTTTGTTTTAATATTAAATGTTTAAAAGAAATACCATTAAATATGTAATAAAAACTCTATAATTGTGATTTTTTCAAAATAAAAAAAAGTGATTAAAAAAAATGGCTCAAAAAATTTTTATTAGGATTTTAAAAAGAATTGAATAACACTAAATATATTAAAGATATTAAAATGGGATTTTGACTATTCGAAAGGTAATATAAATCTAAATTTAAGATGTAGTTTAGTTTCTTCGAATTTAAAACTGTAATTGTTATAACCAAAATTAAGAACTTTTTAAAATTTTTTGTAATTTCGTTTTATCGAAAAATATAAAACAAAGGAAAAAGTAAATAGGTAATTTGAAAAGGATTAAAAGTACTACATAAATAAATTATTTCAAAATTTCTAAATAATGTTTGTAAAAGTTATAGTCAAAAATGTCAAAAATTTAACAGGTTTTTTACCTATGAATTTTTTAGAAAAAAAATGTTTTTTTAAACTAATTTTATTAATTCAACTTGATTCAGAAAACCTAGACAAAAAGTTCTGTTTCTCATTTTGAATAAATTTAAACAAAATATTAATTGTTTATTGATTTTAAAATTATTCCAATTTTTTTTATGGTAAATATTAACATAAAAAACCATTAAATTTGAAATTAAAAACTCTAATAATTGTGATTTTTTTCAAAATTATATTACAAGAATTGTGGAATTTTAAAAGTGCTCAAAAAAATTGACATTTTATTACGATTTTAAAAAACTTACAGATATAAAACTATAAATGAAAGATAACCAAAATAAAAAAATTTTTATTTGTGTAACTTCTAGCTCAGGCTGACCATTGGTGGCAGATGGCAAGTTCAAAACTGTACCGCACCTGTTCTATCAGCTTTATACACTACATGTCTTAAAATGTAATGTAGCTATTCCTCTAAATTTACGCTTTGCTACCGGATAAAACCTACGGTCGATTACTTAAGAAAATATAAGCTTCTCCCAGGTGTTATACCAGCATCAACTATAACTGATTTTGAAACTAAGCGCTATTACTGAAAAATTCTCTCAGTCATTGGGGGTATTTTTTCCATTTTTCACGATGCATAAACCGTATGATTCAATCCGAAGGCCTTAAACAGAGATACGAAACAGATGCAGATTTTGCACTGAAATGCAGTTATTAGCCGCAATTGCATTTGTTCCTAGAGCTGACGTGGTTCGTGCATTTGAAATGCTTTGTGATGAAAATATTTCACCCCTAGAAGCACAATCAATAATGGATTATTTTGAAGACACCTGGGTTGGATATTCACAAAGAATTTGCCGCCGTCCGCCACTTTCTTCGCACGACATGTGGAACCATGTGAAGGAGTACCTCTAGGATTGCCCCCCAAAAAGGACAATGCTATAGAAGCCTAGCACCGAGGATTTGAGCACCAAATTTAATCGAAACACCCTAATATTTGGACTTTTATTGAAGCCGTCCAGAGGGAGCAAAGTCTACACGAACTCCAAGATGAATAATATGTTGCAGGAATGGTAGCCCCCGCCTGCCCGCAAGAAGTATAGGAACTGTGCCGAAAGGATATAGATAATTGTTGGGAACTACAATAATGTAAATTTATACGATTTTTACGCGGTATAGACCACAATTTGGGATATTGATAAAATATAATACTTTAAATGAAGTTTTAAATTTTTAACAACAAAAAGAAATCCTAAAAACAAAAAAAACTATAAAAACAAAAAAAATTAAGAAACCAAAACCAATAACTTCTAAACACGCCAGCATTTGCTGCGAGTCCTCAGCCTTGATAAAGTGTGAAGGGAAGTTTACAACAATATATATTAGGATATTTCTAACAAAGAAACCAAAATAATCTAACATACCTTGGAAAAATGAATTTTAGGTGAATTGTTTTTTCGGTGAATTGTTTTTCGGTAAATTTTCGCTTCGGTGCATTGTTTTCGGTGAACTATTTTCGGTCAATTTTCCGGGTACCGTGTGAAATATTTCATAATTTTTAAATATGATTATAAAATATCTTTTTTGTTTGCACATTTTGCATTATTAATTTTTAAATTTTGAGCAAAAATTATGGATTTTTATCAAAAATTATAAGAAATCAAAATTGCAGAACATAAAATTTCTTACAAATTTAACCTCTACTTTATTTCCAATTCCACATGGTTTCGCCGCTAGAGTGTGCGAAAATTTTTTTATAGACTGTGCCTATTTTTTAGAGAAAATTGAAAATATTATTTAAAAAAAAAATACGCTGAATTAAAAAAGTTCTTTTATCGAAGAATAATTGATTAAACAATTACTTAACTAGAAGTGTTTGGAAAGTTGGGTGGGATAACACCCTCTTTATTTTTTAATGTATTTTATTTCTCCAAATTGATTAAAAGGTGGTTCAAACACTGCTTATTGTAGTTTTTTGGAAAATGGAGAAATAACTGCTTGAAAATTCAGTGATACCCCATTATATGAAAAACTAATAACTTGATGATATTCTAATAGTAGCTGAAGACAGCTATGACTTCAAAATACTTTTTATAAACTCTATGATATTTGTTTGTGTGACCTATCTGACAATCTGCGCTTACTAAGCCCAAGGAATAATTAATCCTTCGCTGTTTTAAACCAACAATATTTATTCCTTATTAATTAATTTTTTATTATGAAAATACACAATAAGTTATTTATATTTAATTATTGGCACTCGCTCTAACTTTTACGTGATGTAAAGCCTAATACTTTCTCTTGTTTTAACCTTTAGCCTGTAATGAAAGAAAATGGTTAAGAATAGCGAAATATAATATTTTCTCCTAATTCTCTTTTACTTGGTAGATTAAAAGAAATAGAGTTCAATTCCTTTTTTTGTGGAATTTGATCACTTTATATGTCTGACACACCGAATTAGAGACACATTTAAAGCAAAAATAAATTGCATGTTGTAAAGGAATGACGAAGTCGAAGACTCAATTGGAAATTTCGGACTTGGAACTCTGACAATAGCTTATATTTAACCGTATTGGCGGGGTGCTTAATGAAAGCTCTCGACTCCCTGAGAAGAAATACGACCGTAATCAAGAGGTCCTTTAATGCTTTACTAAATTGAGGGACATAGCCTGTTCAATTTCTTTTCGGCTAGCCAATCACCTACATCCAGACATACCTCTCTAATAAAATATTGTTTTCTATTCTCAACTTCAAACCCCATTATTTAAATAAGCGAATAATAATGATCTATATAGTACTCATAATTTTACTTAGAATCAACTAAATATCAGAAATATCACTAATTGTCTTTAAAGGTCTTCTCTTATGTGTAATAATTCTTTTTTAATTAATTCTTTTTTAATTAGTATTAGTAAAGCATTGTAAGTAAGAAATGTTTATTTTTAAAGTACCTCATTTAAAAGGCTAACCAGCTAATCGAAATTAATGTTTACAGATTATGTTAAACAACTACTCCTTTCCTAGAGTTTCATTATATTTCAGGAAGTATTTCAAATGAGATAAGTGCTTATGTTAATAATGAGAAAACTTGATTATTTTGGTTGTGCTTAGATTTGATATGTACGTGAAATATTTTATTTCCTATGTACTTGTTTTAAGATAAAATTGGTATTGGTTTTCATGTTTAATTATTTAAGATGAGTCAATATCATATAATATCTTACCTGAAATGGTGTTTGGACGCGTGCTCCCTTAATATTAACGATAGGAAGCTGCGGTTTTCACCAATCGATTCTGTATTTAAATATTTAGTGCATGTCAATGTCACTTTCATTAAAATTAATTTTAGTAAAAGTGATAGAACTATCCACTTTTTTCTCTAGACAAATTAGAAAAAAGTAGCACATTCGAACTCTTTTAATAAACATTTTAAATCTCATGAAAAAAAACCGCATATTTTTAGTTGCTATATTAGGCGAGATCTCGTCCCAAAACGAATAATTATGTTGTGTGCCGCTCTACCCTATTCTGCGCATAACAAATTGGACTAGAGAGTAGAAATACTTGATATTAGTTGGCAAATACTAAAGAAACGGTTACCTTGTTGGATTTTTCATAAAAATACTCTGTGGTTCAAGTAGGTATTAAATGACAGTACAAATGAGCACTTCCGGTCACGTGCCAATCTAGACACACAGGTGTTCCCGTATCTTCAGCGATCTACAATTCCGGTCACGTACCACATCTGGCGCCTACGGGGTAAAAATATAATAAATAGCTGTGTATCTCCTCAGTTATTTAGTTCTGGCCGAAGAGACATCATTAAAATGAATACATACAATATTTCAGTTGACAATGAAGTTGATGTATTTTTGAGTGAACGTAGATTTTATTTAAACCCATCAAAATCAAAGTTTGTGGCAGTTTCATTATCTTATGATTTAAACTTTTCACCATGTGTTGTGATATCCGGAAATAAAAAGTATTGTTTGATATTTAGTGAATCGGAATGGAATATAAGGAAACAATTGATCAGTTTATATCTTCAAAAGAGTATCCAGAACCAATTGATGCAGGAAAGTTTTCATTGGAATTTAAACCGCTGTCATACTGTTCAACTATCAAGATATCTAATGGGTATTCTAATGCGTTTTTGGACGCCAACTCAATTTCAACCCTTTGGAAAGTTTTACCTATGATAAAGCACGTAATGGATACGGTAAAAAGTTATCCATTCAGCTTTACCCTTAAAGTGTTACAAATGGGTGTTGAGAATTCTCATGATGAAATTTCCTCTGCTCTGGATATGTTAAAACCAATTAAGGCAGTAAATCCAGAGATATAAAGCATATTTTTAGAACAAATTCTAAAAGAAGATTTAGAGTTATGAAGAAAGTGAAATTTAATGAAGACATGAACCAAACTTACTTATATATTTCTGGACAATTTCAGGTAGAATTTTTAATTTTAACCAGTTGTAAGTTCTTTGCATACTAAATTGTTTCCACAGTAGTTCTTATCACCCGCTCAGTAATGCTTGTTTTAAAGTCGAATAAATTAAGAGGAGAGCCAATTTCCGATGAAGAGTATGACAGAGCCAAGGAAGTACTTTCCGTTACAAAACACTCAATAATTATTCAATGCTGTATTTGAAGTCAGCAGATATTTTCCATAATTTTAAAAGGGTGTGTCTTAAAGAATATAATTTGAATCCGGCCCAATACGTAACAGCCCCCTCTCTAAGTTGGGATGCCATGCTACGATACATACAAGTTAAGCTTCAACTTTTAACATATGTGGATATGTTAAAAAGGGAATAAGAGGCGGCACTCCGCCACTGCCCAATGTAGCAAAAGAAAAGCTGTGGCAAACAACAAATTCCTACGACTTTGGACCCCGGACTTTGGACTTCGGACTTTGACCTTTGACCTTTGACCTTTGACCTTTGACCTTTGACTTATGACCTTTGACCTTCGATCTTTGACTTGTACACGTGGTAATAAAAATTAAAATTATTTATTCTTATAACGTTTATGAATATTAATGATAGTATATTACCAAGGTCGAGAAGTAATTTTTCTCAGTCGAGCATTATTATAATCCCTGAGAAAAACTTCTCTACCGTGGTTTGTATACTATTTTTTCCACTACAATGATATTTTTTGGATTTTTTTGGGTATGTATTTGACATTCATTATGTTAATTGCAATGTGAATTTTAAAACTTTCAAGTAGCGATGAAAACATGAAAAATTCGTTTCATTTAACACTTTGATTTCAAAAACTATTAAATTGATTTTTAGGCTAACTTTAGAATAGGTATTATTGCATATAGCACTAATTAATATCAAAATATTTATTAAATAACCTTGAACTATTTCAAACGAAAATATATAGAGAATTACTTACCCCTATTTTATTTGATTAGGTCGACTTTAAATATATACCACCAGTTAAATGTTTGCTGTCATATCAATACTAACGGACAAAACATAGAAAACAGAAATGTAACATGGCAGTGTTGCTACATAACTAAAAGCACCTCATTAGGTGGCGCGATAATTTGAACCTAACAACATCCATCTTTCCATTTCCTAGTTATTTTTCGGCATTTTTTTAATATTAACCTTAATTATGATACTTTAATGGGAATCTATTTCCAGTGGTATCAATTGAACAAAAGGTACTTGATAACAGCTAGAGACAAATCAATTTTCCTAACTGCTTTATTTTTTTGTAGAAATCAAAAATTAAAATATTTTTTTTCGGTATAGATTTCTTAACGAGTTAAAAAGAAACAATCTAGCGTCAAAAATCTGGTTCAACTTGAATTTCATTGGTATAAAAATAAATTACTCTTAAAAAGTAGTATGAAAAGCAAATAAAAATAAAGTTTCTCGTTAACTCTAGTTTTGTGTATTGATCCTCTGTTTAATATGTTTAAGACGTAGATAACTCTGCCGAAATGAAACGTAGAAACAACTTACTTTTATCAATTGGAAAATTCCTAATGAATTCTGGTAGTTAAAAAAGTTTGTAGCATCTGAACATTCGACTTGCTGCCTAGAATAATAATATATGTCTTGGGGCAGGAGGTCAAAGTTTATCATCAAACCACAAGAGTCTTTAGCAGTCCCCGCAACTAAGCTGCACGTGGTCGGAGTTTAAATCTTCTACTTATTATAAAAATGCGAAATCCCCTTTTTAATTAGCCATATCAAAGGCGACAGTTTAATACTGTATAAGATGGCTTGTTGTCAATTTTTAAATTGTTTTCGGGATTAGATAGGACAGCTTTTACTGAAATATAAATTGTGCATTTTTTAATTATTCCAAACGTTATCGCAAATGAAATATCATATCTAACCTAACCTTATTAAGTTATGGTACATGGATTTTCAAAAAAAATATTTCTTGCATTTAAGAATGTAATGTGTGAATGTAACTAAAGATCCAAATTATTATGATACAATATTTTTGTTTAGTTATAGCTTTGTGTGATAAAAACATTTCCAACGAATTCGGAAAAAAATCTCTTTTATTATAAAATACAATGGGCCAGAAAAGCGTCTAATCATTTCCTTTATTAAAGAGATTAAAATGTCAACTTACCAACAACATGAAGGAATCCAAATTGGGTTTTGGCTGTGACAGTATTGATTTGACACATGTAACGCCCTTTGTCCTCTTCCTGAACGTTATTAATATGTAGAAACCATGTTCTGTGTTTATCGTGAGTCACGCTGATACGTGGATTTCTGGTTATCACGTGATTATGAACCGTCAGTATAGCGGATTGCTCGAAGTGCATCCAAGCGACCTGAAACAATTTTTTTATGTAAAACCAAAATACAATAGGAAGAGCTAAAGTAGAATAGTGGTCGTAAACAATCTTAGACCAGGAAGAAGTAACGCGAATGGGGAGTTAATTTAGTCCGAGAGCTTAAGACCTTGCCAAACTGTAATAAGGAATAAAAGGAAACAAAACTATATTAAAAGACAATATACGTAAGAACGTAACTGCATACTATAGTATATAGAGTATAATGCAACATTTTTATATTAAGAAGTTTAATTCGTCTTGTGGTGCATTATATCTTGTGTATTATAAACATTATATATACCACATGAAATCCAAAATTTCCTGTTGCCGTCTAAGTGCCGACAAGGGCGGATACTTCGACCATTCTCTCATGAATTAAATTCTTTTCCCAAATGTTGCCCTGCGTTTAATCTTATTTAAAAAATATATGAAATGTCAAAATTGTTTATTCCTTAATTGCTCAAATATAAAATTTATTATTTTGGTAAAATATCCAACGGAGTTAATGTACAATTTTGTACCATAAATCTAAGGCCTCCCCTTTTTGAATTGTTTTTCAAATTTGAAAAATGTTAAATAGTTTTGAGATATTTGCAAAAAACCAAACCCCATCATCTACACGCTATTCTGAATTGAATGACAACTCGTTTATATTTTTCGGAGGCGGAAAAAATGTACTCTATTTTAGTTCTGAGACTTCTTACTACTCCATATTTTTTAAAAAACTTTTTTTACATATTCTACTTTTGTATCTGATTTTCTATAATTTTTGATATTTTTTTCTTAAGCTATTACTTTTTTATTACATAATTTTTCTTTTCTTCTAAATTTCTACTACTATACTATATGTTAATTCTTTTCTATTTCGATTTCAAATTGTTTCTTAACAATTTCATTTTCTGTATCCTAATTCTTTTATGCCTTCCTGTAGATATGTTCACTATATTTAATTCTAGTGTATATTGTCGTTGCTCCAGGTTTCTTCCATTAAGGCCACTGACTTGATTATTTACCATTCATCCATTTGATCTTTTTTTCTCTACTTTTGTACTATTCTTTTGCTCTCCACACAGTGTGAAGGAGTACAGGCATCAACGGCAGAGGAGAGGCACTTCAGAATTTGCTATTGAAAACAATCTAGAGATTGCAAATAGAGGCCATGAACTGACCTTCATAACTAAGACAAGAAGGGAGGTCATTGGCATTACACTAGGCACTGTAAGGGCGTGCTCGTTGTTGCGGGAGTGGCAAGTCTCACGGGAGGAGTCGCTCTCTGACCACAAGCACATAACATACATGCTGGGTGGGAAAACCACGAAGGAGAGGACATACCGAAACTCTAGCACCTGTGACTGAGAAACTTTTAAAAAAGGATATCAACTAGGCACTGGAGGATTATCTCCCGAAACCGAAAAATGAAATTGAGATGGTGTTGGAATTCCTGACACACACACAATCAAAGCATACAAAAAAACTGCCCTTTAAAGCTAAATAAAGAGAACCTAAACGCCGACTGGTGGAATAGGAACCTTTGTAAGAAAAGAGCAGAAGTCCGCAGAATTTTTAACCAGTCCAAAAGAACTGGCAATTAGGAAGCCTTTAAGGCATCCAAAAGTGAATACGGCTACTCTGTAAGGAATTCAATGGGACAAATTTTTGGGACAAATTCTGTAAGAATATAGAGAGTATTTCTGGGTGCTACAGAATCAGTAAAATCCTGCAAAGGGAAAAGCAAGGATGTGCTGGGTATTTGAAAAATGAAATTAGGGAGTATGCCAGCACTGAGGAGGAGACCTTAGACTTATTACTAAACTGGCACTTCCCAGGTTGCTTACTTAACCAAAGTCAGGAGGGGGGAACTGGGGTGGCCTTAGCAGCAAGGGCCACAAAGCAGAACTGGACTTTGGCAAAGTTGTAAACCGAATCAAACTTATATGGACTTGAAAAGTTTTCGGTCACACAAGCAGTTGGACCGGATGGCGTATTCCTGGCCCTTCTTTAGAAGGGACAGGATGAGCTAGAAGGCGCGCTGTGCCAACTACTCCGTGCCATTGGGGTATGTACCAGTAAAATGGAGGTATACAATAGTCGTTTTCATACCCAAACCGGGTAAAGCATCAAATCTTCTAGACCTATTAGTCTGACATCATTCTATCTAAAAACTTTAGAAAAGATGATTGACAGATATATAAGGGACGATGTATTGGTAAACAATCCGATACACCGAAAAGAATTCGCATAGCAAGCTGGAAAGTCCTGTGACACTGAGATTAACAGTTAACTCCTGATGATGCTAACATATTTAGCGAAACGTACGTAGAGTGTTTAAATAGCGTAGTTTTGATTATTGGTGACGATATTCTTCAAAATTGTTGAAAACCAAAGGTTCCAAATTCCCACTTCCAATAAAATAAGACATATATTTTTTAAACTGTTTAAGGAAGGAATTTCTTGGAAAATAAACGCAACAAGGGATCAGTTTCCAAGTAGCTCGGCTACTTCGTTGCGATATTCAACAGCTGTAGACTCACTGAAAATAGTATGACGGTGAGCTAATGTAACATAACCGAAGAATTAGAAGCAAACTTCTTGCCACTCCCTACTATTCAAGATCCTCTTCATTTGTAACTATGCCTGCCTTATAATTCCACCATTCCACTAGGTCCACAAGAACATTTGTTACTATTGCAACGAAATCGACTGAAAAATCCAACCATGCTTGTTGAACTATTTTTTAGAAACTCGACGGTTAACTTACCGGAGGTGACACCGCCTAATATTCCGGGAGTACAATCAACAATGTCCCATACTGTTTTCCGACAGAGCGTGTCACAGAGCTCATTTTGCTCAACTTAGATACAAAAAAAGGTTCTTGACCTAATAAAATACCTGTCATCTTTCTTAAACATTGTGCTACAGAGCTGACACTTATCTTGTGTAGGTTTTTATACGTCTTATAAAAAAGAATTATTTCCTTTTAGCTGGATTGCAGCCAATACCCAAAAGGGGTAAAAAGACCTTAATAAGCAACTACTAACTAGTTGCACAGCTTCCAGTAATATCAAAGTAGAGAAAAATATCAATCAACACGTTTTAAAATACTTGGAAGGTTTAAAATCCTTAGTGGCCATCAATATGGATTTCGAAAACAAAGATCTATATAGGGGACATCCTTAACTACGCCACCCAACCCTGCATGAGCGCGATTAAACAACATGGAAAGTTCTGCATGGCCCTGCTAGACATCTATAAAGCATTTGTCTGTATTTCGCACGATATTATTGCGTTCCATTGTCAAAAATTTTGCATATGCCTTTCTAGGTTTTTACGGATTGTTCATTGCAGGTAGCGATGGATGGTTTTCTTTTTGACATCAACGTCGGTTTGTCGCCTACACTTTTTCTCGTTTATATTGATGACGGGATGAAAAAAACCAATCTATAGCTTTGGCGATAACATTTCGCTCGTGTCCTCCGCTGCCTTGGATGCCCGAACAACAACAGCCTGTGTACGTCTTTGCAAACAACAAGAAGTTTTAGATCTCAATAAAGACCTGGAAGTAATTTTAGCTTGGCGTGATAGTAACCAAGACTTTGACTCTAAGAAAACACAGGCAACCATTTTAGTTATGCCAATAGTTGCATTAAATCACAGTTGTCTTGACAGTACCGTAGCCATCTGTCATTAGATGTTTTTGTATATTATTGCAACTTTCTAAACCATTAAAAAAAAATTATTGGTAGCTGCACATAAAATATTGTACGCGCCACACTCGAAAAGTGAATTTACAGAGCTCGCATGCTTTCAGTGCCCCACTTTCCGAGCTTGACACGTAATAGTATATTACATAGCAAGTGTGGTAAGAAGCCTACTACACATTATTTCGAAGTTTACGATAAAATATGACTTTCCAAGCTTGACACGTAAATAGCTATTTTAAAACCATTGTCACCTTTTATCTTAGATCAACAAATTTAAATCGCATTGTAAAGACGATGAAACGGTAGCATTCTAAATCCATTACAATCATAATCCAGTCATTCTTTGCGAAACTCTTGTCTTTATGGTCACGTACATCAATGAATATGAAGAATTGTGCGTAGTGCTTTTAAAAAACAGTCTGTCCCTTTCTCCTAATTTATTACCTAAATATTTTATTGTGGGGTAAGTGTTTAATATTATAAAAGGTTTTTTTGCTAACTTATAATGATTCTGTTACTGTAATTGTGTACTTCGTTTGTAAAAAAAATGAAGCGTACTAAAAATGCTAATATATGATATCTAATATAAATAAATGCTTATAATGATAAATTAAAACTTGCCAAAATAATTAAGTTGTAGTTTTTATTTACAAAAAATGATATAAAATCTAGCTTATAATCTGTGGACTATGCTATTTGAAAATTTTTTTAAAAAAAGACAAATTTCGGCAGGCGTCTTTTATTTATACTTTTTTTAGTTCGATTTTTAAACTATAAAAAAATCTGATGTTTAACTGCTATAAAAAAGTTACTAAAGCTCCATGATGGTGAACTTTAATAAAATTTGAGGGGCTTCTCTTGTCAGAAACTGATATGAATAAGACAATCCCACAGCGACTGTAAAGGATTTATGGAAGTTCATATATTCATCTTGGTTGCGATAAGAGGATGTACGTGTTAAGAATTGCAATATCCCGGTATTAAACAGATTACAAAAGTTTAGTATAAAGTAAACTGAGCAAACACCAAGAAGCGGTAAGGTTTTGGGTAATTAAGTATCCGTTAAAACTAATTGTCGAAAGTCACTCTCCGGTTCGCAGTCGCAGCTTCAAATATACCCGAAGATTACGAATATGTTATAAAGGGTCCCAAGTCATTTACATCGAGATAAGTTTAGTTTACATTGATTTGGATCTTATTATTTTACAATTAGGTGTGTCGTATTTCCTTTTATTAAGAAAAAAGAAAATAATAACAGAAGCATATAAATAAATAAATAAAAAAACGTATGTTAGAAAAATATAGTACATACTACGTAAATCACTAGAAGCGAAAATATAAGTGTAAAATAGTACTTTGTCCAACATGTGTGGCGGCCGAAGTTTGAACACGACGCCGTAGGCGGAGTGCTCAATCGTCCGAGTGCGATATGGCCAATCCACACGAGTTGAACAGTACATTTTTTCTACAACCCACTAAATTTTTTCTACGACCCACTAAAACTACAAAATATTATGAATTTTATTAAATGATATAATAACTTCATATTAACAATATTTAATTACACAAACATTTTAACTGAGTCATAATTTAAATTTAACTATAACTTCATATTAACAATATTTAACGACACAAACATTTTACCATTATATACGAATTTAAATTTAACTCTTTTGTATATTAAATTGTACTAATTTACGACATTTTCTGTATATTAAATTGTACTTACGACATTTTCTGTTATGTTTTTTATTCCGTTTACCAATTTCCAATCTATGAACTTTTTATAACAAAATTTATATTTGCTCTTCGATTTTTTCGGCAATAGTATGTTGTACGTTTCTTTTGCGACCAATCGAATTTCTGGTGGAGTACCGTTTAATGATTCTTCACTAGAACCGGTCATTTTTACAAATATTTCTATACTATTACAAAAATAAATTTGACAGTTCTTTTGACAAATTATTTAAAACTAAAAATAAATAGGTGCCAGGTTACTAAATGTGAACTCTGATTGGTGGATTTTATATATGTTAATGATGAACTCTGATTGGTCGCTTTCATATCTAACGCTGATGATGAACTCTGATTGGTGGAAGTTCATATCTCATGCTAATGAAGAACTCTTGATTGGCGGCGTTCATATCTCACGCTAATGAAATTAAATCCGTTTCGTAGACTGATATTGCCTACATATACATTCTGTAAAGTGTGCGTAGAAAGACAATATCCATGTGGGTGTAGAAAAACAAAATTATAAATATAGAGTATTAATTAGAAGTAACTGATTTGAGAAAATAGTATGAAAACGTTGAAGATTAAAAAAATCGTCCACTCGGCCAAGGCATACAACAATTTGTAGAAGAAACAGGAAAATATAAAACTACAGATTAATCCGAAGAGAACATCAGAAGCAACAATCATTCCGGCAAAAATGATTATGCTAATGATGACAATATAAGACTAGAATTTATACTACTTTGCAGTTTTGGACTTAGTTATTCATTCTATGAAGGGTAAGAATAGAATAGAATTTAGGCATAATTACTAATAGGAAATTTGCGAAAATTTGCATGTAAGGAATAATTCAAACTGAAATATTTTTAAGTATATCCTATATATTTTTTGAGTTTTCCTAAGATTTTTCAATCCTATTGAACTCATATGAAATTACAATAAATTGAAAATTGTATTATTTAACTTTAAGGGAATATACATGGTGAGTCATAACTAAGTACAGATTATTTGGATCAAAGCACACTTTCATAAATGAAATAATATTTGATACCCTCTTAAAAAACTCTGAACGGTTCAATTGCGTTTTCCTCGAAAACGCTTGAAATTAAACAAGAGTGCCAATATTACGTAAAACTAATGTTTACGTCTGATTTTATAATCAAAATCACTATTATTTCATCATCAGGAATCATCCACTTGGCGCCCCCTGTAAAAAAATGTAAAATAATAAATAGAATAATATTCCTAATCTAAAGTTATGTCTCTGTGCCGATTTTGATAACAATTTATAAATATACAGTGAAATTATATTAGCAAAAACGGAAACCAAATTTTAATTTTAACACCCTGTATATTTTTCTACAGCAACATTTTATTCAGGCACATTTGGTCCAAATAACCTACCCTTAGTTCCAATAGTTATGACTCACTCTGCATACCGTTTTTTTCCCAAAAACAGAAATTTTTGAATTTTTTTATACATGTAATCGTGAATTTATTTGAGAAAAGTGTACTTGTTTTAATGTAAAAATTTAGATGTTGACAATAGAAAAATATAAATAATAGAAAAAGTTGTGGCAATTTTCCAAAAATGGTTTTGTTTTTGATGTGAACATGATATGCCATGAATGGCTTAACTGAAAACAAAAATTTGTTGCAGTTTTTAATTAGTTGTGTTTTGTTTTTGGAAAAAAACCGTTGTTTTGTAAATAGCAACGGATTTGCCAAAAATTAAATTTTCAAAGTGTTCAGAATTTCATTAAATGAATCATTATGTTCAAATGAAAGTCTCTTCTTAGAATAACAGCACGTCAGCAACGCGGGAACATAACAAAAAATTGAAAAAAAAATTCGACAAATCGGCAATATTGTTTTTATGAAATCGTATACATCGCAACGGTACATTTAAAAAAACACCATGGTACATTTTAAAAAACACCATTTGGATATAATCGTGTTTAAAGTTTTTAGTGTATAGTGTATCCCCAAGGAAGTAAACCCGCTTTGAATAGCTGTATCTTTGGTTCTATAAAGCCCCGATCTCTGTGAACATTTCCACAGACATTTTTAGGAGTATGTTCTTTCGAAATATTATATGAAAAGAAATTCAATTTTTTGATCCTCAAAAAGATATACAGGGTGTTTCATAGGTAAACCGACATATGTTATCCAAAAATAGGTGATTTTAGGTGATTTAGGTGATTCCAAAAAACCCATATTATATGGGTCTAACCCCGCCTCATAACTGAGTTACAGGGCGTTTTGTCAATATTGCTCATTTCCCCCAACCCTTGTTTTTTCGGAACCACACTATATATTTAGGTATTTCATATTTAGTAACCTTGTTCTGGTCTATTAGGACATCCCACTGATATAGTAACCAAAATTGAAATTCAGGTCTGGCTTCAAAAAAAAATTATCAAAATTATTTTCATGATAACAGCACCCTGTATATCAGAATTAAAAAAATTGGTTTACATATTAGAATGGAGCGGAAAAAGTTGAGTATGAATTCATATTTTTTAATAGTGTACATTTATTTCGCTATTAAAACTTTAAACTCAAAATTGTTAATTTTCGTCGAATTCGTGCATTATTGGTTAGTATGGGGTTTTAGCGATCGTGATCCTAGTTTTAAAGAAAAATAAATATTATTTTTTGATATAACATTTTGGGTTTTATTTAAAAAATAACTAATTGTTTCAATAATAGTAATATTACAAATTTATTGGTATTTTTCGAAGGCAAATACAGTAAAAAAGTCCGCACCATATGGAAAAAATATTTATTTTTCATTTTCCATTAAATTGTTATTATGGTTTAATACCACTTAAAGGGAATATTTAGTAAATAATAACAAAAAATGTGAGCATACGTTTTCAGATATTTTGTGTGGTAAGTTAATTGCATTAATATGTAGAACATTAGGATGTCGAAAAAATGAATAAGGTATTTGTTTGACATACATGAGAAAATGTTTTCTTTCTTTAAAATTGAAACGCTTCTGAGAAACTAATTTTAATAGATGTTGAAAATGTCCACCATTTTGTTCAGTACATTTACGAGCTCTTTGTAATATGTCCTGAGTAGCTTGTCTGATTATTAATGGGTTAGCTCTGATTTCCTCACAAGTATCATCAATTCTATCTTATTGATCTCAGAGGCGTATACTTTGATCTTCAGATATCCTCAAATTTAACAATCCACTGGATTAAAATCTGGCGACCAAGGAGGCCAGGCATGGGGTCCATCCCTACCTATCCACATATTTGGGAAATTCTCTTTTAGAAAATTTCGCACAAATACTCTGTAATGAGGAGATGCGCCGTCATGTTGGAAATGCATTTCTCTAATATTCGAACAGAACCGGTAACATACTTTGCAAAAAATCAAAATAGTCCTCCAGTTAATGTATGGGGTAAGACGTGTGGCCAAAAAGACACCTAAAACACCACACCATACGTTAATCGAGAATTTATACTGCGAATTCGTTTATCTTGTGGCAAAAGAATTTGCGTCAGACCAAACATATGAAGTTCGAAAATTGAAACCCCACCCTGGTAAATTCTTGTAAATTTCCACCGATTAAAATTTAAGTCTTAAGTATTTTCCGGAAAAAATTAGATAAATTAAAAATTTTAATAGTAGAACTAAATGCGCATTTATAACATTTATTCCAGTGTTACTCAGTTTTTCCGTTTTATCAAATATTCATCCAATTTTTAAAATCTGATACGTATACAGAGTGTTGTTTTGGAATTTGACTTAAGCTTTTACATAAGGCGATTGGGCTTTTAAAGCAATACAAATATGTAAGAAATCTACAGGGTGGTTCTAATGTTATGGCTCAGGAAAATGACAATACTTTAATAAATTTTGACTTTAAAAATTTTAGTAGTAGAATTAAATGCGCACTTATAAAAATATTTCAGAGTAACTTAACTTTTTCCGTACTTCTTAAATATCCGGTCCAATTTTAAAAAATTGGGTGTTGTTTTGGAAATTATCAAATTTTACAAATTTTCCTTAAGACGCACCTGGATTTTAAATTAGGTTTTCACAGTGGACGATTGGGCTTTTAAAGCCACACACCTGTACCAAATATGAAATAAATATACGGTGTGGTTGGAAGAAATGTGCGATATTGACAAAACACCCTGTAACTCACATATGAGACGGGTTAGACCCATCAAATGTTTTTTGAAATCACATCAGTGCACTCAATTTTCGGATAACGTATATCTGTTTATCTATGAAACATCCTGTATAACCCCTTAAGTAATTACTGAAGTAAACGATTTAAATTACTAACTTTTAAAACAATTTTTATCGCTACATCAAAATCTTTGGACGTTGCAAGTAATGCGAAGTGGTCAATTTGGCAACAGCACATTTTCAAAAAATTAAAAAATCATACTAGTTCATAAATCTTCTCTCAATGATTCCCAGGGCACATAACTTGGCAAAAGTGAATTTCCTTAAAGTTCAGATAAGTAAGATTCACCCGATTGAGTAGAACAATCTCCATATCAGATTTTCAGTAATCCGAAGTGACTAACTTGACAACATTACATCAAAAAATGGTACCATTAGAATCGACTGAGAGCCAGCAATCGCGACGTTTTTTATATGAGATTTCTAGTAAAGTTCAGCCAAAATCACATTTCAAATAAAACGTAATCCCCGTTACAGGTCAAAGTTTTCATTCAGAGCTTCCTACCGGCAGACACTAAGGACATTTATTAACAACTTCTCTCTTGTATATTGATAGCACGAAACTAGTTTATTCAATTTTAGGCGTGAAGTGATTTTTCAACATTCACAAACGTTAAGCACCAATGAGAAAATCTATACAATATAGTAATTGTGTGTTTAATTTGGTTAACTTAAACATTTGTAAAATTTAATTACGCTAATTAATAATTTATAGAAATTGTTAATTTTTAGTTGTCGATATTTGTGTTTAATCGATAATAGAAATCAGAGTCATGTGACATACCTCTCCTTGGATAGAGATTTTGATAGTTTTTGGGTCTACAGCCGTTTTGTGATTTGAAGCACGTAAGGGTATATAATTTTTTAATAACTAATTATGTTCGGTTAATTAATTAATTTTTGACAATACGTTTCGTGCATTAGCTTATGCGATTATTCCAATGGACAGAACATGATATTTATACCAAAAAATATTCACAAAGTTGAGAAAGCATTAATACACGTATAAATGAAAACATAAAAAGAACGTAATAAACAAAAATATTTAGTTAACAAGTCTGATAAAAATAAATAATTTTATTCAAAATAATTCTTTACCATAAATTCAGACACAAAATCCTAAAATAAAAGTTTTAATTGACACAAGAAGTTCAAGATCAGTTATAAGGCCATCCATTGTTGAAAAATATATTAATACAATCACAGTCAAAATTTCCTCAGGCCGCAAAGAAATTTAATACCAAGCAAACGTACCGTTAATTCGCGGAATTTACTAAAATTTATTGTATTAATTATCCTGCATGATTTTCACGAATATTTTGCTGAAGTTATATAATTAATTAACAAGTTTTTCATTTTCTATAAATTCAAGTAAAAGTTTAGTTAAAAAAATAACCAATTAATTTACTAGATGGAAAAATTTATTTTAAAGAACGAATTTGTTGTATTAGAACTATAAAATCAGGGCCACCCATGTAGTTATTAAGCAATATTTTTAAAATTTCAAAATAAAAATCAGAATAATTACTACTTACTAAGACTCTACAGGGGTGAATTTCAGCCTTAATATATGTTTTGTTTTAACTGGGTTTAATAGTATATCTGCATTAAGGATAAAGAAGTGCAAATTTATCTTTGTTGAGTTTATAGTCCCGAAAAATAAAAAGGGACTAATGAAAATTAAATTTAGTAATTATGTCCAAATGTTGCCTCAAATCTAACAGACGAGTTTTAGAAATTTAATTTAATAAGGAAATAGAGCACAAAGTCAGGTACCATAGAATTTAATTTAAAAGTGACAGGAGGAAACTAGTTTGGGTCTTTATTAAGTACTTCGTTTTCTAGTGCTTGGGAGCTTAGGGAACCTAGCACTATGTATCGATTTTAAAAAGTGCTCGTAAGCGCTGTGCTCCCGATCACAAAGTGCTTAGAGTACAAGCGTCTAAAAACAAATATTTGTTTTATTAAAAGAAGTCTCGACTATCTAAATCTAGCCTGTGTATTAAAAAAAAAATTAAAAAAATATAATCTAACCTATGTTTTAAAAAAATAAATAAAAACAAATATTTCATTCATTATAAAAAGTCTTGACTATCTAAATCAAGCCTGTATATTAAAAAAATAAAATAATAATATTTCCTCGGGATTCGAACCAGGAACTTTTACGTGCAAAGCATACACCTTACCACTGTACCACACGCCGTATAACGATAGTTAATCAAACTTTCAAGTTAACGTACAATAACAAGGTTTTCATGGCGCAAGCGTTAGAATCAAAAGTAAAGTGGAATTTCAGGCGCTAGACGTTTCTGCTTAGAGTGCTTATCAAAGCAGTAAGCACAGTGCTTAGGAACAGCTCTGGGAGATACTGATCTAATGTGTCTACTAACTAAATAAGAATCGACTAACTACAGACCAACAGACAGACACACATTATTAAATTCGAACTTATACCGGGCCAATCTATGTGTAGATTGTTTTTAAAGACGGTTAATAAGATATTTTTATAGAGACGGTGAACCTTTAACATTGACTTAAATACGATATTATATTTATTATGGAGCATCTATTACTGTTTTTAAAATTTAATGTTTTGTAATCAATTAGGTCCTTAATAACATTTCATCAGAAGGCCATCGAATTTGATTGTAGACGTCGATTTAGATAAGAATAAGAAAAAGGTTTATGGGTTTGTTGTCAAGAGAGAATGCAGATTTGGTGAGATTGTTTACAAGAACAATAAAAGTCTGGAAAGCCATAAAATCAGTGGAGCATGTTAATTTAGAAAAGTTTGCAAATATCAGTGTATATCTCAATCAAGTAGAAAAGGGAGAACTTACGTTTCCATCGAATAATGTCAACAAACTTCATTAATTTGACGAAAGTTTAGGACAATCTATTCCCAACAAAACTATATTTTAGATTTTGTATATAAATTTAACGATATAGATTTCTAAGTTACTATCAATACTTTTAATAACTAATAACCCTTAAAAATAATAATTAATTAACCCTTAAAGAATTTGAAAATATGTTATACATACATATATATCAATTTATTTATTTATTCATATACAAATGACTTAAATGGTACAAAACAAATTATAAAGCACGAAATAAAATACAAGAATAGATAAAATTAAATATAAATAGTACCCAAATAAAAATAAATTTACTGAGACGAAAACATTAATTTGCGTTTAGTATACACTCATGCTACCTAAATCTAGTATCACAAGTAAAAAAAATGTTTCCTCACAAATTACTGTAAGATTGCTGATGGTTGTTATGGGTAGTTAAGCTTGTTGTTAAGATATGATAATAAGTTATCGGATTTTTGTAAAATTTGACTACAGATCACACTAAAAGAGTCTGATTGAACTGACAATAGAATCTTAGCTCGTAAACAAACGGTAGGCAATTCGATAATTAAAAACAAGTGTGATGCCTTTTGGGCCACCTTAAATAATAATATATCGTAGTTTATTAAACTAGTTATAATTTAAACAATATAAAGGTTGAGACGTGACTTATGCTTAACGTAATATAGCAAGATAACTCCGACAGGTTGAATGCCGGCCGTTGCCCGTAGGTCAGGAAATGTTTATTGTTATTTTTGTATATATAGGTTATTATCTCTTTGGGAGGGGCCATTTTTGATTCGTTATTCATTCTCGATTCTTGATTGATTTTCGATGAGTTATCGATTTATTATACTGTAGTAAACATGTACTAATGAATAAATTTGTTGTTAAAAGTATCTACTGTTTATCTTCCCGACATTGAGATACTCTACATGGCTACCTTATTATTCCACATCACACAAGAAACCGTACCAATAATTAATAAAGCGAATAGAAGGGGACCAACGATAAAACTTGGAGAGTACCTCAGTGTACAAGTATCTAACAGCATTCTTTTAAGAAGGTTTTAAATTATGTACTTAAAAAGCCTAACATAAAGCATTGAGTTTGTGAAATCCAGAATTCAAATGTATGCATCGGTAGTATATTTGAACGCCCTCTATATGTATAATCGATGATGATATAGAACCATATCGAAATTGTGAAATTTTCCAATTTATTAAAATCCAATTAATATCATCCTAATTGTCACTCGGATGAACATGATATGCAATTATAAATGCGAAATAAGTCGATTTGTTAAAATTCGAGGATAACCGAGGATTCGGAATTGTCAACGTACAGCACAGCATCCGATTTCAAACCTAATAAATATCGAAAAAATTTCAGATCGAGATAATATTTATCCAATTTATCTGGGATCCGAATTTCGAACATCACTTAAACAAACACAATCACTTAAACTGAATCATTTCGGTTCAATCAGCACGAAAGAAGTGCCTTCCATGATACTCTAAAATAAAGGTGTCGCCAGCAAAAAAGCCTTGGTAATGAAATTAGTTTAAATTTCAACAGTGGCTATACATAAAAACGATTGAATAAACGCTTCATTTCTATTTACTTATATTTAGGTGTTAATTAAGTAAAATCTGTATTTCATACAAAACAATATTTTACTAATAAAGTTGTAACTATTAAAATATGTATTTGATCGAAAAAAATCGTATTTTCTAAATATATCTCAATTTTAATCTATGTTCACCGTTTGATAAAGATTTTAAAAACTTACAAATTGGTTTGTATCTGGTTTCTTTTTTGTTTTTCCAGAAACTTGCTTAAAGTAAAGGTGTGTTAAAAATATATAATTTCAAAATGTTTAACATATCAGACTTCAAGTATTTTGACTGAACAGAATGAACCTGTCATCTGAATTTGGAAAATGAGACTTTTGTATTATACTTTAAATTTGACCATGTAACATAAATTTTGTAACGCTAATTTTGTAACAGTAAAACTACTCCCTTAGTTGGGCATTGAGATAATAGAAGTAAAAACCTATCAAAAATAAGGATTAAATAGGCGGCAGTCTATTCTCAATAATATTAGAGTCCTGAAGAATAAAAAAGCGACCGTTTGTTTCCCAAAAAAATAAATTTGATAATTATATAATGTCAAATGAAATACGAAACTGACTAATAATTAATAAAATTTCGGCCTCAAAAATATACTGGCGCCTGTTAAAAATAAACACAATCATAGTAAAAGTTTGATATATTTCATCAAGTAAACGCAAAATAAAAAGAAAGATAAACCCAGGCAAACATTTTTTTTAAATGTAAATGTTGCGGAACCCGAAATAAGTATGTAAAGACGCTTGATTCCCTTGGCTACATCACTAATTTTACTTGGTGTCAACTTAGGCAGAAATATGTCATAACAAAATCACGTTGCAAGTATGGACGAAAGAGCTTCCCAAAATTTAGGAACACTGTTTCGCACACGAAAGCTTTATAGTCTAGTCGAGAAGTGAGTTTTCTGCGAAAAATTGTTAGAAGGGTAGGAAAAATATGAGCGATGGCTCATTCGACGCGGATTGCAATTATGAGAAATATGTCATGTCGATTTTTTCCTGCAAATAAAAATTGTAATTTTTATTAACACAAAACAAAAGAGAAAAAAAGCCTTTTAAGTGTTTGATGGTAACTTAAAAACTATACAAGATAGGGGGAATTGCAAAAAATATCCTTAAAGAAGAGGAAATTTCCAAAAAAAAAACTTCTAATTCCCGAATCTCTAGCTCTAATATTTATTTATAACTGAAAATAGGGTTCCACGCGACCGTTTCGGGATGAGTACGCTGCCTCTATTGTGACTACCACATCTAAAATAATTAATTTAAAGCACTAAAAATTGATTTAAAAATTTGAAAAAATTATTGTGTCGTTTCAACACTCGGATAAAGAATGTCCCGTTAGAAAAAAAATTTTAAATGCAGTTTTCAAAAGGCTAGTCTATTGTTAATTAACTATTTTTTTTCATACTTCTGTCTTCATTGAAAGCTGGATAATTGTTTAAATAATCACCCTAAAAAAATTTTCGTCTCTTTGAGTATTTTCTATGAGTGTACTCAATAAGATGACGCTATTAAATTATTTAAAATTTGTTTATATTGTTTATAACGAGTTTTCTAAGATAACAAAAAACGAAAAATCGTAAAATTGTTGTTAATTTTTTTTTTCTCAGGTACTTTGGTATAGCTGTTTTTATATTAGAAATAAGGATTATACTATTCTGGGCAAGATTTTTTAACGCTATTTGTTTATATATTGTTTATAAACAAATAGTTTACTTTAATATTTTTGAAAAAATTTTTACCATTCTGTTGTTTAGGATCAATGATGATTTTTGAAAAAAAAAAAATTTTCTAAAAAAATTTTCTTATTGTTTATAATCTTTTTTTATATCGGGATTGTCATCACTTCGAAATGACCTTCCCGATATCGTGTTTTCCAGGTAGTACAATTTTCAGCGATTGAAATCCAACGTGAATTACCATTTTCGTGCACCTCGCACCGCTTTTGAAGTGGTTTGAAGGATTTCCTATTATGCGTGTATCCATTAACAAACAATTGCGTTGGTGATTTTAATTAAATTACCCTAATTTAACACTTAAAGTTTTGTAGCACGTACTCACCACTTTTAGAGACGAATTCATAGCAAACAACAAAAATTAAAAATATAAAAAGCAAAATTTTTTGGCCAAACTCAGTCTATTTGCACATCTCGCATAAGCATAGTCTCGTCGTCATCGCTATCGACACCTACACAAGAAATATATGGGTCTATTTTTTACAAATGGAACATACTTTTAAAAATTTAGAATAAAATCCGTAGGCAGTACCGACCTTCAACTTCATCAGTTTCACTGTAAGTCAAAGAACCTTCTTCTATGTTTGAACTAACTTTTGAAAAATTTTGGTTTATTATTTTGAGCAAATACAGTGCGAACAACTTCCTACTTTTTTCCTTTTTTTCTGGTTTTAATTTTTTTTGACTTAGAAGTGGATATATTTCCTTCGTCTCCAGGATTACTTTCAATTTTTCATTAGATTGTTTTTCTTGTTTAGAAATGGTAAGGTCCAAATCATCCTTATATATGAGGTTGAAGAGAGAATTGCCACATCTTACCCGTTTTTTTGAAATGACTTTCGTGGTTTGAGAAACCTTTGGGATATGTTTAATATCTGTTACAATTGAAACTACTATTCTTTACGTCTGCAGCATCATTCAGTGTTGCTTCTGTATTTATTGGATCATTTTTAGTTGTAGACGCATCTATTGAAGTTTGTAGTTTGGCAGTTGGACTTTGGGGTTGAGTTAATTATTGACTAAACGATGTAACGAACGGTATAAAATGAAATACAAGTTAATAAACAGGTCATATTTCGATTTTACGAAAACCATTTGATTTTAATGTTTTAAAACGTGTTTAAATTTGGTGTAACCTTTGAGGGTTTACTTCTTAACAATTTACGTGTTTCGTGTTCATAGTAGGTGCTTAGTGGTTTCATAAAACTGAAGTCTACTGTTTGCAAACAATGAGGAGGTAGGCACTAAAGACTACACCATTTTCGCGAACCATATTAATTAGAACAAGACTTTTCGTATAAGTAGAATGACCATCTAATATGAGAAACACCTGGCGATTTTCACCGTTTTCAGTGGAAAATTGTATAAACTGTTTGAACCAAATTAAAAATAATTCTGTCGTGATCCAAACCGAGTCACTTTTCCACCATTGATCTAGGATGTGAAATATCAACATCGATGGTATAAAGGACCCTGCTTCAGAGAAACAAATTTCTGCTGTTGCCTCTTTTGGAAATTTGGACCGAGATTTCGGTTTAACTTGTATAACAGTCTTATCACAATTGTACATTCGATCCCTAGTTAGCTTTAATTTTTCGGCCGTTTCAGTTAAAAGCCTAAAAAATTGGCACACCACAACGCGATTAAAGCCCATAGCTTGAGTACTGGACGTCTCTTCGGGTTTTCGTAAGCTTAATGTTGGGTACCAAACAAGAACTTCTCTATCCAGTTTGGTCCAGCCATTTGACTGATGACATTGAACTTACCAGAGTACTTATTTTTTCGACCAATTGAAACGCCAGTCGTCGAAAATTAATTAAATCGAAATAATCTGGACTAAGCAATTTACTCGATCTCTTGATCGACAGTAAGAACTTTTGGGAATTTTTTTTGCTTTTGTTTATTTTAAAAGAATTTCTTTCTAATTTTTTGATCATATCTTTTTAGCTTTCGACAAGATACAAAATGCTGAACAGACGCTTTTTTCAAACCCATTTCACCGTTAACAACAGTATGAACAACATTTTTTATGGTTTCAATATCCTCTACCTATTTCCCACAAACAACCGATAAATATCTATATTTACCGTAGTGATTATTCAAATTATTACCGGGGTGCCATTTTGCTTCGGCCCGTTGCGCCCCAAACGTAATATAAAAGAGATTTTTCAAAAAACCAAGTTTTATGATTCAGATAAATGGCGTAAGATCAGGTATAAATAATGTAAAATATTGTCCATTAAATACTATTTATGTACTTACCCCAGTATCAATTTTTTTCAACACTCGTATGTTTCGCTAACTGGGTTAGAATCATCAGGGGTTGATGATAATCTGAATATTATGACGACAAACAGAACTTCAACTGGTCGGTGGCTTTCGTACTACTGAAGCAGTGTTGCCAATGCCCAAACTTGAAATTATACGGTGGCTGGTTACAAAAGATACGCTTTTTGTGGGCCTTTGTAGATTTAGCTTTGCAGCCACAGCTGTTCAGTCAGAGTCAGACAGATTGCCAAAAGTTCCAAAGTGCATTTCAACAATACAAACAATATCGGTTCGGTAAATCCCCGGTTTCGGGCCTATTTTCATTGGTCAATGACATGGAGCGTGGCCTTCTCTAAAATCAGCCACCTACCAGTCAGCCACTGTAGAGTAGAAGACACACTGAAACAACTAAGTTGTCCAAATAAACTCAGGAATGTCTAAACTTATTTCTAAAATAAGTGGAAATCCAAAAAGATCCATAGTTTTTCCCAGAATGTAACGAAATTATACGGAATTTCAAAGAGTTAGAAAATGATACGCTGGCAAGTCAAAATATACGAAAATCGTATAATTATACGCAAATCGGCAATACTATACTGAAGCGATTTTGGTTTTTGTTTTGTGATGACCCGATAAAGTATGTTCGAGTCGGTAATACCAGAATGTTTTGATTAGTTATACCGGTTGTGAACGGTTTTAGAGGGGGATGACTACTATGCCATTCTGCCTTTGGTTCCTCTATATTAAGAATTTAACAAATTCAAAATATTTTTAACAGTTTAGATATATTTCAAAGTACTTTGACCCAATCAGAAAAATCTACAATTTAACTTCGACATTTCATTTTCGATCTCAGTAAATAAAAATTGTTTATTTCAAGTTTGTTTCCTAGCGTATAAAAATTATAACTAAAATATTACTTACTTTATTTGCATTGTAATGTTAAAAGGCGCCATATGCTATCTGGCTTTCGAAAAATATCGGTTTAAAATATAGCATGTCACAACTTTTGAAAATTTCTATCTATATGTTTGTTGGTATCAAATCACTTTTAGACTTAAATATTTTGACCAAAGCGAAAGAATAATACATCAGAAAGTGTATCCAGTCTTCTTTTATCAGGAAATTAAAAAACTTTATTGTTTCAAGGTATACCTTAACTATGACACTTCTCTACGTATTGTTTCCCATTGTATCAAGATATAAATAAACAAAAACAATTCCAATTGGTTGGCTTTCAGCTGAAAACACCGCGGTTTGTTTTACTGGATTGTAGAAGTTTAGGAAAGTTTTTATTTTAACTACAAGAACTGCTTCAACAAACAATTATTCGTTTAAATTAAATTTATAAAGATTAAATTAAAAATAGGAATTTCTTTAAAACTTAGTTTATAATTAAGCTAATTAAGTTATAAACTGATTCATCCATATTTTGCACAAACCGTTTTAATTTAAACATAAAACTATTGTAATTACAATAGCCATTATAACTAGATGTTTGGATAAATGTTCTGATTTAATTTTAAAAACATTGTAAATAATTTTCATAAGTATTGGCATAACTTTGCCCTCTAAAATAGCAGCAAATCCTTATTTTATAATCCAGTAAAATATTCATTGTAAATAAAATGTGAAAAAAGTTATTTTTTAACGAGATATAAAAGAAAAGTAAATTCGAACTGTCTGAGATCCTCAAACCCCTTTAATTTAGTCGAAAATGATGCATGTTGATTAAGTAAAATATTTCGCAGCGGTAAAATGTGACAATAGGTATGGGAAATTTGAAATTCAAAATGTCGAGAAAAGTTTCTGGAATTCATGTAAAATTCAATGAACTGCAGAGAGCAAAATTTGTATTCTCGTTTCGAATAAAACCTTAAATTATCTTTTAAAGTGTACTAAAAAGATTTTATTGGGACAAGTTCACGAAATTTCTGAAAATATTCTTCTTTATGAAGTAAACTTTCGGACAGTCATTTCGTGAACAACTTATTATTGTAAAGATAAATGATCGAGTCAAACTTATATACAATTTAATAATAGATCGTTATTTAGGCATTTACCTTACATAATTACGTGTATTTGTATAATAGCTAAAATATTATTTAACGAAACTATTTTACGAAGATTTAGTAGTAATTTTGATTAGGTATTTAATTCTGTCCCATTAAATTATTATTATGTATTGAATAACTTATATTAGTGCAGAAAGAAGTTTTCTGAAGAGACCTTGCAACTGAGGCCTTTAAATTACAATACAAAGAAGAAGAAATTGATCATTAAAAATAACATAGCAGCACAAATAAAAAGTAGAATATAAAACGGATCAAAGTAGTGGCATCCTATGGATTTTAGGTAACTGAAAGGTAACTGAATCCATGGTAAGAATTCAGTCATAGTTAGTGATGGGAAGAATCGAATACTGATAAAAATCGAGAACTTGACTGAGAACCGAGTACCAAATATATTCAACTCAATATTCGGTCGGATCAGGTTGTTTACTAACTTTAAATATCATCGTAATGCGTTTTTTACATCTTGTGGGTAAAAAATACCGAAAAATGAACAGAATTGGTCTCTTTTGGTCCGCTGTGCCCAATACTGAACAGTTGGCGATGGGTTGTACAGAGTAGAATACCCAAAAACCCCGCCCAAAAAGAGTGGATATTTCGGTAAACGAGAGTAGTCAAATACTCTGGATTTTGTGTCTCTGAATTCGAATCCGAGGTCAGAATTTTGAAATTAGCTTTTGCTTTCCTCCTAGTTTTAAAAAATATATTTTTTATATTTCTGGATATCAAACATGTTATGAAATCATACGAGCTTATTCGGCAATTTTGACAAGGGACTAACATTATTCGGTTCAAACTACTTATGAAAAAATCCTGATTTTTTGGTGTTTTGCAGCTCTGGAAACATTTTCTAACATATGGAAGATACCAAAATATTTTTTTGTCAAAATAGTAGGGACTCTATACAGATCCTCTCCCACGTAAATAATTCAAAAAATAGACAATTTTCTATGTAATTTGAACCGCTGCATGTTAATCTCCTATCAGAATCGCCTACAGAGTTTGATAACATGTTATATATCACATGCTTTTTGAGGTTGAGAAGAAAACTAACGCTATTTAAAAAATTCTGGCCTTTTGGTTGCTGAAACATCCACTTTTTTTGGCTAGTTTCTTTCACACATTTTACAATAACCAAAAAAAAGGATGTGACCACTCTGATCCACCCTCCTTCCTATTTAGGGTTCCGTATATCAAAGAGAAAAAAGGAACCCTTATAGGATCAGTTCGTTAACGAAATCACTAGATACGGCCATTTATGCCGCATATTTTTATACTCGTAAATAAATTTAAACCTGTAGGGTAACATGTAATTTGGAAAGAAGCAAGATCTCATAGCACAAGTAGAGAAAAAATTTAAAACTCGTTAATTTGTACTTCTATCACATAAAAAAATATTTTTTTGCGATTATAAACTTACATTTGCAGTTGTAAAATTGACCGTGACGTAAAATTGATGTATGGGGGAACATTTTTTCAAATACAAAATAATGTTCGGTGCTTTCAAATTTTTGGGGGAAACTTAAAACATCCTGAAAAAAAGGGCTAAAATTGCCCATTATCGGCGAACTATCTACATACAAGTTTGTATAGAACCCTCGGTGTCTGAGTTAGATTTGCACGGTTTTTTTATGAGGTTGTATAATCTTTCGAAAAACACATTGTAGTAAAAAAAATTTAAATACTTTTAGTAAGAAAAAAAAATTACTGCTTACAAGGAAAAAAAACAAACACGTCAAAAAGCCGATTGCGGTACTGTTAAATCGAAGTTTAGTATATATAAGGAAATCGGTTTTTAGTTTTTATATGGAAAAAATCACCTTTCCCTATCTGACCTGTACAATATTTAAAAAAAAAATGTCAGATTGCATCAAATTATTATATTTGAAACAGAAAAAAAAATAATTTAACCAAAGTCTCTTGTTCCTAGAAACTTAAAATAAAAACCTCAACTTTGACATGCTAGAATGCGTTTTTACTTTGCGAACTCAAAAAAGTTGTATAGAAGGAAAATATTGCAATTAAGTATGTTTTTTTTCATTTCAGACAATTGCTACGAGTAATGAATCATATTTTGTCTACACTACAAAATTTTCACAACTTTTGTATCTCATACTAGATTTACCAAAGAATCAGTTTTTATAAATTTTTCAGTTAACGTGCTAATTTTAAAAATTATAAAACAAAGGAATGGGAATTTTTTCCCTAAATTGTGCTCGGTATAATATAATTTTATTAAAAAATTACATTTAGTGATGTTTTTCAAATACGGATCTGGATTTTACCATCCTAATTCATCTAAATTCAATTTGAATGAAGTTTCGTTGGCAAAAAAGCCATTTTTAGTATTTTTTTAATTAAAAATATTATTTTTTTTCTCTTAACAATGACCATAAAATTTTACACATAAATACATATTTTCTCGTTGCCACCATTTCCAGATTTTGCGAATTCTGGAGAACATTAAAAACTCCCTACATGACTTATGCGCTATCATTTTTTTTACATACTCCTGAATATATTGTTTTGTCTGAACTTAATAGGTTTGTTCCCGAAGCGAGTTCCTAACTTGTTATGAACATACTGAGTTGCGCAGTATAAAATAACTCTTCCATTATTTTGTACTACGCAGACTCCTGATCCATTATTTTATAACTGCGCAACTCAGTATGTTCATAAAAAGTTAGGAACTCGCTTCGGGAAAAAGCCTAATATACCAGAGGTCAAAGTTTATAAATAGTTAGGCTTATATCTGGATAGTAAATTGTTATGGACTAAACATATAGAACACATAAAGCAAAGATGTAAAAAAATGATCAATATTCTAAGATATGTTTCTAAGTCAAAATTTGGAGTCGATGTAAAAATTCAAATAATGTTTTACAGAGTTTACATCCGCCAGTGTTGGGCAAAATTAAATTGTTGGTACAATTAAAGATTAACAATTAATTAATTGTTAATTGTGACTATCAGTTGCAGGAGTCGCAATTAACAATTAATTAAATTTTACAAGCCATTATTTGGCTTGACCTGTTTGTACGTTTGGGTCAAATTTTGCATACATATGTAAATCAGATGACAATGCATTATGACATTTTTGTTATGGTCCGACTCTGTTCAAAATTGGTATGTGGTGGTTTTTGGGATCTGAGGTTATAAATTTTTTATCAAAATGAATATATTCAAGAAAATAAGCCCATCATTTTGATAATGGATATATATTGACACCAGTAATTCTAAGTAGAAATTTATGTATTTTTTTAAAATAACTTTACATAGGAAAGTCTCCCGACAAGCTTTTCTGTCATATAAAATTTCATAATATAAAAAAATGATTTGCATCAAAATTTATTTTCTTCTTTTTAGAACATTTAAATAAAAGTTTGTTCAAAAAATATTTATTTTTTACTTCTATTTCTGCCATGAATCTTAAAATTATTAATTTTGACAAAAAATTCATTATCTCCGAGCCCAACAACATCCACGTAACAAATCTCGTCCGCCATCTCGAATTTATTAATTAAAAAAAAATTAATCTTGGACCTCAAAAATCCCCACATTCCGATTTTGAATAGAATCGAACCATGATTACACTTCTCGTCCGTCATCTTGGAGCCCCATTTTTCTTTAACAAAAATTAGAAGTTATGACCAAAAAACAATTTTCGGTGATTTTTGTATACAATTGTAACCTACAGCGTTTACAAACCCCTATAAATAATTTTTATGGCACCACGCAGTTTCATAAAACTTACAATGGGCAGGTTAATTGATAATTTTAATCATTTCATATAATGATTAAAAAAGTTAACTGTGATTAATTTAATTGTGATTGATTTAGTTGACAGCTGCAATTAATCTAGCTTAATCTAACTAAATTAATTGCATAGTGCAATTAACAATTAATTGTGATTACTTTCAATTGCAATTAAATTAATTGGGTGGGTTTACCTCCTATTTATTTGAAGTTTATGCAAAAAAAATGTAGTCACAGAAACCGATTTAAACACATCTCGCCATCTTAAATAATTTAAAATAAATATTTTTTTTGTGGATTTTTTTTTGTTTTTTCTCACCGATTGCTGGAAGAAAAGAAATATTTAGATGAATGAACATTCCTCTTATGTGTATGTAATTTTTCCAATAATGTATGTGTTTTAGTTTTGAATTTGTGCTTCATAGATATCACCAATTTTTCTTCTGGGCAAATTTCTGTATCAGTTAAACCGATTTTAAATTAGTGAGCTGGAAAGCTTCCACGATTTATTTTTAATCTTGTTTTTGTTTGTGCATATTTATTTGATGTGTTTTACTGAAAAATATATAGGCCTTTTTTCAGCTCGTGGTAACCGCTTTTTCTGTTTGAATTCTCAAAAAATTCCTTTAAGTGGAGACCTGTGAAAAATGTTGGTTCTTTTTCTTGTGAATTAAATAAAAAACGTAATTGTCGTATTCCAAACTCATATTTACATGACGGATCTATTAAGAAGACAACATATTTCATAGAATAAACAATAATAAAAATATGCAAAATTCTGAATCACCTACAATAAGAATTGTTGAAATGCTTGACTCCCTCATTTGAAAGCTATTGTAATGAAATGTATTATAATTTGCGAATGATGGCTGTAACCAAGGTTTATGAATCTGAATTTTTTCCGACAGCTTCTGTGTAGTATAAAATGAATAAAATACTTGAGTGTGGCTGTAGAATCGGATGGCAAAGAGTAGGGGAGACAAGAAATGTGGAAATTATTCATAGTCTTTATTCCGTTAGAGGTGTGGGATTCCAGAGCATCACGAAAAGTCTTTTCATTCTCGCCGTTATCATTTGTCAAAGAATAAAAAGTAAATTTGATGAAGCCTTTGATTTCCAATATTTTATGATAGCTCCATTAATATAAATGATTAATGGTGACGACTTAATAGGAAGGATGGAATTGCGTGGAAAATAAAAATTTTCAAGGAACAAAGCGAAACGATCAATTTCATAATTTAGTCATTCTTGCAAACTTCTACACCGACACCACGTGACACAAGGATCAGTCACTCGTTTTGACCTAAAGACAATAACTAACAATGTCAAATAAAGGGATTAATAGCAGAAAAGAAAATAAAGTGAAATAAGTGCAACTGAAATGAAATTACTACCAAAACCAGTAAATATGGGATAATTCAATTTATTAGAGTGAAAGAAATTTCGTTAATATAACTGAAAGAACATGGGATATGATCGCTTAAAATTATAAAATAATCTTAAACTTCACATATTCCTATACCTAATGTAAAGTATGCTCATCATATCAAATATAAATGAGTTTTTCAGCATAAATTATCTAATGTACTTGTGAAAGAAAATAGAGAGTAGAATTTTATTTTTTGTAATTTAAGAAAGTCACTTTAATTATAGTGGTCATTTATTTCATTGAATATTGACTTGTTTTTATTCTTTGCGGCTAATCCCCTCGCCGCCTTTGTAGGACACTTTGTCGTGCCCGACCAGAAGCCAGGAAAAACAAAGCTTACATATGCGCTTTTCCTGAGTGTGTAAAAGTGGCTAAGTGGTAAACAAGGTAGTAAATTTTCCTCTCCGCTTATAGATGCGACGGGCACCGACCATTGGACTTTTCCCGTGAGGCATAATATTAACAACTTTACAGACTACACTTTTAATGCTTTTACAAATGACAGCGGCTTCTTGTACTAGACGATTTTTAATTTATGTCCGATAAAATGTTTTTCCAATCAGCTTAGATATAAAAACAAAGTTGTATCAGTGTACTGAGTGTTCTAAGTTATGTCAGTTAAGTTTTAAACTTCGAAAAAAAGTTTGTTAGGGTTTATGTTGTAGAATTTTTTTTTACCTGAAAGTTTAAGAAATTATTTAAACCAAAATAATTCACCAATAATATTAGCAACCTTGACAACACACTACTATTTTTCACGATTGCCCATACTTTCATGCAGATCAAGAGAACTCAAAGGTATGATACATTACAAGACAGACACACCATACACTTGTTTAATAAATTTGTACAAAATACTAATAACATAATCTACAAACAAATTGAAAATCAGGGTATATTAAAATAAAATCGCTAAGAATCCCAAAGCAAATTTACAATTCTACCAAGAGTACAGGGTATTTTATCGGTTTTGCTAACTTCTTTCTGGGGCCAAATTTTGAACTTAAAGTGATGTTTTTAAGAACTTAGAGACTAAAAAGTGGTTATTATTAACTTTTAATAATAAATTATTAAAACTATTGAATCCATACTCATTTTAAAATTACTAAATAATTATCAACATTGGTCTCCCTTTTTATAGCTGTAGATCAATACAGTTTGTATTTTCCAGGTCCCTACTTGTAATTTTTGAACAATTTTTAAGTGCCCTGTACGCATGTATTAAAAATTGGTATTGTGTTAATGTTATTTTTAATAAATGAAATAAAACTCATGTACCACATAAAATTATTAATGTAAAAATTAGGGAACGGCGACTAGTTTCGGCTTACAAGCCATCTTCAGGCCTAAAAGAAATACATTGCGATGATGTGGGTTACAATACTAAAAACAAAACGTTGGTTGACATCATGGTGAAATGTTAATAACATAATATTAAAAGTTAAGTTAAAAATTACAGAAGTTGGTTTTGAAAGATAGGGAAGGAGTTACGTATGGGGAATAAAGGGAAAAAGGATGGGTGTGGGACACGAAATTAATAGAAAAATGGAATAGGTGATTTTAAATGAAAAATAGGAATCTCCAATTGTGGAGAACCCCCACAATGGGGTAGGATTATTCTCACAATCGATTCGTTATAAATGAAAGAGGAAAGTAAAATCATCAAGTAAACTGAAGGGGCTACATAGCCTCCCGGATCAGCAAAAACCGGCTTCTTGAACACAACCGGAAATTTCCACAAAATACAATATTTAACTAAAATTATGACCTAAAGTAAAGAAACAGTACAGTAGCCGTTAAAAACAATTAAAAATGTTTACAAGTTATGAAAGTGGTATTATAAACTAGAAGTTAAGAAATAACATTTTTTAATGTTTTAGTAAAAGAATTGAGAAAAATTAAGTCGATTTCATTCCAGTTAAAACAATTTTATTGTTTTAACAAACAATAATTTAACAAAACTATTACACTAAATTAAAATATAACAATTGCTCAAAATGTCCACCATTTTGGTCTATACATTTTCTTGCTCGATTTAAAATATTTCGAACTGATTTTCGAATTATGTTGGGAGTGTTCTTTATTACCCTGCTAGCTTGTATTCTTCTAATAAGCTGATCCCGAGTATTTTTTTCAGAAGAATCTACTTGTAATTTTAGATGACCACAGATATATTAATCTACAGGATTAAAATCAGGTGATCTTGAAGACCAGTTATGAGGGCTGCCTCGGTCGGTATTACCAAAATCGCCATTTAAAAAGTCTCTAACGATAAGCTTATAATAAGGCGACGCAGCAACGTGCTAAAAGTACATACCAGCACTATTTACATTTTCGTCATAATATAGTAAAACTGGCAGCATATTTTCCAAGAAATCCAAGTACACTTCGCCATTTAGTCGTACAGGTAAAATGTAAGGTCCATTTAGTTTATTATCAAACACACAGCACGTCAAGGCCTTAAAGGCGCATTTACATAAAACCAAAAAATTAGCTACCAATACCGGCGGTGAAATATTATTATGTAAAAATTAGGAACAATACCATGAAACCGGTATTTTAAACCATTTTGAAAATAGAAAAGGTCTATTAGTTTTATTCCATAAACTTTTAAAACATCCGCAAAATTTTTTATTATTTATTTATTGTAGAAATAATCTTTAATATTCGAATTTACCTCCACAATTTAAGTTGGTAGTATCCTGACATTTGTGTGTCGGAAAAGAAGAAGATGAGTTGTGTTTTTTAAGGTTAAGAGAATGGCGACATGTGGCCAGATAATATATGTTTTTTGTATTTGTATTTTAAAATAAAGAATTTCTATATTAGCAGTTTCATTTTTACTTGGATTCGGATTTCAGAATTTTTCTTTCATGTCGTGAGTAGTATGGGCATATCGAATATATGCATTCGTAAGTCTTGATTTGCTAAAATAGTGATGGTCAAAAATAAGGTACGTGATTAAGTGAATTCAGCTTTATACAAGGTGTTTCCAAATGACGCTTACAACGTTTGTCTGTAGATATCTCTAAAAATTGGACAAAGTGATATAAAGAATGAGTGGTCCAACATATTTATTTTTTGAAAGTTATAAAAGATTAAATGATTTTATTTGATAACTTTAAAATAAATGAATACATTGATTTGAAATTTGGCAGATTGGTTTTAAATGCATAAGTTCATATTTTGCTGAAAAAACATGTTTCCATTCTTGGTCCACTGGTGTACATTTAGAATAATACTGTGAGGGATTGGGTAGTAATTTGGCTCAATACATATAGGGTAAAGGCGCCTATCAGTATTTCGCACGACAGGGCCGAAGAGTACTTGGCGCTTCCCTGTGCCCAAGTAGGCTAATTTCTTGAATTGAAGACATCGTCACCCGTATATTGATCTTCGTCGGTAAACAGGCATCTACTTAATATTCACGTATTCTGTATAGGATCCATCTACTAAAGTTCGTTCAAGGAACATTATCCACATCCTCCAATCTCTGTACTTGTATGTGATAAGGATGCAGGCGATTTTCTTTTTAAATCTACTCCAAACGGTGATATGAGGTAAGTTATTTCTTTTCACCAATCGTGACATAATAACATTTTTACATTTCTTAATTACCAAATTATTAAGGTATGCTGATTCATATACATAGTGTTTTTTATTAGTTTTCTGTGAACTTATTAATTTCCATAACAATAAAACTTCATTACATTTTTAGCACATTTTTTATATATGAGAAAACTATTTACAGATAACACAGTATTAGTGCAAGCAATATTAAACTTAGAAAACAAGCAATAACCTAGTAATAATCGAACAATCGACAATCACGTCAACAACTCATTCAAGATTCTATAGCGCAATTTCAGGAAATTACTCAAACTTTACAATTTAGGATTATTGAAAGGATGTTATACTAACTAGAAATCATTTGTGATTGTCAAAGAGGAAAAGGGACTTGATTATTTCCTTCCAGTATATCATTTTCCGACTTAAGTAGAGATATTAATTTCACAAGCAGACTTTGCCGATAATCCACTATCTATTTTATCGATTGTTAATAACTTTCGTCTTTAATATCAATAACATTTTTAACAATCATTTTTATTAATACTTTTTTATAAAATAAAGAGAACAAATCGAAATACTTCATATTAAGAATATTCTTAGCTCATTGGGACCAATTTCATCATACGATTATACAGTAACTAAAATAAACAATTCTTTTGTCCTTTCGTTTTATCGAAAATAATAAAACAAATGAAAGAAGTAAATAGTACATCCGAAAGGAATCAAAAAGTACATTATGTGTGAAATATTCTATAATTTTAAAATAATACTTGTAGAAGTTATAGCCAAAATTATAAAAAATTTAAAAAAAAAATTAAATCTTTTTAAACTAACTTTATTACTGTATTTTGATGATGAAAAACTAAAATAATCATTTAAACAATTACTTCACTAGGAGTGTTCGGAAAGTTGGGTGGGATTACCGCCTCATTTTTAATTCTATATCATATCCTCCTGCTAATTATTTTTTTTTATTTTAATAAATCGTGAAAACCACTATACAGTATCTACTTTATGATATTAGATATATTTATACGTCTATGCTTTTTTTAAACTGCTTTAAGTGAATTTATTTTTTTCTATAGTTGTTTTATTTAGCGGTATTTCGTTTTATCTTATGTCTTGAAACGACTTTTCTCGATTTCGCATTCATAACTTTGCTCGCAATTTATCCAGATGTAAAGTTAAGCTATACTTTGTCAGTTGACGAAAAAATCATTATAAATGGGATTTTGTGACACATAAGTTAGATGTTGAAAATATTCGTAGTCCCTTAATAGTAACTTAAAATCGTATTCTTTATTATAATTTTGAAAATATAAAAGTATCAAATGATACCTGGTAAAAGATTTTATCGTACCTTGTTAGTATGACTTATAATAATAAAACGTATATTTTTTTTACTTTTTTATGTATGTAGTTTTCGTTAGTCGACGATATTTGCATTTAAAAAACACCATTTTTTAAACACCCTATATAATATTTTACTATATAAACATTTATACTAAAAAAAACATTATATAAAAAGAAATTGTTCAACAAAAACCGCACCACCCTATCGTTTCTGAGTTCCGAGATATTTGCTAACCTAAAACGCATTAAAAATACAGGGTGGCGCAACCTATATGGAAAACGGTAAAATTTTATAAAAAATGTTTAATGCAGGTATATACATGGTGTATATGAATAACTTTAAAATTATTTTGATTTATACAGGGCGTCTCAATAAAAAGATCTGCACCGCCTCGACCTTGTACAACCCGGATGGGCAACCATATCTTTATATTGAATTTTCTAAACTTGAGATATGAATATACTATTTTTAGGATTATTTTCGGGTATCCAGCTTGACCCAATTTATAGATAAATCCCTCTATCCAAACCGAATCGAAAGGTTTTTTCATGTCCACATGGTGGCTGTGTTCTCTTTTCCCCTATAGGTATATTTATTGCAAAATGTACTATGCGTGCAATCTGTTCCATAGTGGAGTGACCCTGCCTAAAGCCAAATTGCTTATTTGGAATAAGCTTTAGTCGTTTTTCTGGTTTAAGCAGCCGTTCCAGAATGATTTTATCAATTATTTTAACTAATATGCTTAAAAGCTTAAAAGGGAGATGGGGTGGCAGCTGTCTGTTAGGTGTCGGTTTAGCTATTGGTGTTTTGTTTGCAATTTTCAAACTGCTTAGATAGTGTTGCAGTTTGAAGATTTGGGCAAATCCCGTCTATACCCGGTGCCTGTTTGTTAAGGAGTCCTACAATAACGCCCAGCACCTCTCGCTGGGTTGTAAGAAAGTTTTAAGGAATGTCTTCTTCCTCAATAGTACCGTTCCCTATCTCTTCTTGTATCAGGGCGTTTACTATATCATATTCGTGCGAGTTAGTACCATTGGAAGTCCTTTCCGAATGCTTTCTCCTTCTCTGGGTGGTCAAAGCACTCCAGACCATCCATTAATATGGTGGGTATGGGAGTTTATGTATTTTTTAATCGCTTTGTAACTTTTCAAATCGCGTTGTCGGTATGGGTTTTCCTATAGTGTTTTCCATTCACTATTCCTATGTTGTTTGATGAGGCCAATAATGTCCTTTCCCATTGAATTCGTGCGTCTCTTGACTTCTGCCATCTTGTTCTATAAGTGAAAACCAGGTAACCCAGCCACCAGACCATAACGAATCTTGTATAAACATGTTTTGTTTTAAAATTTAAATAAGTAGAATGTGTCTGGCGTAAATAAAATTAAAAAAATCAACATTGACTTTGATACTCAAACCCACTATACTTAACTGATTCTATAAATAAAGAAAATAAATTATGAATTTTAAAAAGCAGCAATAAATAATTGCACAATCCGGCAATACCACGCTGGAGCTCGAATACACGACCCCACTGCTATTTTATTTATGACCATTTACAATTTAGACGTAAATTTATGGTACTTTAGTTTGAACTTGACTTCCGGTTAGGATCACATTGCTGCTATCTCTGCAATTAAAAGGTGCGTACAATTAAAAACAATTTACATGATTCCAAAAAAATATATATATTCTTGGAACAATGGAAATAAGTATAAATATATTTACATAATTTTTACTCTACGTTCTGATTTACACATTCATAGTGACATTATTGAATATAAGTTATTGAGATATTTTTAAAGCATTTCAAATTCAAAATTGTTTTTGTTATGTTTACCAAGTTTTTTTATAAATAAACTTTGACATTTCAATACATGCTAAAAACGTTTACAGATTCCCTCGATTTTTTATTTATTTATATATTATATGTTTAATTATTGTATTTTATTTATAGTATTATATTTAACGTGATGCTACAAGAAAATCAAATCAATAATATTGAAACAATATATTAATAGAAACAAGTTTACCCAAGACGACAAAATGGATATTATAATAAGAGATTTTCAAGGCTAAAGTAAGAGTTTAAGCTGAGATCAACCGAAGCAAATTATAATAAAGGATAAATGCTATATGTATATAAATGCTATATGTATATAAATGACTAACCAAAAAAAAAACAGTTTAAGGAACTGGAAAGTTTGGTTCGACAAGATCATGAACATTAACAAGAGGTTCACCATGTGACCTCACGTTAAAAAATATTTTATTAAATTATTTAAATGATCTATGCTAATTTTTATATTAATTTCGGGATGTTGCAATATAATTTATTTTGAACAATATGTTATGCCAAATGACTATTGAACACAAAAAACTAAAATTTTGATTTTTGGTAGACTAACAACGTGCCTGATGAGATATACTCAAGTCTTTTGTTTAAGAAGAACTTTCCTATATTTTAACTAAAGCATCATAGATCTTACCAATCTGATACCGCATAGGTTTTATAGCATCGATTCGGCTTGACCAACATGTGTCGCTGAGTGATTATAAATTAAAGTCCGAAACATGTAATTTTAATACCGACCATATTTTGGTTGATGATGAAAAAAATACATGGAGTTCTTGAACAATATCAAAAAACATGGAAATTTCGAAAGACTAAATTTAAAGAATGAGCTGAACAAGGTACATAAAATGCTCTTAAATTAAATTTATCTTGAGTATTTTGTGATGCTTTTGTTGTAGTTGTATTGTTATTGATGCTTCATATTGTACTAAATCCGATGATTGATGTACTTAGTATACGCGGCATTTTCGTGTTTGTTTTATTTTTGATTTGACTTTGAGGCTTGCGCGGCCGCCCCATTAAGTGGCCGCCCGTGTGCCTTGCACACCTTTGCACCCATGGACGGCACGTCCCTGGCCCATTCACATAGGTTTATTAAACCATTAATACCAGAATAAAAATTATAAGTTATCTTTAAAATTTGTGGTATTTCACAACTCCAACGAATGAAATAAAATACGCAAAATACAATTAATTCGTAAGAATAATGAGTTCAAAAAATTACTAAGCGCTTCTCAGATGAAACATTCATAAAATAAAACAAGAGGTGAATCCAAAACACTAATAGATCGAAACTCAGCCAACAACAAGCAACCAAGTATAAAAACGCATTTAAAAACCTATGAAAATGACACTATTAATTAATTGTCGCTTCTAAAATATTTAGGAATTTCAATTGAAGTTAGGATTTTAAAAATTAGTTTAAAATATTAAAGAATTTTTGTCCACATCTTTTTTGTTACACATTTTTGCAGAAAAAACAAGTTAAAGTAATGTCCAGATACAATTCACTTAAAAATACTCAATCAAAGTAGTGTTAGACTTACTTATTTAAAGGAAGTTAAACAACATTAACCTGAAAAAGACAAGTGGGGATGTGATGGTTTCCACCAGTCCCTATTTAATTATTTTTCAAAATCAGTAGTTCCATTACTGGTAACATTGAACTCAGGAAATAAAAAGTCTTATGACAAAATCCAATACTTACTTCGCCCCGATATCGTCGATCAATAGGAAAATGTTTTACGAAAAAACAAGAAATATTGCCAATTAATAAATTAAATATATCGAAGATGTCGTAGTACACGAAGGTAGAATTAGTAGATAAAGCATATAACATATAATATGGCTCTTATACAATGGTTGACAAGAAACTATAATGGAGAGGCCACCCGGAGCAATCGGTTCACCCCATAATTTCAAAAGCCCCGCATTAATATGCGTCAGTCCTAGTGCTGCCGTCTTCAATAAGCGTGGACTGGCTATTGTTGCGTAGAACGTGGTCATGTTAGCACCAGTGACTGTTTTATGGACGAAATATCAAGTTTCGATCTAATTTTTGCTGTTAACAAAATTAAGTATAAAATATATTTGCTTTGATATATGGAAGCAAGCATTTTTGTGCCCAATAAACATGAATTTTGGTATAATCGGTTATTCCAACAGGTGACATAGGTTATATTTTTATGGTGTTTATAGATACAAAGTAATAGGGTAATGAGGCCAGGGGGTCACATACAAAACGAAATAAGGTACCCATCATTTTTTTTATTGTCAGGTGGTTCGGAATTATAAATGTAAAGCAAACAAAGCCAGCCGAATCAAAGAGTCTATGATAGAGTCATGTGGCAGAAGCGTGAAAAGCGAGAGTAGGCTTTTGGCATACCAAGGTGTTCTCTTCGAAATCAGCTTAAGAAAACGAAACTGGGAAACTAACAGTTTTTAGTGCCCAACAAGAGCTTAAAAAATATGTTTTGCTACTGGTAAAATTATATTTCGGGGTGACAACATTATAAATAAGGCGCATTTTTTTCGATTATGCTGGGAAAACTGACATCAAACACAACATTAACAAAAATAACAAACTTGCTGGTGAGAGATGGCTCTCTGGCTTCTTAAGCCGATGTAGTGCTATATCAATAAGAAAGCCAGAACACACAAGCCTAAACAGGATATTGGGTTTTAGTAAAGCTGATGTTTTAAAATTTTACAACAACCTTGAGGAAGTATTTGACAAGTTTTAGTTTCCCGCATCACGAATCTTTAACTGTGGCGAGACAGGTGTTAACACAGTTGAAAATTCTTGATAAAAAGGGGCAGAAGCAAGTTGGCCTTATTTCCAGTGCTGAGAGTGGCACGAATACTGTAGTATGTTGCTTTTGTGCGGCTAGTTTCTAAATCCCCCGTATGTTTATTTTTAAACACCAAAGAATGACACCACTTTTGAAAAAGGGTGGTCCTGCGGATGTTATCTACATGCGCTCTAAGTACTGCTGGACGAATGAAGATTTGTTTGAGACATGGCTTCAGCACTTTCAAAAAACTACAAAATGTTGATTGGAGGAATAGTTCTATTGCTGCTTGACAATCACTCAAGCCATGTTTTACTAAAAGCTTACATTTATTGTAAATACAAAGGAATTATGGTGTATCTCAATATGAAGAAGAGCCTCTCAATGGTGTTCAACAGATCTGGTTCGCCAGTTAAGAGGCCCGCACACCACGTGACTTTTGTGGTCGCCGGTTAGAGAATTACCCAAGGAAAATGTGCTTGTATTCTAAGAAATTGGGTGGAAAAATTGCTTTTTTAGTATTTTCCGGTTAATGTTAAGTAATCCTACTCTCTAGCCCAATTTTTTCTGCGCAGAATAGGGTAGAGCGCCATAAAACATAAATATTCGTTTTTGACCGAGATCTCGCCTAATATAGCAACTAAAAATATGCGGTTTTTTTTATGATATTTAAAAAAATATTTATCGGAAGATGTTACTTTTTTCAAATTTATCTAGAGAAAAAAGTTGATAGTAGTATCACTTTTACTAAAAATAATTTAAAAAAGTGCCGCAGACGAGCTCTAAAGAATTAAATGCAGAATCTATTAGTAACTATTACAGCTTCCCAGCTTTAATATTAACGGAGAGCCCGTCCAAAAACGATTTCAGGCAAGATAAAATATGGTATTGTCAGTATCATTTAAATAATGAGATTTTGGATAGTAAACTAGAGTGCAAATATTTGGGTATATTATTAGATAGAACGCTTTGTTTCAATAACTACGTAAATTTAGTTTCTATGAAAACTTAGTTTTGTTACGAGATTATAAGATGACTTTTACCGCAAAAGTTTTATACTGCTCTTTAGTACGATCCATCGTAAAGTACAGCACCATAATTTAGACATCCTATACTACTTTAAATATACACAACAATTAGAAAATGTGCAAAATAAATATCTGAAAACCATGGCTTACAAACCAAGGTTAGTTGTGGGCGAATATAATTATAGCGAAGCAAAAAATATATCTTGGGGTTTCTGCTTAAAGTGACCGAATATTTTATCACTCTCCTGCGACTCGGGTTAATTTTTTTTTAAATATTCGTGACCGAAAAAAATTAAATAAAAATTTTAAAATAACATTAATAAATTAAATAAAATTTTACAGTACAATTGTATTACAGTAATGAGAGAACGATTATTTTATAAAGTAATACAATAAATATAAAAAAATAAACGTAGTGGATAGTAAATAAAAGCTGAGTTTTATTTTTTTTTATATTTGAATGTTTCAGCCAGTTGATGTTGCGGACATTAAAATCAACTAGAACAGCGATGTCACTACTAGAATAGTTTGAAGAAAATCTACTGTATCTATAAATTGTGTATCACTTAGGGGCCTATATAGACAGTAGATGAATCTAGTGATTTATTGAAAAGTCTATTGTTTCCTCTCATTTTCAAGAGAGATCAAAGAGGCAGATGCCACAATTACGTCTAAAGCTGGAAGCTCATATCCGGAATAGAGATAGCTGACTATGTTGCTGAACAACAGACTTTGATTTTACAGAGTGAAAGTATATGAAAGCATCCTATCGAAATATATTTGCCAAATCTTGTGTTTATACTGTTCTAATACCATAATATTCTTTGGATATATTAATCGCCTGTCTGTTGTTTTTAGTGGCAGTCCTGACATATGGAATATAGTAACAAAGAAAACTGGTTGTTCCCTACACAGGCAAAGCAATACTCGTTGGAGTGCAAAAAAAGCTGTAAGACCTATTGCTAGACATCTTCCCAGTCTAATTAAGGCTTTAGAAAACTTGATTGATACAAGACTTAAAAAACTCACCAGTAAAGCCTACCCAGAAGTATTCGGATTGCGAAAATATTTTTCATCTTTTAATCTGTATTAATGGCAGTCTTATGGGTAAAAGTTTTAGAAAGCTTTGATAAAAGGAATTTAATCTTATGAAAATCCTAACGTAAATGCAATCGCTGAGTGGCGAATGGCCAACTCTACTTTCGGAAGCCAAACTTTTGCAGATATGTAGGTAATACAGAAAAGTTTCCATCCGAACGTCTACGAGAACACCAGATTGAACGTTCGGTAGATACGATCCCGGTAACTAAATTAAAAAAAAAACGTTTTCCTGATAATTCTGGGTTCTTTGATAACAGAACTCAAGTATCGATTTGAGCACTTGAATCATATATGCTGTGTGTTCTTACCGATTCTACGTTTTCACAAGATGTCTGTAGTTGAAATAAGAGAAAAATATAACATATTAACTCACATGTACTCGGAGAACCTGACATTGGCGAGTGAAATTATTCACCTCAAAAATATCTATCAAATATTTATCATACGACGTTTAAAGAGAAATTAGAGGTCCTTTAGTATTATTAGAAAATATTTTTCCAGAAGTGAGCATTGCACTGCGCATTTTCTGCAGTTTACCAATCAGAGTCGCGGAATATGAGCGAGCATTTAGCAAGGTCGCCTCAATAAAAAACTACAATGTTTCAAGAGTGATTGAATAGTTTGGCATTGTTATCCATAAAGTATGAAACAACACGAGAAATACATTTCAGTGACGCGACGTAATAAAGGACTTTGCAGCATTAAATTAAAAGTAAGAAGACTTATTTAATGTTGAAATTTTTTTGCAATAAATAATTTCATAAATGTTTCCGTATTTTTTATTATCATATCCAGATACAAATAAATTAAGTTATAAAATACTGTTATTTGTTACTATAATATACTAACTACCAGACGCAAAATTAGGGACTAGGGGAGTCCAGATAGGAATCAGAGTAACGAGCGTCAACATTTCTGTCGCCGGGCCTGTACAAAGCTCGTGGAAGTTTTCTATATTAAATTTTACATTAACCTCATTATTTTTAGGATAGAGCGCGTCAAAAAATTATAAAATGTAGTTTAATCAGTAACAATAACAAAACTTAAATTATTTAAACAAAAATCGGATTAAATAAGGTGATTAAGTTGAGATCCCCCACTTCTTGACACTAAGCAAGTCTTTGTTTGAATTAGTGTACCACTTTTTCAAGGGTATGAGTTAATGGCTTCAATTTTATCACGAATGCAATTTTTAATGTTACTGGGTCTATTGAATTAAACTCAAATTTTGAGTAAAATTATTAAATGGTTAAAGGATAATTTTTCATTTAAAATATGTTTTTTACTTAATGCAGTAGTCTGCCAGTTCCATACGTTTTTCGCTCATATTTTTTACACTAATAAGATATTTACAGATATTTACAGAACAATTATGTTTTTTGGATTCTTATTTTTGATACTCTTTATTAAGAACCAGTGCAATTTCAAAAATCCTACCAGAACCCTTATTGAAAAAATTATTGCTGCTATGACAAAATGAACTTTTTTAGTCAAGACTATATTTTCGTATAAAAAACTAACATCTGTACCATTTTTCTTTCATTGATAAATGTCATGGTTTTCGGTTAATTAATATCTTCATAGTTTTATAATCGACTGTTATTAAATAAAATACTGAACCGATTTTTTTTACATTTTTTTTTGTTCAAATTACAAACAGAAAAATTGATATTTAATATAAAAAAATCATAAAAGGAAAGTTCGAGATTTTCATCATTTTAAACACTTTTGTTTCTGACATCCACTATTCCATTCTGAAAAACTTCACATTTACAGTGTTTTAATGCTTATTCTATAATGGTATAGTTTTGATATTTTTAAAATAGATGTGTACTTTGAAAAATGGGACGTTTTCGCAAAAAAAAAAAACACACATTTCTATTAAGATTCTAAAGATATTTCGAAAACTGAAACTACATTAAAAATTAACCAGACTTGCATTCGTTTATGTACACCCTCCTAATACGCCCCTGCATTACAATCAACAGGTTCCCATTCATTAATCTGACCGCTTTACAAAACATAATTTGTGTTCTGTGGAAATTATTATTTGCTTGTTATACACAAATTACCTACGTTATAAATTATATTCTTTGGCGTGGTTATGCTAATTCGTTGTTTGGTAGTATTTATAATGTGTTTTGTAATTAAAAGGAGCATTTTTTTTAATAAGTTTACAAAATGGACTACCTGCAAATAAGATACATATGATTGTTTTCTGGTAGTTAAAAGAAAGAGGTGAGAATTTTTTTATATTTTTTGTTGAAAGACGATCACGCATTATACGGTGACCAATTTACTGACTTATAAATTATAAGTCCTATCATTTTTAAATATTATTTGCTAAAAGTAAGACAAATTTTAATTTAAAAATTGTAAATTTATATTGTGATAGTGGTGGTGAATATTTATCAAATGAATTGAGTGCATTTAGTCTTTAGAAAGCTTTCATTTGACGTACCTCAACAAAATAATGTACAATAACGTATGATTATAAAATTGGGGTAGATTTAGATAAGTTGAAGCAATAATAAAAATTGTCTTACACATGTTAGAATTTTTGGTTCAACAAATTTCGATAGCGAATCGTTTAAAGATGTAGTAGTTGAGAATTAACCAAGCCAGATTTATTCGAAAACTTTCGAACGTCGAACTCTCTATCCCCATAATAAAACTTATACACTCCTACCTCAAAAACAGATCTATCCAAGTCAAAGTCGGAAACTCTATCACTGACTCTTTTACTCCGCAAGCCGAAGTCCCCAAGGATATGTGTTAGGCCCCGTGCTATACCTCATCTATACGCACAACATCTCACACCCCCTCACCTAGCAAAGATATTCAGCTTTACACTGACGACGCCGCGATCCCTGCCACGTGAGCTCTAAAAACCAAAACCTAGAAATTTATTAACCACTTCTCCCAATTGTTAGTAAATGGAGGGTTATTCTAAATCCCAACAAAAAACCCAATTAGTCATCTTCAAACATCCTAATAACATGTATGCTTTAGGAGTACCCTAATTTGGATAACTAAAGTCCAAAAAACCCTTGACAGAGTTAGGAAGCGAACCTCTCTCCGCGGAGCTCTGGGTAGTACATTTGGGATATGTAACCACCAAAATTTAACACACACCTACAAAACCTACATCCGTCGAGTATTGTACTATAGACAACTCAACGTCTCCTCACTACCTCCTCCTATCTTGCTCGTCATTACGGCAACCGAGAGGATAATCCTCAGGAAATGTTCCTACCTTGCCTGGCGCTTCCCCTCAAACCAAATTCACGAGCATACTAATATACTTTCTATAATTTCCAATCTAAGAAATCTACAAGAAAGATACGTCGGGAGAAGAATGGACAGTTCCAACACCCATGCTAGACATATACTACAGACAAGGCGCATTTACATAAAACCAAAAAACTATCTACCAATACCAGCGGTAAAATTTAGAAAGGATATCATGAAACCCGTATTTTAAACCATTTTGAAAATAGAAAAGGTCTAATAGTTTTATTTCATAAACTTTTAAAACTTCTGCAACATTTTTTATTATTTAGAAAAAATCTCCAACATTCGAATTGACCTCCACAATTTAAGTTGGTAGTATACTGACATTTGTGAGTCGGAAAAGAAGAATGGCGATATATGGCCAGATAATATATACTTTTTGTATTTGTATTTTAAAATAAAGAGTTTCTATATCAGCAAAGTTTCATTTTTTCTTTCATGTCGTGAGCCGTATGAGCATATCGAATATATGCATTCGTAAAATTGGACAAAATGATATAAAGAATGAGTGGTCCAACATATTTACTTTTTGAAAGTTATAAAAGTTTAAATGATTTTATTTTACATCAATACATTGATTTGAAAGGAGGGTATCGTTTTAAATGGGTGTTTTGGGTTTTTCATGAAAAAAATTTTTATGTTTCAAAAACTTGAAAATCCAAGATAGGAAAGCGAAAAAATTTGTTTTGTATTAAAACTATAAGCTTAAAATGAATTTCCATTGCGAGAAATTCTAAATTACCTGATTTTTAGGTGTATACGGACGGCTAAAATTATTAATAAATAAAACATATTTAATGGAAGAAATCTCTTTGAAATGAAAAAAAAAAATACGTAGAATGAATCACTAATACTTTTACAACTATTACATCTGTCTAAAAAAGCCCAAATATTTAACAATTGTTAACTGAAAAATCTAAGAACTGTAAAAGTTTGACATTTATTATTAATATCCAAGTTGTTAAACCAATTTTTAAATATGGCAACATCGCATGTCTTAACATAGAACCACAGTAGCTCCTATATGAGGTGGAGCTTTTGGGAGACAAATACTCATGATTGTGCGCATGCGTCGTTAATGTTAGATTAGGTTTTTTCTGATTATTTAGAATACAAATAAAAAAAACTATTATTTGGATTAAACGGGGGTTAATCAGTTATACAAAATTGCATTTATTTTGCATTTCACAAAAAAAAAAAATTTATGGAATATTTGTCTCCCAATAGCTCCCCCTACTATGAACCTTATTCTGTGACAGAAATAGCTCCTCCTACCTATAAGCTGTGGCAGAACTAGGACTTTTATGTTTTTTTTAACTTTAATATGTTTATTACCCATATTGATAAGCAAAGACCAGGATTTAGCAGATTTTTTTACGATCAAACGTTTAATTTCAAATATTTAATATTTTTGAGACGTCTTAAGGTAGATCAGTTTAAGAAATAAGCGAAAGATGGCGCCAGTCATCAATTTATGTTTGAATTATCTATTTAAGCAAAGATGGCGTTACAATCGAAGTTATTTATTTAATTGTATGCTTACCTTTTGCTACAAAATGCCCTATAATTATTGTGTCGCAATGTCCAAGAATAGTATTTTTAATAGTGATTCAAAAACTAGAATAAAAACGTAATTTAGACGCTAACTCCCCCTTGGTCATTTATAGTATTGAGGTGTAGTATTGCCGGTACTACAGAGAAAACTGTCGACTGTAAACCGAATTTAAATAAATCCGAGTGGCACCATCTTTCTCATATTTGTTTAACTGATCTACCTTAAGTGACAGATTTTTTTTTAATTATAGGTTGAATATAGGTTTAAAAAATAATAAAAAATAAGGGTTAAATTTTTATTACTCGGGTTTTTAATGGCCCATTAACCTAAAATCAAGCAAACACCTCATTCGTGTAAGAAATTTAAATGTTAAATCTTTTTATTGATCTAATAGGATAACCCTATAACGTCAAATAAAATATTACTAACACATTTTTTAAAAGCTTTATTCAAATATTTATCAATCCTAATTTTTTAAATTAACGTGAAAAGTATAGTTAGTATTGTTTGAAATATTGAAACTTCGATATTTTAAATCAGATGAAATGCTGTTTAAATTAATACCTTTTGCTCTTCCATCCATTGGATGAACTTGTCATAATCTTTAGTGTCTTCTGATTTTTGCTGTATTAACCGCGATTCTGCTTTATTATTTTAGGTATCAATGTTAGAACTTATTTTTAAGTAATATACAACCTGTAACAACTGTGGTGACAACAATAAATCTTATGTGATAGATTGCAAATTAATTTTTGTATTTATCATTTCGATGACAGCTGATGACATGACTAATTCAACCAGTTTACATTATTGGTTCTTTATTTCCATTTTTTGTAGTAATAATACCAGTATTTATGATTTTAAAGTGTACCAATAAAAAAAATAGCAGAAAGTATTCGTGGATAACTGGTCTTTAAAACACTTGACCTATTTCGAGAAAAATCGCGCGTGTTCTATTAAATGACAGCTGGCCGCCATGTTGCCAAATCCTCCTTGTCAGTCCTTGCGATTTCAAAATTTCGAAATTAAAATAAAGTATGTTCCGGGGCGTTTTAAAGAAAAAAATTTTGGGAAATCAATTTTTTTTTTAATATCTTTTAGTGAGAAAAATTTCGTACGGGGTCGCAAAAAACCCAAAAAACGATACCCTCCTTTGGCAGGTTGGTTTTAAATGTAAAAGGGCATATTCTTGGTCCAGTGGTGTGCACTTGAAACAATGCTGTGGGGGATTGGGTAGTAATTTTGGCTCAATACATATAGGGTAAAGGCGCCTATCAGTATTTCGCACGACAGGGCCGAAGAGTACTTGACGGGTCCCCGAGTGTTGTACTCTGGTACATACTACATTAAAAATTAAAAATAACCTATCAAGTAACACTTGAATCATTTTAATCATTGATATTTAAATGACAACAAATCTAGCCTATATATAACATATAATTTATTTTTTTCTTTTCTTTAGAGTCGTCAAAATTAGACTTTTATCTAATATAGGTTATAAAATAATATTCTATTCTAAATATAGTAAGTAGGAGTGCCCCGATATATGTCATCGTAATTGGCGACTCAAATATTTGTTTTTAATTTCACTAATTGGCTTAATGGTGTTGAATACACAAGAAACTTTACAACGAAATACAAATATAAAAAAAAGAAATATACCCGGCCAGGTGAATATACGGTATTGTAAGAAAAATAGCTTTCAGTCAAATATACCTTTGATACCGGGTGTGACCAATAAAATGTTTGAAGGCTTATATTTTTTAAACTATTTTTTAAACAAATATAAAAAATTAGGTTATATTTGTCAACTTTAATATGTTTTTTTGTTGTTTATTTTTGTTTGTAGAACTCCGGTTATAAGCTTTGTTATTTTAAATGAAACATTCTGTATATTGATGCATATTCGTAAAACTTATACTCCGTAGTCCATTATCACAGTCAAATGAAACATAAAATTATTTTGAAATATATAAGGTGATTTAGAAGGTCAAAGGTATATATTTTTTTAATGAAATTCTCTGCATAAAATTTAAATTTCGCTCACATTCCTCATTTCGGAATTTTGATAGGTTACATCAAAAATATCGTTACTTCTATGTGAAAATCGTAATGAAGTCGACATCCTTTATAGTTCAACACAAAGCGCTGAGAGTTAATCTTTTATTGGAAAAGAGTTTTAAATACACCATAGTTTTGTTGGAATTCATCAACTTGTTGGTTATTTTTATTTTGTATACGTAGTGACCAAAACCTGCATTTAATGTCATTATAACAAATTATTGTTTTTATTTTAATAGAGTATTCACTATATATACCTAAAAGCTACAGATACTACAGTTATTGTAATAAAAAATAAAATAAAAAAAAATTGGGGGAGTTGCATACTGAAATCGCTATCTTCGTAACTAAACGAAAATGGGCTGTAGCATCCTCGGGAAAAATGATCCCCATCGAATTCTGAACAACTTAATTTTTTTCTGTGGTCTGTGTGTCTGTCTGTCTGGTTGTTGTCCGCAAAGCTTAAAAATTCCATAACTTTTGAATGCTTCAACGTATCGACATTAAATTTTCAACATTTTTTAAGACCCACGACTCACGAGTACTACATATTATTAGAAAATGAGTGGAGTTGAAATGAGTAAACGGGCTTTTCCGGGTTTTACCCACTGTTTTCTGGTTTACCAGAAAACACGTTGCAGATCGTAGTTTTTGAGAACTTCTCTTCAAATTTCGTGAAAAAATACTTCAAAGTACTGTTACGAAGCCTATTGAAAATCGGAATAATCGGAAAATTCCTTGTGGGATTTCCCGGGTTGTTTTTCAGAAAATGTCATTATTTAAAAAAATCGATATCTATGAAACCGTGAAAGGTATTCAAAAATAAAAATACATAAATGTAGGAATTAAATAGATCAACAAGTCGTATTTAAACCATTTTCCATAAATTTATTGAGAAAGTTGGAAAAAAAATAAAATATGGAGAAAAAGAAATTTTTCGGAATTAAATTCCGAAAATCTCAGAAACGAGGGTAAATATCGAAAAATGTCAAGAGTACTTTTTTGCTGTAGGTACATGAAAAGATCCTATGAAAAGCATTTATCCATATTTCGAAAAGTGTCCAAAATTACCAGTTCAATTGTCGAATTATGTCAGAAAATCTTTTTTGTCAGTCTTAAATAGTTCAACAAGAAAAATATAAGTATCACATTTACTACACCCTTGTAGTTAGTTGCTTGTAAAATGTACACACTTACTCACTTGTAAGTTACTTGTATACAATGGATTGATTAGTTTTTGAAATTAGTTCTCAATTAAATTAAAATTACGTTAGCCGATACATTACACCTAATTTACCAGTCTAGCCACTAAAAAGTGTGTAACTAAGTGATCTCAGTAGTTTTATTCTTGAATAATATTTTGGGAGCTGTTACATCAACAATTTTCATTCTTTCAAAAAGGCCTGTTCTAATTTCGTTTCTATTCGTCATTCGTTCAAATATTAGCTCAAAAGACGTAAAATGGCCTTAAAGATCCGTGATTTTAATGAATTTTGGGTAACCATATCGTATATGCAAATGAAAATAGATTAATGGTGGAAAGCAAAATTTCGATGGACTAAAAGCGCAAATTTGCATTTTTTACATATTTTCGCAACAAAGTTTGGGAAGTGAAAGAGATTCATTGCAAGGCAAACACGAAAGAAGAGCACAAGTTGAAAATATAATTTATTTGGAATAACGCATGTCGAATACCTAATTAAAATTTGAAGCAAACAAGGTCGTGTAGACTTCGCCGCGCATATCACGGGCCAGAGCAAAGCACATTACCAACACCCGGTGTTAGATAGCTCCACGGCTTTTCTATACACAATAATGGTCTGCCTGAGAGCATCTCTCCAATTTTATTTTATAAAGAATAAAGGCCACACCACACGTTGTAATACTTTTTCTTATATTGAATATCGGTTCGCTGTGTTGCCATTTTCTGTTACTATTGTATCAAATTAATAATAATTACTATTTTATTTTTACAAGAGGTTTGATAATTCTGTAAGCGTCATTTGATTAGAATAAGTAATGACTGATTTTAACTAGATACATAAATATTTTTTATTACCATCTGTATGGACAGTGTTGCATTTTGAACTTGTGAACACAACTGGATAAATTTCAATGGAATATTATCCAGAATTCACAAAACAAACTAATATTTCCTTTAAATTTAATAAGATTCATTTTAATTTATACTTTTGGCCAGTACTGTATATTTTACCATTCCATAATCTAAAAATAGATTATATTATTTATTTCGTGCGTCATTACCATGAAAACCGTGTGCAAAAGTACAGGTTATAAATAATAATTCACCCTACCTCCTTCTCACTCTAAGCGATATAATATTGATAAGAGCGACAAGCGCAGAAATACCTCTGATCATCGAACAGGTCAATTTTCACACTAGAAAGAAGAAAACCGTTACAACTTCCCACTTATAAATCTTTTGGCACTATAACTAAGGAAATAGTTTCAGAACAATTCAGTATCTAATAAAGTGAGTATCTAATAAAATCAGTAGCTAATAAAATAAGTATCTAACATGTCTCGGCATTATAAAAATAGTGACCACACCCTAATAATTATCATTATATTTTCTGATTGTAAATATATTTTGTATAAGTGAGAGCAGTTGCTCTATAATAATAATAAATTGTAATAAAAATGTAATATTAATAATTTTGGTTTTATAATAAGCTGGTGTGTTACTACATCGAATCCTTGTATCGCATTGCTACCAGTAACAGAGTAACCCTACTCTGGGTACCTCGGCATGAAGGGGTGAAGGGCAATGAGAAAGCCGATACTCTTGCGAGAAGAGGTGCAGAATCCGAGTTCATTGGACCGGAACCATTCTTTGGCATAGCCAAAAGCAATGCCAAAGACAATATCTGGAAATGGGCCGAGAGGAAAACTCTCCAGCACTGGAAAGATATTCCTGGGTTAGCTCACTATAAGCCGTTTATAGTCAAACACTCAGGTAGCACCCTATCGCAGATCCTAGAATAGAGTAGAAGTGATCTACGCATCCTAATTGGACTGCTTGCAGGGCACTGTAGTCTGCGGTACCATCTGAAGAAACTAGGGCTGAGTCAAACATCGGACTGTTGCTTCTGCAGTGTGGAAGATGAAATGGCGGAGCATATTTTATGCTCCTGTCCTGCCCTAGAAATGAATAGGCTTCTTACGTTTGGTATTGTGCAGCTGGAGCCTACCGACTTCAAGGAAGCTTCACCTATATCAACCATAGCCCATAGGAGTGAGCCACAATAGGCCTCTGCTGACCGCAGTGGAGGGGCGAGCAAACGCTCCAATCAGATTGTACCTACCTAATATACTAAATCCTTGATACTCTGCATTAAGGTTGGTCCTTCGATCTAATAAAGTTATATTACAAATATAACACCTAGTATAATTATTCCAAACTTATATAGATTCTTAATCATATTTTTTCAACAACTATAGATAGTTCCTATTTATTAATGTTCACAAACAAATCTTGCACTTGGGTATAGGTGTCCTGTTGCCAGATTCTATTATATATTCCCTTCTACCATTCTATACGATTTGTTGTATCATCTTTTGCTTACGGATTTTTTTACAGTGGGCTCTAGGTCTGTCTATAAGCGTGGGAAGGGAAGTAATTCAGCGAATATAGGCAAATTCATATTTTAATTTTAGAATAGAAAAAACAGAAAATTCCATTGTTTTAGGATATTTTAAAGTAAATGAGATAAAAAACACTTTGAACGAGCTGAAAAATAATAAAACAGTTGGCCGTGATAAAATTAGATAACATCAAAATATATAGGGTATCCTCAAAAATAATGCTATAATTAAAGACATCATTTCAAACAAAAAATTCTTCGGAAATTTTTCAAAAAAAAAAACAAAAATAATTTTTATAAAATTCTGAGAAGTTGCATTTAAAATCTAGGTTATTTAACAAACTTGGAAACACCGCACACGTTGAATATATACTTTCTGCCATATAAATTTCCGGCAAAAAAGTTTTAATTGTATTTATCGAATAAAATAACTATTATCATACTTAATTTTACAAACACACAATCATGACAAATTCTTTCCCTTATTTTTTTTTGATATAACACAACCAGGTTCCAACAATATTTGAGAAAAATGACAAAACTTCGTACATTTGGTTGTCACCGTTCTGGATATCGTTCACCATAAAGTCTACTATTACCGCAAGTTTGATCTTAAACATGTCATGCATGGTATTCGCGATTTAAACAGTCATTAAAATAAAAATTTTAAGCATTCCATACAAAATGCAAATAATAACTAATTTCTTTTATCTATTCCTTTAAACAGAGAACGATTTTCGGAAACATCTTGTATGGTAGAACCTCTCCAATACATTATCAATCAATGCATTGAAAAAGGAGTCTTTCCAAATGGCTTCAAACGTTCCATTGTAATTCCAGTATATAAAAGTGGCGTTAGAAATGAAATAAATAACTACCGACCTACATCATTAATAACTCACATGTCTAAAATATTCGAAAAATTTATGAAATCGAGGTTTTTTTCTAGATAAATATCATATCGTCTCTGATAGATAATTTAGTTTTAGAACAATAAAATCAACTGGGGACGGACTTTTGACACTGACGTCTAAAATATGTTCATCCGTCTAAGTCATGAATCTGAGTCTATATCGACTTGAAAAAATCATTCGATATAGTTAGCCATAATCTACTATTAGAGTCCTTAGAAATCATCGGTATTAGGGTTAAATTTTAAATATATTTTCGTCTTATTTTTCGATAGGTCCCGAATTATAAGAGCCATTTGAAGATAATTTTTTTTTAATAAGACCCTAAGCTCAAAACATATCAAAACTTACGTCAAAATAAAAAATAGCAATATAGAAACAATACAATACAGAATGTTTTTTTTAAATAATTTGTAATAAAATTATATACCATAAATTTTGACAAATTTAAATTTTAACTTTTTTAACTAAATCTTATATAGTGACGTATTACATCAAATTCCCAAATTTACATTCGAAATTTTTTATTATTGTAAAATTTTAATACAACTAATTAGCAGCAAATTATGATTTTCTTTTTATGATCTCGGAAATTTGTTTTTCTACAAAAAGTATTCTTGTAAAAATCTTCAAGTTTGTTTTGATTGTGAGTTATACTGAAAAAAACTGAAAAAGGGACAATTTCGATCAATTGTCAAAATTGCACCCCTAAAAAAGGTGACTCTTTGTGATTTTATTATATTGTTGCCACACTAACATATTAAACCATAAAATCTCTTGAACGCAATTGTTCCTTTCTACCCTTTAAGATTAAACATATGCAATAGCCTATAAACACTGTACTAAAATCTGTTAAGTTAGGTGAAATGTATGTTATAGACAAATCTACAATGATAGACTTTAGCAAGGTTGATTAGTTTTTTCGGCAGCTTTATCGTTATAAATAATGTGACCTTGTCGAACAGAACCTTTTATATATCAAGTTAAAATATTAGTCTGTCAATCTATAGCAGGAAAATAAAAGATCTAATACCAATAAGAAAGCAATTTGTCAATGGTATTTTTTTCAGGGAATAAAAATTTAAAACGTTTCTTGCCAGCGGTCAATTTGAGACCGTTACGAACCTAAATTATTTACATTGCGTAAAAATAAATTAAAATAATTTCAATAATTAATAATCAGTGAAAGGGTGTTATATTTCCCAATTAAGGACGACCGGTTTCATGAATTTCTACAGGATCAAAGGTAGATTCATTTTGTTATCTTTCACAACGATATGGAATTTCACTGAATTGCTGATTTGTATAATTAATTATGTCAATAATTATCAATTTGTTATTGTTATAATTTTACCTCATGAGGTATTTTGTCTGGCTTGCGTAACATTGTATCTTCTGCGACCTTCCATATAGAAGTGAGATGTTTTACTCAAATTGAAGCTTTAAAGATGTATGACAGCATGATTATTCCTTCCCTGGGTAAATGTTTAAGAATTCCACACTTATTAGGTTAAAGTCTGGTGCTTTTCTAAGATTTATCTTTATTTCATTGGCTACGTCTCCCAGAGTAATTGGTACTATTCTCTTAGATACGTTTATGAACGTATGCTTAACTTGGTTTTTTTATCTGGTTAGGTTTGAAGATTTCCGCTAGATTATCGTCGAACATCTAGGCTATTTATTTGTTGACTTTGTCTTTTGCCCAAGAAACAGCATCTTTTCTTATCGGTGTAATTCAGCTGACAGGTCTCCTGATTCCATCGGTGGCCTTCCAACGAGAGTAGTTAGTTTCTTTAGTTGCACTGATATCTAACATTATAATTTTAACAGGATATTTAATAGCTGTTGTTTGTTATAGATACTTAGATACTTTTTGGCAGACATCAGGCCTTACCTAACTGGTTGCACATCGGTGTTTAAGTATCAGAGCTAAACAGGTCAAAGCGCGATCAGTACTTGGATTGGTCATCATTCAGGAAATCACTATGAATATACCAAACAAGTGATGGTATACCGTTTTTCCAATGAGACATCAATTTAAGGATCTCGAGTCTATGAATATTGGGCTGCTTAAAGATGTTTTGCTCAGGTTCGAATACCAGAGGAAGCGTGCTGACGGTAAATAAAAAAAATACTTTCGGCTATTTTTATGACCATATGAAAAGTAGTTTATAAAATAATACTAATTTATACACAGCGGTCCATTACTTCCAGGATCAATTTCAGTGTACTGTAAAGCTTTGGTTTCCTCGGAAGCGGTGCCGTCTTCTTATACCCGTTAAAGACCCAGCGGGGAAGGTGTATAAAGGGAGGTAATTATAGGGATACGGGGTGGACTACACATGTCTAAGCAGCGTGAAAGGCTGGGTGATATGCACGACGAGTTCTCACGGCTACGGCGAGATGTATCAAATTAATTAGCGGAAATTGATCAGCGACGGATCAGTTTGTTTTCCTACGAGACACTTCTCTCTATTCGGTCATAGTTGCCTCGATCAGGATACGGATTCGGATGCAATTGATCATCACGGCCAGCAAAAGATCCGATCCGCAACCGACTTTCTTTATCCTATTCCTACTAAAATTGTGCGCGAGCATTACTGTTGGATCTGGAGGGAATGCCTTTATTCCGGAAAATTCCGGCTCGAAAATTATATTTATAAACGAAAATTATAGCTGTTCCTTTGTTATGCCCTTTGACAAATATGAATCTCAACGAAAAACGATTTCTTTATGAATAGACTTTTATTCTGTCCCGCAGCAATCTGGTTTTTCGCCCAAGACAGTTATGTTCTGTTCTGGCAGACCGTCACTCGACTGGCTAAAGTTTTATTCAATTATTGTTATATCCTGGTCTAAAGGCATCTGTGTTTAAATTACTATCGCCTGTGCTGGATCGAATTTTCTAAAAACCCTACCCTATGACTCGTTGTCTGAAGAGGCTGTGAAGATAAAAAAATCCCTTATGTTCTATTTCGACTCCTTTTCTCCAGGTAATAAGACTAGTGCAATAAAGAATTAGTGTTTCTACTATATATAGTTCAATAAAGTTTTGTTTTTTTCATGAATGTAGAAGAAATATTTAATTATTAGTCATAAGCAAGAGCAATAAAATAATAATAATGTAGTACTGAGTATATTTAGTATTTTCTTAGTTTTTTATACTCATATAAAGGATTTATATATTTCTATTCCTATTTGTTGTGTTAATGTTCTTGAATTATTAAACATACATTTAAATAGCAGTGTTATAGCTACATTTGTTCTCAAGGCCAAGTTTTAGCAATTGACTATTAGTTATAAGCCCGACCCTGTTTTTAATTGCAAAAATGCGGAGTTTGCATACAGTGAAAGTAAGTATGATCATTGTCAATTTCATAATAAGCGAATGCACTATCCTTAATAAAGTCGCAACCCAAGTATACGTCACTTAAAAGTTTTAGTAACATAGTTTGATTGAATAACAAATTTCTACAAACTTAGTTTGCTAGATATTTGGTTACTAGTTTTGAGGTGTCACATTTAATAAAGTTAAAATTCAAAATTTTGAAATTTGGTAAAACACCGAAACTACAAAAACAGTGGTTTATTAACGATTTTTCAGGTAAATTAAGTGTAATAATTACCATTTGAAATTTTGATTAAATTATTATGAAGTTCATTATAAATAAGTCTATCATCACTTCCAATCAATCATTTTTAGCCAACAATACAAATTCAATTCCAAATTTAAAACTTTATTTCTAAATTCGTTTCTACTAAGAACTGACATAATGCTATTAAAACTTGAGAAAAGTTTTGATGAAGGAGGCAACCAATTAAAGATACTCCGTATGCATTATTCGTCTAATAAAAAAAAGTCTACTATAGTGTACGAATCGATAGCGGGCATCTTATTCTACAAGTGCATATGAGACACTGGCGTATCGGAAAATCTACGTTTTTTTACCAACAGGAAAAGTGTATTTGCCTATATTTTTTTATTTTCTTATATGCGAAGGGTTCTAAAAAATTCTGCAATTAAAAAAGATTTTTACCAGATCTGACATTTTCAAATTTATTTTATATTTTTTTAACTTTTGTTTTAGTAAAAGATTTTCTTATATTCTTCAAAATTTATTTAACATGTTGCGTTGGTTCCATTTCTAAAACGTTTAAAAATTAGTTTTCGCTAAATTTCGCGTTACGATTCTCGATTTACTTTTTATTCTATTGTTTCCTATTTTATGGATGACTATACTAAGATATGCCAATATTCTTAACAATTTATACATTTATTATTTATAAGCTTATTACATTAAAATTAATGGCACATTTTAACTTAATCCTAAAGCCTTTTTTATCCTTTCGGTCATAAGGTTAGCTGTATTTTATTCGTTTCGCCTTATTTCACCTAATTTTTCTTCTACACATTGCCTCTATGCCTTCTTAAAAGCATGTTTTTATTTTTTCTGGGGTTTTATTATCTCTTTATTGTTCCATCCGTATACTCTTATACTTTATGCCACCCTTTTATCTCAATATTTTTAGAAACTATGATGAGCTTTTAACAATTTTTAACAATTTAAGTTAGTGCCAATATTTTATACACTTTCTTTTTATTTTTTAAGGCGTTTCTTTTTTTTGTTAATATTGTATCTTTCTTACTCCTTTTATTTCTACAGTTCATCCTAGTTTTTAATTTTATTCATCTCTTCTAGGTTATCTCTGTCTTTTTTTTGTCTTTAATCATTATGTATTTTAATAAAACGACTGGATCAGGAGTACACATTAAATGAATAAACCTGGAAATAAGAGTACTATATTATTTGTATAAATAAACTCAATTTAGTAAACATTGCTTTTTAATAAGATTGGGCTAAGCGCTTTAGGTAAACGACCATCTTCAGAGCCTTCGTCGCAAAAGGGGATACCTCCCATTAAAAACACAAATGGAGACGACTTCCGTGTCACATAAAATTAAAATCTTAATCAAATGGTTAACCATTCCAAGTGTTAAACCATGATGAACTATTTAAATAACAATAATTATTGTTTTAAACCGAAAGTTACTTAACAGGTTAGAAAACCCTCATGGTGAAATTATTTTAGATCGGACAGATGACAATAATTATTATTATTAAAATTGTTCACCATGGTTTAAACCTTGGAAATGTTAACTATTTCAAGGTTTTTAATTATTTTTTTAAGATTTTACTTTGTTTATTTAACGTGACACAGATGTCGTCTCCATTTGTGTTTTTTAATGGGAAATATCCCCCTTTGTAACGAAGGCTCTGGAAGATGGTTGTTGACAGAAAGCGCTTAGCCTAATCTTATGAAAGAGCAATTTTTACTAAATTGTCTTTACCTATACACACAGTAGTAATCTCCTTTCCAAGTTTAGTATTCATTTTGTCTTGTTACACTGATTTGCCTAAATTTTTTCAGTTTTTTAAGTGGTTTGTATTTTCCAAATTTTTAAGTGTTCATTGAGTGGTTTTTCGAATTTTACGACTTTATCATCCGCTTTACATAATTCTAGTATGTTTATTGCTTTATCTAGTATCAATGTGAATAGAAGCGCACTTATTATGCACCCTTTTTTACTCCCTGCGCTGTTTTAAATTCTTCATGTTTATGTAACTGATTGTCCTTTTGTATTGGCTATTTAGGTACACTGCTAACTATGATTTCCTTTTGTTTCATATATCTTCGTTCACTCTATTATACGCTATTTCTATAATTATTTTTCCAGTTGAATACTTAGCTTTTTTAACTATTCTTGCATATTTTTTTAATTATTCTTGCGTATACCATACGCATACTGCAGTAATGGTAGTTTAGACACTTTTTTGTGTCGACCTTTTTAAATATTGAACATATGGTACCAACTTTTTAGTCATTTCCCAATAAACACACGTACGTGAAATTCTCGTTTTTAAAATGTTTAATACGTTAAAATTTAGAGGTATATTTTTTGGTTTGTTCTAAGATGTAGAAATGTTTCCGTAGTTATGATATTTGTATTGGACGTATTTTAAAAAACCCTTAACAGTGTTATATTAGTCGAATGAAGGAGGTTATTTCAACTATCTCATACTAACCTACTTGAAATAATATAGTCATCTTAACCTTCTGATTCTAAGATATATTTCACGTTGTTTAAATAATCTTAGCACATCTGACGCTCTTTCAACTCAATAAATAAATTTGTCAATAAACTAGAGATAGTGCTATTTCGGTTGAATAGCAAACATTATTTCAGTTATCTGTTAATAATATACTATTAGACGTTGTTTAAATATTGTTTTGTTCTTCACTTTTTTTCTACTGGGCCGGTTCGCTTTGATAGATAGTATGTCAATAAGTGAATGTCCATTATACCCATTCACCTACGATAGATGCTGTTACTATCTATCATTTTTGATTTACATAAAAATAGTTAGTAATGAAACTCTTAAGCCGAATATCACAAAAATTTTATTATTAAATAGAAGATTGGCGACTAGTTTCTACGACAAGCCATCATCGAGCCTAGAATCCCCAATACCTAATCAGTTTTTCATTACCAAAAAACTCTGGATACAACATCCGTTCGCTAATAATATGTTTTCATGTTAATTTTAAATTCCTTTCCTGTAGCATAACCTTCCCTTTAATCTTCCCCTTTGTCTCTCAGTGCGCGCACATAAATAATAATTTAAAATAAGACAATCTACTTGTCACTAAATTTATTTTATTTTATTTTCAATTAATAATATCAGACATCATATTAATTTTCTCTGGTAAGCTTTAATATTTTAAAATGTTTGTTTCCTACCCTAAGAACTACTGTATTCTAGGCTTGATGATGGCTTGTCGCCGAAACTAGTCGCCAATGTTCTGTTTAATAATAAAAATTTTGTGGTACTCGACTTAAAGTTTCATTACTAATTATTTACTGATGATTCCTATAAGGATGAAACATGTATGTATGGTACTAGTTTAAGTGTATAGTTTTCAAAAAATTACTCTCTCTGTCTTGATACCTGAAAATGTTATACGTTTAAATTACGTTACCAAAAATGTGTAAATAAAACCTTAACAAGAGGTAAAAATGTAACCTTCAATAAACGTTTATATAACGTTACCAATAACCAGTAAAACATTTTTATTTAACCATTTCAAAATGGTTTAGGCAACGTAAAATACACCTAAATACAATACGTAAAATATTCCTTTATTAAACGTTTATATTACGTTGTAAAGTAAACGTTGAATATTTACCCGATCCGTCATGGGTTATTTTTTCACTTTAAAAAAACGTTAGTGCTATTGTCGTTTAAAATATTACATTCATTATGCCTATTATCTTTAAAGTTTGTTCTGGTGCAACTTCGTAAGGTGATTTTGTTGCGATCTCAAACTTTTCCGCTTTTGCTTGTTTAACTGCATATTTTTTTGTATTTTATTTTTATTGTTCCTTTTTGTCTTCATCGATACATTATTTAATTTTCATCTATTATAATGTTCCCTTTATCATTTTTGATAATATTCATTGTATGTACCCTTTTGTTTTGGCATTTCGATTATTTAAATAAATTAATTCAGTTTACTTTTTTTTCATAATGTTTCTTCTTAAAATGGTTACCATATTTGCTCTCAATTTAGATACTTTGACTTTTACCATATTTTTTTTTTGGTTTAGTTTCTTTCGCTTACCTGTTTACAGTATTTTCTTGTTTTTATACTATGTATCCGTCTTTAAAGCCCATATCTAATAAGCAGTGATCACTTTCTATCTCTGAAATTTTATTTTGTATTTACTCAACATTTTCTATCTCTTATTTCTACTTATTACTTCTCTATATTGTTTATTTTCTCGTGCAAAAAATGTGTGCTTTCGATTACTATCTTGTTTTCGAAATATTTTTTTCCCTTTGCGTTTTTTTAATCCATTTATTTTTTTTTAATCACTTTTAATTGTTTATACGTCAAAGATATTAATTTTCAAAAAGAACTCAGGAGAAGATTATCTATTCTTTAATAAATAATTAGTATCACTATTTGTTTAAAAATATTTAACAAGATTTTAAAGTGAAAGTTGAAACGTTATATCAACTGTGAAGAAGCAGATTTCACACGTGTCTGTGACTACTACCCCTTAAATGCGCCAATGGGATGCTGCTACGAAAACTAGTCGATAACTGAACAGCTTGTGAATCAAGTAAAAGTCCTCCCTCAAAGTTGGCTCGTTAGGAAGTTCAAATGTTTTTATTGTAATCAACGTTTGTCTATTTTAAGACGAAAGTTTCTATGCCATTTTTTTAACACAGCTGTTGGAAAAGATATTTTTTTTATATATAAAATTTAAAAATAATGTTTATTAATTGAAATGATTCACTACAAAAATCAATGTATTTCTAATAAAATATTACAAATCTTACAGCATTAAAAATAAAAACAAATATACGGCAAGTTTACATTAAAATATTGTCTAATATTTATTACTTAAAGTTTATGTTAAAACTAGGGTTTTACCATTAAAAAAATTTTAAATAAAAAACTAAACTAGGTTTTTAATAGATATTTATTTGTAGTTAAAAAAATATATTTTATAGGGAATTTTTGGAGGAAAGCCAACTCCTAAAAGTTCCCTCAATTTTTTACTACTACAGAAGTAAAACAAAGTCATAATCAATTATCTGAAACCTCCCGCAATAAAATAGATAAAAAAATGGATTTACCTCAACAAGTGACATCTATAAATAACATAAAATCTCCAGAAACAACAGAAATAGCTACAAACATGGATCTAGAAGAGCAAAAAATAGACCAAGACAACAATAAAATACATAGTGAAATTAATAAAAATTCAAATTCAGTAATTGATAACAAAAAAATAAAAAATTCTGAGAAACAAGTTGATAACGGACCCACTTCCAACCACTTAAAAAAATGAAGATAATTCATTCAAATCAGATTGGGACGGAGAAATATTAGGTCTTGAGCCAAATAAAAAAATCTTACAACCATTCCAACCCAAGTGATTAAAAAACCAAATTTCTCAAAAACAAAAGAAATCCTTTTCCCAAACCGTATCTTCAAAAGAAGGAAAATATATAGTTCGATCTGAGGAAGATGAATTTGTTCATCAAAAAAAAACATCAAACATTAAGTTTTTTCGACCATATCTAAGTTAAAACTGATGTATTTAAGTTATTATTACTAGGGAAAAAATGGTCGGACGGAAAACTGATTCACCTCAATTTTTCAAACTCAATTATTTTCTGGGAGGGTGGATTTGTGGAGCACATTTTAGCGATAAAAGTAACAACAAATTAAAATAACAATTAATAAATTAATAACTTATTTCAAAATAAAATTAACAATTATAGCCCTGTTTTTCCCCAATTTTTCAGGAAGTTAACTTCAAATTATAAAACATGATAACTATAAAAAACCTGTCAAATATCGCAAAAATAAAGTAATCCATAATTGCCCAATAATATTCGTTAGAATAAGGAGTGGGTGCGGCTGGATGAAAGGCATAAGTAAAGTGAAGTGCGTAACGGAAGTGATACGGCGGAGTGAGTGTGTGCGTGACTTTGGACACTATATATTTTAGTCTGTAAAATGTACATAATGATACTACAAATGGTTATTGTATATACTGAATAAATGTTCATATACAAAAAAAAATTAATAAGTGTAAAAGAAATATATTTCAAAATTTGTCGAAACCATAAAGTATTACCGGATAATTTAATGTGAGTATAGTTTAGGTTTGCATTATAAATTCTGTAACTAAAAAAAACTAAACTAGGTTTTTTACAGACATTTATTTGTCGATTAGAGAATTTATATTTTTATAACACCCTGTATTTTACAACGTTTATGCGGGTAAATTTCAAAGTTTGTTGAAAAGCTAATCAACAATCTATCACCGTCCTATTCAAAATGACTGGAGTTTAGGAATGCATTTAAACCATAAGCAATGCGACGAAGTAAAAGGAGGTTAACCGAAATGAACTGCACTGAATGTATTCCTAGTCCAAATTTCACAAGTAAAATATATGGAATTTTAAATCAAATCAAATTTCGTAACGGTTGGTAAATGAAATAAGGCCAGCTTTTTTAATGATCATGTCATTCAAGATATAGTCTATTCAAAACAAAAATCGTCATCGTAGACGAAATAATAAGACGGCAGTGCTACCAGTACGCAAAAATTCCTTTCATGTATGAACATCACTAATTGGGGGTTTTAGGGATATCGTTTCTAAGCATAAAGTCCGACAAGGATGTTTTTTTTTTATTGCAAATCATCAAATCATCGATGAAGTACAACGATTTTTGTTTTTAATTAGGTATAATATATTCACATAAAAATAGTACAATAATGTATATTATTTGTTCATTATACATGAATTTACTAAAATAATAACCATTATTCAATAGTAAATAATAATTTTATCATTTACTAGCTATTTAATGCCATTCCCCCCCCCCCCTCATCGCGAATACCCTACCTTTGGAAATTATGGTAATCTAAAAAAAATATTTTGATACCAAATAGTTATCATTTTTTTAAATCAGATTTCGATATTTAACTGTAACAGATTATAAATAGCAATTTTATATTATTTTTAATAATGCATATAAAATTAGAGGTAGCCAACGAAAAATTTAAACTCTACAAATTATAAAAAAGTGTATAAATTACTGAAAAAAATGAGTTTCTTTGATTTTAAATATGATAAAAACTTAATAAGAATATAAATAAACCCAATTAAATAAGGGTATAGTGTATTCTCATAATTTATGTTTAATATTTTGGTTTCTTTTACAGGTATGTTATTTTTTGAGTTGGAATCATATGAAAAACTTTTTGACAATTAAAAAAAAATATATAAGTCTGCGAGTCGCATATGGAATTGGAAAATTATAACTGCAGATTCGGATTTCTTATCAAAAAGTAGAATACGAATGTCTGATGAAGTAGGTATATGACTCCGAAGGAGCATTGTGTCTAAAGTTTCAGAATTTTTTTAGAAATTTACAATTTTGATTTCAGATACTTAAAGACCATCGGAAAGTAGGTTTCGGGTACAAAAATAATTGTCCTGGCAATGCTAGCTTGAGCATTCACAACTGGTAATTCGTTTCTGTTTCAGTAAAAACAATAGAAAAAACCTGTGCGATATATTTCTTATACCAACTAAATTTAAACATAAGAATATAAAATAAGTGTTCAGTAGTAAACAAAAACATATGCATGCATGCATGCATGCACATACACGCACGCACTCATACGCGACATACACTTATAAACGGGGTATATACATGATTACATTACTTTTCTTGTGAAAATGTAATAATTAAATAATTTGTGCAACTAAAAAATGCCTTCAGACTATTTGGCGTCCACTATTTGTTTTTGCTTTAAAACGAGTTTTGATTCGACTCAAAGAGATTGAAAGAGGAGAACACTTCAGTCTATATAATTTTTGTTCTCCCACTGATTCCGTACAAAGCAGAAGCGGGCAGTATTGAGTTTTAGAGGGAACTGCTTGATTACGGCCTGATATTATTAGATTATAAGCCTCGAGCCAGGTCCGCTCGGCTTACCAGTTATCTGTTAAACCACCGTGCTCCTAAACCAGTAGCGATGTGATGGGGATCCAAAGTGTTGAACGGATTAAGTAAAAAACATTACCCTATGCTAAATTGTCCTGCTCCTTTATCAACAAAAGCTTAGGAAATTAGTATCTACGAAAAGAAACATTAATCAGGAGATATCTAACAGCTCCCGCAAATAATTTACCAGGAAATCCGTTCCCTGTTTGTTCTAACTAAAACGATTTTTTACGAATTTGGTCAAGAAATTGTAAGACAATTTCATGATGAGACGGAATTCAAGATACATTTTTTTTTAAATTAAATAACATATTTTAAAAGGTAAACTTATTTTTTTAACAAGATTTTCGACGAAAGTCTATCTGTTTGCAAATTTCGTTTTATCAACATTTTTTCCTCATCTTCTACAAGTCCTGGTGTAGTTTATCTTTTTAACAACGTTTGTCCATTTTAATTAATTTTATATTTTTTTATTTACTTTAAGTCTTTCTTTACATGGTCTTTCCAGTTCCGTTTAGGTCTCAGTTTCCGTCTTTATATATGTATTGTAATAAAATGTATTTTAAATTAAAAGGTATACATCCGATAGATATTAAAAATTTAAGAATCAAGACAGGAACATATAAATATTGGTCGTCAATTTTGACAAGAATTTAGAAAAATGTTAATGTCAGCATAATTAAATAAATCGGTCAGGTGCGTGTCGGACTTCGCACATTTAGGGTTCCGTATCAAATGTAGAATATAAGCCAGCTGTGCAGAGGCAGAACTAATAAGTCAAAAATACTTGGTAAAAAGATTTAAAGAAGTGAAAAGAAAAATAACCTGGCGCATGTGTATTCGACGAAGAAAAAAAATTATGAGACGAAAAACGCGTTTATTAACAAAATTAATAATAGCACAGATAAAAATAATAAAATATCGAATATCACAATCGGCATACATACTTAGATATATTAACAAATTTTTAAATGCAACGAAACAAATTTGTTAATATCAGCGTCACCGCCAAAGATAGAGAAAAACTTATAAGAAAAAATGCGTTTTTTAATAATAAAATAATAGGATTGCATAGATAAAAATAATAAAATATCGAATATCACAATTCGCATAAATACAAAGATACGGAACCCTAAAAATGAGGGAATTTTAATGAAAAAAACATATTTATTAATATATTGGTATTTGTTGGTAAAATATACGTAACAATATACCAAATTTCAAGTTGATAAGTCATTGGAAAGTTAAAAAATATTTCGGAACAAAATTTTGTAAAAAATGCTGACTTTGGCGGCTTCTCAAGCCTACGTTTTGCAATATTTTTTAAAACAAAAAATATGGCTTTTATCTACTCAATGCATTGATGTATCGTTGTTTAGAGCTCATGAGCTCTAAACAAGGATACTTCACTTAATAGGGTAGGCCAAATTTTTTTTCAGCGCCCCCCTTTAGCTGTATGGGAGCACCCTTGAAAACATTTAAAATATTTTTTATAATTTATATGGCTTTGGATTAATAAGACGCATATACTGTGAAAATTTGAAGACTCTAGCTCCAACGGTTTAACTGCTAGACCGGTGTGACAGATGGATGGACGGACAAGCGAGTGAGAGCAATAGGGCTGCGTTTCGACCATTTAGGGTACGGAACTTTAAAAAGATTATGGAATAAAAAAAAATAGATACTATAGAGAAATTTTTATAAAAGAGCAAAAATAATTTATTTTTAGGTTAAGGTATGAATGGTGAAATGAATGTTTAATCTAGAGACAGAAATTCTACTTTGATTTCCACTCAGTTGTCACTGCGTTATAATGTCAAAACTGTCAAATGTAAATAGTGTTTATAAATTATAGTATTAAAATCGTATTAAAAAAGATTTTCTTTATGAAAAGAAGTCTTGACTATCTAAACTAGCCTGTGTATTAAAAAAAATATTTCCTCGGGAATCAAACTCAAAAAAATTTTTTTTATTAAAAGAAGTCTTGACTACCTAAACTAGCCTGTGTATTAAAGAAATAATAAAAAAAATATTTCCTAGTGAATCGAACCCGGATCTGTTATATGTAAAACATGCAGTTTACTTACGGGACCACACGCAACACTATGATAAATAATCAAACTAGTAAAAGGAATAATCTCAGCGCGATTTTTAAAGACTACGGCCCGTTTCCGTCAGCGGAAGAAAGTCCGATTCGAAAAAATCAGAATTTTCCCAATAATTTTTTTTTCAATTTTTTTTCAACAAGCCGGTTGCGAGATATCAATCAACGAGTCTTGGCTTACACAACACCTTAATAGAAATCAGTATCGACAAATTTGCTTTCCTTATCGAGATATCTCGAATAGAAGTTTCATTTAGTAGGCGGGACCGGGATCCTCGGACCCGAAATTGCTCATCTTCTGATAGAGCCTTTCTTTTTGAATATAAACCGATGGCCGAAAGAATTTTCCGGATCGGCCGTACCGTTCTCGAGTTATCGTGGGCACAGACATCCACACAGACAGCCTTTTTTCGCTGAAAATCAATTCTTTCCACGTTTCATGACATTTTGGAGCAAAAAAAATTTTTGAGATTTTTGCACGATTTCAATACTACGGTTTGCCATAGTTTTCAAGTTAACGTTAACCGCACTGATGACAAAAATCAAACTAGAAAATTAATACCATATAAAACTATAACCCAAACCTGAGATAAGAGATTAAAAAAAAAAAATTAAAAAAAATATATATAAAAAACTATGAAAACTTGGTAATTTTAAATTTTAGGGACCAGTATTTCCTTACAGTATATATTTTAATGGTTCTGTGGTGCCTTAAATTTTAAAAAACCCCACTTTGTGAAGTCATTTGTAATGATTTGATATCTCTAATTTGGAAAGAAAATAATCAACTTACAAAAAATTTTTCACAAAAAATTATAAATTTTGTATTTATCCTTTTATCATGTTCATTCACTTCTTTTTTTGCTTCAGTCTCCACACCTGGATACAAATCTTCAAAGTCTCCAATTCTCTTCAATGTCAATTAACAAAAAAAAAACAATTTCCACCTTCTTCTATTTACTTCTTTTATTACAAACTCCAACCGCTTCCTTTACAACATTCAAAAATTCTGCTTCTGTATAAAACTTATAATGACAATCTAAAATTTTTTTATCTGACTTCTGTTTATTATTTTTCTTCATCTGTTTTTTTTTAATCGAAATTTTTCTTACTTGATTTATTTATTAAAAATTTCTCTGAATAACTTTTAACCATTAAATTATAAAATTCAATAATCCATGCAAAAATTATTTCTTTACAATATATACAGGGTGATAATCTAATGTTGAAGAATTTGATATCTCCGTTATATTGAGAGATACTTATTATTATTATTATTATTATACGTGACATTTGACAGTCGACGTGTATGTGTTTGAAGTCGTAGAATTAAAATATATAGAAATGTACCATGTGTTTAACTTTAATTTCCAATTTTCATGTAATTTCCGGTCAAACCGGATGTTGACCATATTGGATTTTTATGTAAAAAAATCCAAAAATATCTCTTTTATAATCGACCAAAATTTGGAATAAATCTATTAACCCGTTTAAAAGTTATAGTGGTGGCCCATGACCCATTTACACCCGGTATTATACTACGTATTTTAAAAATTCGTTTTATTTGTTTTAATTTAAATTATAGGTTAATTTTAAACTATTACAGCTGTATTTTTAAAACCTATATAGTTCTTTTGTTACCGAGGAAATGGATTTTATAATGAGCTAGTATATATTTACGAACAAGATTGTTTTTTATTACACTGATTACTTTCTATGTACACGTATAAAATTGGTAAGTAAAATAGGAAAAAAATATCCGCGCAACTTATAAGAATTTGTGTGACTTTAAAAGCATATGAGCTGGATATTGAACGTGTTCTTAAAGAATAGTATTTTTTATAGTTTATTTTCGGGAGGACCCAAAAGTTATGGCATTTTTAAGCTTTGCGGACGACAACCATACATACAGACATACAGACGACAGAAAAAAATTAAATTGCTCAGAATTCGATGGGGATCATTTCTCCCGAAGATACTACAGCCCGTTTTCGCTTAGTTACGAAGATTTCATATGGGTTATAGTAAGCACCTCCCTATTGGTCGTCGCTAACAAGAAACTACATCTGCATTATCAGAACATATAAGAAAAAACTCTAATATAACGAGATTGATTTTAAAAACACAAAAGTAATAGCCAGGCTTGAATATAAGACCAAACGAATTATTGGAGAATACATCATTAGTTTATCATCAATTCCTGATGATGCTAACATAGTTAGCGAAACGTACGTAGAGTGTTTTAAAAAGTGTAGTTTTGGTTAGTGGTGATGATGTTCTTCAACATTAAAACGTTAAAACAACTAAATTGCAATTTTAAGATAATTTGTATTTACTTCGTTTCAATTACTATATAAATGAAGATTTTTTTCAATTTAGGGGCCTCCCTCCCTGGACCACAACATTTACACAAACCGTAACGAATTTTCTATTAATAGATTTTTTTTGGGTATAAGGATAAAATAAGCATTTGCGCAGCTGGTTTGAAAAGAAAAAACTATTTTTCTTTTTAACAGAGCTTGATAAAAAATGTTTAATTAATATGAGTGGTCATAGTATTACTAAAATTATAATCTCTCAACTTATTTTATTCCATTTGCCTCTAAAATTGATTTGCGCTAAATCTGATTTATTTGGCTTTGAATCAGTTATAAAAAAAAGTTTCAACAGAAGGTAAGTTAAAGTTGTTTGTTTTCGTGATGGCTTCGTCCGACGTATACTTAGAGAAATCATTAGGGGTTTCACGAAATCCAATAACAGAATTGCAACCTGGCTTATAAAGCACAGCCCTAAAAGGAAATTATGAAAATTATAGGGCAAATATAACAAAAGACTTTGCTTTTGAAGTAATAAAGCAAGAATTATAGGAAATTGTGTATTGGGATAACTATAAGATACAAAGTTTAAAATTTCATTATATCTTTTTAAAGATTAATTTTTAAGTTAAAATATCGAGCTGAAAGATGACTTGCATGCGATACCTTATTTAATTTAACTTACAACCGGAAGTTAATAGTTGATTAAGATAAAAATACTGAAATAAATAACAGATTTACGGCAAACTATGTTAATTATTTTTATTCGGTAATTCTGGAAATTCTAAATTCTTTGATTCGCTGGTGAATAGTTTAAGCAAATAGCGAAGCGAGTGCCAGACTCCAAGTATCTGTTATTATTCGGTTGAAGGCGTCTCAACTTCATTTTCTCGACCGTTGGGTTTGCGTCTCACCTAAATTTACCAAATTTTAAGAAACGATAAGAAAATCGTACAATTGATATATAAATACAGTGTGTCCCAAAAAGTTGCCTTAGGACAAATGTATCAAAACAAAAATTATTCTCGATAAAAAGTCCTGCATCTTTTAGAAACCAATAATCAACAGGACCACGCACCTCATCAATGGGAAATCGGTTTTTGGTGAATTTGTTCGAATTTTTTATGAATTGTAAAAATCATGATGCTGATCAAATGTCTCCATTGCGCTAACACTCTAAATTCAACGGTTTAGAATATAGAGGGTGCTGAAGTTAACTTTTACGAAATTTCAAATGGCAATTGTGAAGATACTTTTTCGAATAAACCAAATCAACTATACGTCGATCATTTATATAGCTGATGCAAATACACTATAGAGTATAATAATTCCTGTACACACCAACAATATACAAGGAGAGTTCAAAAATAGTTATCTCAGTGATTTAAAAAAAACAGCTGTGGAATTTCATTCATTTACTGATATTTTATATGATACCAATATCAATTCCGATTGATGATGTTGGTATCTCCTGAATCAGACTGAAAATCTTGCAGAAGATTTGTATTAAATACAACGTTTACGGCATCAATAAACTGAATCTCAAGCATAACTACTTTACGCAAATCATCAGAAAAAGCCACTATTTGTTGATAGACCCTGTAAATTTTATGTATCTGCAAAAGTGAACTTTCATCATGAATGATAGAGTGTGACACCGAATTATCAGGAATTTCAGATATTTGGATATATCAATCAGCATCATGAGAAATATAACACCTTGTATATAATATATCGGTCCACTGATAAAAATACCCGATCGGAGGGAAAAGAATAATGCTTTTAGATTTTTTTATCTTCTAGCAAAAGAAATTTCTTTTTTTTAAGTACTTAGCTCTTAACTGAGAATCATTGTTGTTTTTATGATGAGTTTTATATTCTTTTGGTCCTAAACGCTTTTGATATCAAATTAATGACTTTGTCTGAAGTCTTGATTGGTTGACTCTTTTTTCATAATCCTAAATCTTTGACACAAGGTCTCAAAGTTTTTGTTTAGTCTTATAGGCATTTTGTTCAAGACGCGAATAATCTCGAGTATACTCGAATATGAACGAAATCGCGTTTGCCACCATCTATTGCGCAAGTCGTTCTTCATAGTGTTTTTATTGTTGTGGCGTTGAGGCTGTGTTCGTTGTGAATCTGATGCGATATTATATTTTAATAGTTAAGAATGAATGAACTAAGAGAGTTTGAGATTCTACTTCAAACCTGGCGTTTAAGCCACATGAAAGAAACATTTCGCAGTAAGTACTCAATCAAGATTCTTAGCTATACCGTAGATTTAATTTAGTAGTTTTGGTTTCGTTGTGGTGATATACGGCAGACAAGACAACACATACACACATACAAAAACGCCGGCAGATGATTTCTATTCCTGTATATCATATACTAGGTACTTATACATATAGTAGACAAGTAATCAAATACCATGTTGTTTTTTTGTGGTGTTAGCGACGCCATCATGGCGTATACCATGGCCATCTTCCCGTTTTCATCAAGAAGCTCATATACATTCGCATGGCAAAACCGATTCTTTTGTGTGAATATCGCGAGAGTTTCATCAAAACATTTTGTCTTTTATCAATGTCGCTACTGTTTAAACGTAAAAATGTATTCATTTAGCTGAAATCCACCAACAATTTGCTCATTGATACTTATATTTTGTTTCAAAGTCTATAATTTTATAACCATTAACACACACACATACAAAGATATGGGAGAAAAGTAGGTATTTATGGGAGACAAGTGGGTATTTATGGAAGACAAGTAGGTATTACATATTATAAGTTGTCAATGTAGGTCTAATTTGATTTGTTGTTGGTTAAGTTATGTACTGATTATTTTTTAGCTGTGATTTTTTGTACCTTTTTCACCAGCAAACCCGATTTTGTGTGAATTCTGCTTTTAATAAATGAGTTATTATTTGTTTCTTTAGGATCCTGCAAGTACCTGTTCTAGAATGTACTTACAGACAAAACCACGCATCTGTGAATACAAAAAGTGGCGCTTACCATTGGCAAGTTCGCTTGTATAAAAGCATGTATTACACCGTGTAAAATGAATATTAACCAAAACCACATGAATTTTGTTCCAAGGCCGTTTCAGACCTTTTTGAATTCCTAAATGAGAATTAACTATATAATCATGAGATTTTGGATCGAATATCTGCTGGTTTTATAACAAAAATCCTATATATTAAGACAAAATTACCTTGTCTTTCATTTTAAATCGCACTATTTTAAAACAAACTCTAACAGTTTGAACTTAAATCATTGTTTATTATGACAAAATCAAAGTTGCTTGCCTTAAATTCGTATAGATTTGTAAAAAAGAAAGTAAGGCTTTTGTCTCAAAGTTTTTCCAATGTTGGATCAAAATGTCCATCCATTTCGCCCATATCAAATGCTAAGCGCCCTTGAGGCAGAGTCAAATTCCCTTAAAGGAAGGAATCCTTTTTATCTGTGTCTGATTTAGGAGATCAATCGGAATTGATATTGGTATTTTAGAAAATATCTATAAATGAATGAAACTCCACCGCTCAAATTTTTGGAAATCACTGAAAAACTTGCTATTTTGGACTTACCCTGTATACCGTTGGTGTGTGCAGGAATTATTATACTCTATAGTGTATTTGTATAATATATATAAATAATCTGTGCATAGTTGATTTGGTTTGTATATTGCAAAAAGTATATTCAAAATGGCCATTTGAAATTTTGGAAAAGTCAACTTGAGAGCCTGTATAATCTGAATGGACCACTAATTTTTTTTATATTTTTATTTTATAATTTTGGCCTTCCATAACACATAGCGCCTTCTGAGACCAATCCTGCGGTTGTAATCAATTCTTAAAATTTGAATATCGGGGCTACAGTGGCTTGTGACGTGACCCAATAGGAACAGATTATATTTGACCATGTTTTTGTCTCGATAAAACTGGCAACTCTCGTTCTCATTTGTTGTGATTAAAAGAAGGAAAGAACTATGTCAAATTTTTCTAGAAACGAACAAAGCTAGAATCTTAGCAATGCTGTAGAAAGTAAAACGTTAATTATTGGTCAAGAAGCAGCGCCACTTTCAAAATATGTTAATTACTTTTTTATTGATTTTTATTAATTAATGAATATTAGAACAATGATAATCAATATAAAGACGGGTCCCCACCAAAGCAACATTTGTCGGCGACAAAGTTTCCGAAAATTCGGGAAAGTCGTCGACTTTTATGTCTCAAATTCAAGTTGCCGACTTTGTTTTCGTTTTCGCTCAAGGAGCGGTACATCAAAGAAAAATAGATTCATCGACAATGTTTACAAACATGTCGAAATGCGTCTCCACAGAATCAACTTTATTACTGATTTTTTTCGGATATTTTAGTATTTTGTCAATTTTGCCATTCATTAATACTTAGCCAGGCGTAGAGTTTGCAGTGTTTTTTGTTGTTTAGTTTTTAATTTAGTATGGAGTGGAATAATGAAATAATAAGACAGCTCATCGAAAACTATCAGTCTCGCCCTGAACTTTGGGATTCGAAGCATTTATGGTATAAAAACCGAAACAAAAAGTACGATGAATGAATCTCCAGAAGCTAAAAACCTAAGAGTAATTGCAAGTCGCTCTTGAACAGGAATTGCACTTCGGTAATTTGTGTCCATTTTACAAACCCTGGGGCCAACCATTGAGCAATTTTTCAAACTCAACTGAACTCATTCTCAAGAAATTTTTAAAACTACTTTTCAATTCATTGCGAAGGGGATTGAAATCGTCTAAATTAAGGTCAGTTAGCAAGTCACTACCACTATATACATGTCTCTTTCGGAGACTAGGACGTATCCAAAAATGACGTAGGTGGTGGACACGATGATGTTTATTTCGCGAAATAATAAGGAATGCCGCCGAAACTATGGCCAGATCCTCCTCGTTCCACATGTTGCTAAACACTAGATGAATGATGAGTTTCGCTTTTTTTATTGTAACAATGTTGGTCAACAATATTTCGTAGGTGGGGACGACGTGATATTTTTCGACAATGTTTATGAAAATAGCAACAAAGTTGACGACAATGTCGTCAACATGTGTTGCTTTGGTGGGGACCCGCCTTAAGCAACTAGGTTCTTTAAGCTATTCATTCATTAATAAAAAAACCAATAAATTCGTTCCTACTGGATAAGTTCATTTAGAGTGTTAGGACAATAGAGACATTTGATCAGCATCATGATTTTTACAATATATAAAAAATTCGAGCAAATTTACCAAAAGTCAATTTCCCATTCATGCGGTACGTTGTCCTTTGTAAAATATTTCGTGGTGGAATTTAAACTCGTAAGTAAAAGTACCATGGACTTTAAATGTTATAAGATGTTATTTAAAAATGATAATAGAAATTAAAAGATATTTCAAAGTTTAGATTCACGGTCTTCTATTTTGAAAAACATCAATGAGTAAATATTTAAATTATTAGATTTTTGATAAAACAAATGAATATAAAAATCAGTTTATATTTGTACATAATATCGGTGAAATTGTCTATTTAACATATAGTTGAAATTAAAAAAATATTTATTTCACAACATAAGAGAAAATTTTAAATTTGACATAATTTTTAATTAGTATTAATATTATTTGAATTAAATATATACATTACTCACGAGTTTAAATCAATATTTTTGATTTTTCCTGTGCACTAAATATTTTATAAATTTGATTTAAATTATTGGTTTGTAATTGATGCAAGAATTTTTATTTAGAATAATGTTTCTTGTGAAATGTTTCCCATTTATAGAGAAATTTTTGGGATATACTGTACATATAGTTTTGTACTATCCTGAATCATTTGTTTATAGGGTTTTTAGTACTGTACGACGTCTATAAAGACAACAGACGTAATTTGGTCGTAAAACGTCTGGAAAAACAATATTTTTAAAGTTTATAAAGTCAATTCTAGATGTTCAACATTGGACTGACGAGTTATTGGGACTAATCTGAACAGTAGCAAAATTTAGAATAACATAGACAATATCCATAGATATTGCACACCCAAGCTAACTTTTAGTACATAATTTATATTTACAATATATGATATAATTTATTGTGGTAAAGCGATAACAAGCGAAGCAAATGAGATGTTCACCTTATGTTACCAACACTTGAAAATGTAATTCCACTGGGTAGTGGCAAGTCGGTGAGTTTTCATAACAATAACGTCATTTATGTGAAAACGGCCGTTCAAAAGATCGCTGAGAGGGGGAGTAGATACTTTGGATTTATTCGTGTGGAAACATATGACAAATTTTCAGCGTTTTCCGCATTCAGCTGTGTGTATTACAAAATATACAAATGTACTCAGTGGAAGTTGAGAAATTTCTTTTTATAGCTTCAACTCACAGGGTGCTAAGAAATAAGAAAGTAGAAGTTTTTTTTATGAATCTTGTACAATTTTATGATCATTTTTTTTCTTTTTATAATAATTGTGTGTTTAAAATTTTATAGGTTTATAATTATGGGCGTTAAAAAATAAACCGAGAATAGAATATTTAATCATTTTTACAATGATATTTTTTGGTTTTTTTGGGTATATATTTGAAAAGAATTTAATGGAAAAGAAGCAGTTTGTAAAAACAACTGAATTAGAATATTCAATAAATTAAATTGACATGAAGAATTTGTTTCATTTTAGGTTACTTTTAGAATAGGTATTATGGCATAAATAGCACTAATCAGTATCAAAATATTTATTAAATAACCTGAAACTGTTTCAAACAAAAATATACCTGATAAAGAATTACTTACCTCGATTTTATTTGATGAGGTCAAATATTCACTTGAAACGATAGGAATTAAAAAGAAAGTGCTTATTTGCTGTAGAATTTTTATAATAATTTAAAAAAAAATCTTTTGACAAGCGCAATGACAATTGCGTATAATTAATTTGAAAGATTTCCTAACATCGCCTACCTGTGACATCAAGTTTAGTCTTCAATTGTTTTTATTATCCACTACCAGAAAATAAACAAAAATTATCTACTTGTAGGAGAGAAATTTAACTTCTCGACTCGAACACAGCATACATAATGACATTTTCTAATACTAGTAGTGAAAATATTAAAAATATTGAGAAGAAGATGGACGAAAATAGAAATCAAAAGCAAATTATGGAAAGAAATAAGCAGAAAGAAGAGAAAAATAAACCCGAACAAGAAATTAAAAAAAAATCAAAGAATTGAAAATTCGAAAACGTTTACTAATAATAAATGAATAGAAATGATAGAAAGAGCAACAAAATAAGAAAAATTACAAGAGAAGGGAAATGGTATAAAAACGAAGTTAAAAAAATTCAAACAAGATCAAAACCAGAGAGAGTACGTTTTTGAAATCATACACTCCGATCAGTACCATACATGTTTCATCCTTGTAGGAATCATGGTACTTTGTCGGATTTCATAGTTTCAAAAACCTACTATGTATACCCCAAGTATTTTTCTATGTACCATAAAATGATAGATATTAACAACATCTATCGTAGGTTGATGAGTATCAATCTTACATACCCAACAGGCAAAATACTGATGACTAATGGTACCATTTGGCAATAGGTAAAGGAAAACCTCACAACAAACATCGAGAGAACGACAAAAGCGATTGAAAATCTAGGCCCTACGTTAAACATTAATTAAATTATTATCTAATGTTCGAACCCATAATGACATTTTTCAATTAAAATTTCATTGCGAGACACTTAAAGCCCCTAACATAACACCAATATATTAATGTGACCGATAGCCAGCGACCTGTGCCATCGACATCGGTAAATTGTGAATTGAAAGTCCACAGTGATTGTGCTATAATAGCTAAAAGATCGATTCAGATACAGCACAACAATAGTTTTACTTATTGTTGCAGCACCAGATTGGCATTTTCGTTTGGCTAAATTATTTATATTGCAAATGGAAACGATAATGATCATGCTTTTAGTAGAACCATACATACATATATATTATATGCCACTATTACTATTGGGAATTTGTGTGAAACATGAACGTGAAAGGTGTTAAGCTTTAGTTTATTAATAGTTGTGGCCTCTATCGTTTTACATGTCAAATTTTTTATGTGTGTTCAAAAATATTGTCAATATGTTTAAATTATTTTTCTAGCTGGATATAAGATTATGATAATCATTTAGTACGATCTTCAAATTTTTATGTATGTATAAATATTACGATCGAAATGTTATTTCTTTTTTCCTATTATATTTAGCTGTACCATTCATTTTATACCTTATCTATATTAAACTAAACTGAAGAAGCATCATTTCTCAGTAATTCATTATTGAACATTTTCAAAACTTGTGATATTTAATTAAAATATTGTTAAGGGCCGTATTCATAGTTCTTCCTTAGGGCGTCCTTAATACTTAAGTTTACCTCAAGTATAGTTTGTATTTCATAGTCAACTAAGGACACCTTCAAGAATCCAAGGTACCCTGGTAGGTGACTTAAGCATTCCTTACCATCATTCTTAGGTTATGATTATGAATAATTGCATTATTGACTTTGACAGTGACAGTGTTTGTTAAAAGTGTTATTATAATTTTTATATACTATGGATTATAATGATTTTATTGAATTCATTGATGTCTTTGAGGAAAATGTAGTAAAAAGGATTCCAAAAAGATATATAAGAGACGCGGAAAAGCCCTTTGATTTTTATGATGAATATCATTTTAAAAGAAGATACAGATTTTCAAAGGAAACTGTCTACTAAATGAATTAATAATTTTTTTTTCCCTATCAGACTAAAATTTACGTTCAGACATTTTTTTAAATTTCCAACAACCAAAACAAACATCAACAACAACGTTCAACTTAACGGCTGTTTTCGTCTTCTTTCTCGACTTTTATAAACCGTTTACCTAAACCTTTTCTCGGTAGAGACCAAATACTAACAACAAGAAGCTAAGAAATGACAGAAATAGACGTTGCCAATTAGTCTTCTTATTTAAGGATTTCTTTGTCAAGGTAAGCTAGAATATTGAATATGAATAGGAATGTTTGACGAGACCTTAAGTAGTCCTTACATAATATATCCTTAAGATTACCTTCAAGTATTAACTATGAATACGGCCCTAAATGAATGCTACAGGTATATATTGTAATGAAGTAATGAAATATGTTATACCCTGTATAGTAAAGAGTTAATTTTTTTATAACATACAAGGTCCGGTAAACTTATATAATTTTTATTGTATAAAACTTACAGATTTATTTGGATCTTGATGGTGGTTAAATGCAAACATTCTAAAATTATTTTCATGTATACAGAATGCCATACTTGTTTTAGTATTTTGTCCACGACTGTTTTATAATGAAGCCATTTTTGAAGAATTTTCTAACTTAAAATGGTATATATTATACACTAATAGCAGTGAATAATCATTATTCACTACTTTTTATCACCGCTCTTCCTATGCTTAGCCAATGAGATATAACGATTATAAATTTTATCAATTTTATTAGTAAGCCGCGACTGTCATCCAAATGTCAAATTAATAATTTAAATTGAAATGTCAAACTTTTGACTGCAGAATATTTTATTAAATTTTTACTAAATTGTAATAAAATAATGGATTTAGATAGTGAAAATGAAATGTGCTTAACACCTGCACCGCTAGAAGTAAATATCAAGCTCCATACAAGTAAATAATTCTAATTTTTATGCCAACAATCAAAAATTTCAACAAATAATCAGAATATTAATGTTAACGTTAATCCTATTCCTGCAATTAACAACAAATTTTTCAAATGTAACTATTAACATAAATAATTGATGTTAAATTGTAATTATATAATATTAATATACTATCTAATTATGTTATAAATATTAAAAATAATGTTCCATCAATGTTTGCCAATAAAAGTTTATTAATAAATACCTACAGTCGTGGACAAAGTACAGTATTCTACTCGCATATAATGGCTATTATTCACACGGGTGATTTACGAAACTCGCCTGCGGCTCGTGTCGTAAACTTCACCCTTGTGAATAATAGCCATCATTATATGCTTGTTGAATAATATACTATTTAGAACCTACATAGTCAGTACTACACACCACCAAAATTTTTTTGTAAAACTCCCAGACATGTCCGAGAAAATAAGCTTTTCCCAAAATTATTTGAATTGCAGATGCATTTTTAAACAATCGCAACTTTTTCAGATTTAACACTACAGCTTTAAAATACCAACGTACAAAGACACAGGACTGAAGATTTTTTTACACTTAGTTTGTGGGAAATGTGACGCTTTGCGCTCTTGTACAAACTACTATTTCTAATTTCTCTATTTTTCCTATTTCCTATGTTTCCCGTTTTTTATTATTTTTTCCTCTTTTTCCTTAATTCTCCGTATTGGTCTCTATTTTATCCATTTTTGCCTATTTTTCCTTATTTCCCCTATTTTTCACTATTTTCCTATGTTTCCCTATTTTTCCAGATTTTTCTCTAATTATCTCTAATTTCCATGTTTTCTCTAAATTTTTTCATAATTTTGCAGTTTTTTCCCTATTTTGCTCTATTTTTTTTCTATTTTTTTCCAATATTTCATATTTTTCCAGTTTTTAACTATTTTTCCCAAAGTTTTTATTTTCTACTATATTCTCTAGTTTTTCAATATTTTCCAATGGTTTTCAATATTTTTCTGAAATTTTTCTATTTTTTACTGTTTTGTCCTATTTTCCCAATTTTTTCTAGTTTTCGTTGTTTTTTCTATTTTTTCCTTATATTATCCTATTTTTCCCAAGGTTTCCTATTTATCACTATTTTCAAGATTTTTTTCTATTTTTTCCCTATTTTCCCCTATTATTCAATAGCTTTCCTAAATTTTCTTATTTTCACCAAATTTCCCAATATTTTCCTGCTTTGCTCTATTTTTTCCTAATTTTCCTATTTTTCCCAAATTTTCTCTATTTATCCTTTTTTCTCTCTATTTTTTCCAGATTTTCTCCTATTTATTACTATTTTTTCCAAATTTTCCTATTTTTCACTATTTGGCTTTATTTTTACCTAGTTTTCTCTATTTTCCCTAGTTTCTCTATTTTCAGTTGGTTTTTCTATTTTTCCTTTTTTTTCTTCCCTGTTTTCCATTATTTCTAATATTTTATTTATTTTTTCATGATTTTCCTATCTCGCCCATATTTTCGTTTTTTTCCCATTTTTTCCTACTTTCCCTAATTTTTCCTATTTTCCGTATTTTACCCTATTTTTTCCTATACTATTTTTCCCTAGTACCATTGTCCGCTCGAGTAAGTGCGTCAACATATAGATATACTTATTCTATGTAAGTCACAGTTTTTCACCTTTTTCTATCCCTTAAAATCAAAATTTCGCAAAATCCTTTCTTAGTGGGTGCCTACATTATGAACAGAACATATTTTCGAAATTTCAAGTCTCTGGGTTAAATAGATTTTGCTGTGCGTTGATTCTATGTCAGTCAGTCAGTCAGTCAGTCAATCAGTCAGAACTGTACCACTTATATTATAGATAGTGTATAATTTTATCTCAAATATAAGATTACTTGAACAAGTATCCTGTTATGTACAAAATTTCTAATATTAAATAAAAAATTATTTAAACATTTGTTAATGTCAATACTTTTATTATTTCCCAAACCAATTTTTAGATTAATTATTCTCCTCTAGTAGATTACTGCGGGAGCGATGAAGGTCAGTCAAGAGCATTATTTTTAATTTACTAGAAATTATAAATCGATTATAAGCAGTTTTGATCTATATTTAAATTACTTTTTAATTCTATCAAAATCTTTTAACTTTATTGGGTTACTCTGCACGAACAAATTAAATTACTTTATTCAAAATATCATCTCGCACAGTTCCTTTTTCACGAATTTAAAATTAATAGAAAAATGGCCATTATTTTAAAATAGATTATTAAATTTAAAACCGAGCTTTTCTTTTTGTTATGGCAAAGATAATCGCGATATGAAATCTGCGTGGAATAAACTAGTAATTTTAAAATTATAACTGTCCATCAGTCTAAAGCCTAGTTCGCATTAGGCTAGTAATTTAGTGGAGAGGCAAGTAATTTAGTAACTAAACGTGTACGAACTATGAGAATTTACCAAACTATTCTACTAAATTTTCATAGTACACGTTGAAAACTATAGAATACTTTTCTCGGGATGAAAAGAAAATTAAAGTTAAGGGTTGATAGTCTGTTACCAAAGTAAAAGTTAGATGCTGATAAAATGTATCCAAACTAAAAATAATTTAAAGACCTTCAATTTCAATTTGTGAATATTTGACTTCAGCAGCAGATAGTACGCAAGTTGCATAAGCAAACATGTAATTACATCAACAATGCCATAATTTGATTAATCTATTATGGAGCCTTGCCGATAACATGAGATTAAAGTAAACAAATACTTCTGCTAATATCAACAACTCATTAATTTTTTAAAATATCTCTGACAATCGTATACGACCACATCTATTCAAAAGGTTGTAAATGAACAAATATGATTAAAAATCGATATAAGTTTGGAATACTTACTAGGCGGTAGATCTGTTGACAGCAACCATCATCAGATCGAAGGACGAACCTTAATACAGCGTATCAGGATTTAGTACACAAATAAATCATTTAAGTGAACTGTAAGGGCTATTTATTCACCCGATTATTATTAAACAAAATCATTAATTTTTACATTTTTCACAATTTATTATTTTTATAGAGCCACTGCTCTCATTTACTTTCACTGTAAAAATAATAATCACAATATTCAACCGCTTTTTTATAATGCCGAGATATTGTATTTCAACTGAACTATGAGAGAGATAATGATGTGGTCTGAAGCTATTTCTAGCGCCAAAAGATTATTTGTAAGTTTGAGTTGTAACGGTTTTCTTTCTAGAATGAAAATTGACTGGTCCAATGATCATAGTTACATCTGCACTTGTTATTAGCAACTGAAGGATAGAGTGAATTATTTTTTGCACACGTCTCTAACGCAAAATGCAGAATAACAGGAATGATATTTTAAGTTTAAATCTATTTTTAGATTACGTAATGATAAAAAATACTGTACTAGTCAAAAGTATATACCGAATAATGATTATTTTTAATTTTAAAAGAAATATGTTTTGTTTTGCAAGTTCTGGGTAATATTTCAGTGTTTATCCAATAAATATCATGTAAAATCGTAGATATCTGAAGAATAAAGTAGCCATAGTAATTGAACAATTTATAAAAGAATTTAAGTTGCGTTATGTCTTGAAGAATTGAAGCTTCGTTTAACGCAAAAAATGAATAAACAATTTATTTAACACATGATCTAAACATTGGATATGTTCTTTTTAAATATTCCTAATCACAGAAACATCGAGCAAAAATTAATCACCTTAAAGATTCCATGATTTTTGTAAATTTTGCAGGGGTGTACGCAACACCAAAAGGTACTCTTGTATTGCTATAAACCCCTATATAAGTTGAAATATTAACTATGTTTTTAGATTTTTCAAGAGTAATACCACAAGAATTGAGAATTTTTTAAGAACATTTTGTTGTGGTATTTCGAGAGGATTTTGTTCAGTGAACTTTGCATAATTTGTAAGAAAATATCAGAATAGTTTCAAAAAAATTTCCACCTCGCGTGGTATTTAGAAAGACTATTCAATAATATAAATTGTTTTCTGATATATGCTTTAGAGTTTATCGTGTTTGTCGGCACACTTTTTTAAACACTTTACGACATCTATCGTAGGTTGATGAGTACCAACCGGAAAGCCGCTAAATAGGATAAAATCCTCTGTAAAAACGACTAACCAAGTACAACTTGGTGCCGGGATTATTTCTAATTTCTTGGAAGGAATGGATAATTCGTTGAATCCTACTAATTATATCTGCTCTGTGCAATTTGTTTTCCATATAATTTCATAAAAAGAAGACAACGGGGGTGAGATTTAGATATCTAAGTGGACAAGTAAGAAGACCATCCATTTATTTTGAAATTGTAAAATCATTTCTAACATTAACGAAAAAATGTAAATTAGCCATCATATTGACATCACATTACATTTAATTATTTTTTTTGTAGAGTGATTTGTGTTATTTTAACATTTAAAAATTATCAACAACAATATTCCTGACTGAAATTTATTTTATGACGGAAATGGTGAAATAAGGAGTGACGACTATCAACTCTTTTTTTAGAGAACTTTGAAAAGAGTAGCACAGACGAGCTCTATTAATAAATATTTTAAATATTTTAAATATCCTGAAAAACCAAATTATACCAAATATATTAGAATACGAGCACATTTTTCTTGGTTAATTCTCTAATCGGCGACCACGAATGTCACGTGTTGTGCGGGCCTCTTAAGACAGAACATTTGATTAACTAAATCCAATATGTTATCCATAATCTCAAATGTGGTCCACCGATGATTAAATGAAAATCAAAGTCTAGTACCATAAGTATTTATTAAAGTTGGAAGAGGCAACTAGTTTCGGCATACTAATGCCATCATCAGGCCTATAATGCAAAGTTCCGTGTAAAGACAAAATGATATTAACAATATGGTTGACACTTACCAAATATTTTTAACAGTGATAGAAATACTTAATTAAAATAATTATATAAAATTGGTTAACTAACAAGGCGCACTTGACAAGTTTAAATTAAACTGTTTTTTAATTTAAACTGTTTTTTAAATTAAATTTGTCAAGTGCGCCTTGTTAGTTAACCAATTTTATATAATTATTTTAATTAAGTATTTCTATCACTGTTAAAAATATTTGGGAAGTTTCAACCATATTGTTAATATCATTTTGTCTTTACACGGAACTTTGTATTATAGACATGATGATGGCATTAGTATGCCGAATCTAGTTGCCTCTTCCAACTTTAATAAATACTTGTTGTACTAGACTTTGATTTTCATTTACTTATTTGATTAATTATTGCACAATAGTAAAAAAAATAATAAGTAATTTATGGGACTGTGAAGTGTAATAATATTACCTAATAAATAGGCTCGCTCTTCTTAAAAACTAAACAAAATAACAAAACTGATTTTTATGTGTATGCTGTCTTCTGTTCTAATGCTAAATTATTTAAAATAATCCTTTAATATTATTATTCGACATCCAAGATTTGAAAAACTATCTTTCAACTGGAGTTGAAGATGTAGACATGGCTTAATCTCTGGTCATTGTGCCTAAGTTTGGAAAAACGTTTTCGGGTCGTCGACACCACTTTAGAATTATCATCTCGCGAATTAAATAAATATTTGTAAATTTCATAACGCGAATCCTTCTGAGTGGTAGAAGATTTATACATTTTAAATATAAGAACTATTAGAACACCCTATATGATTTAATTATAAAATTTTACTTGCTAAATTTTTAAAATCCGTTAAAAACATTTTAGATTTAAAATTTTTACAAATTGTGCCACCCTGTACTTTTATTATTCCTTTAACCGGTCTATCTGATTTCAGCTCGCTTCATATCCCTTCTCTAGATCTTCCTCTCTTTTAGGTATTACTATAAAATGTCTTTCTCATGTTACCAACTCTCTCTCTTTGACTCTTCAGTCAAAGAAATTGACTTATATATCGTCTATGCTGTAAATTGAAAATTTTCTTTCTTCCCCTCTTTATAAGAAGCGTCTAGAGCCCAATTGCAACTCGAGTGCCCACCGCTGTTGCCATCGTTTTGTATGTTAACTTGAAAGTTTGATTATATATTATTGTGATACGAAGTGGTCCAGTGCTAGAGTGTATGCTTTACACATGAAACTTCCTGGTTCGAATCCCGAGGATTTTTTTTTTATTTATTTTTTTTTAATACACAGGTAGATTTAGATAGTCAAGACTTCTTTTAATAAAATAAATATTTTTCGTCAATGAAACATTTAAACCTAGCAACAGCGGTGGGTACTCGAGTTGCAATTGGGATCTAGACGCTAGTCTCTTTATATAGGCGTTTTTCCCTTCGACTTCGTTTTTCCTCTTGACGTTTTTTTTCCTTTGGACTTCGTTTTATTCCCTTGGACTACATTTTTTTTTCCTTTGGACTTCGTTTTTTTCCCTTGGACTACATTTTTTTTGTTTGGGACTACGTTCTTTTTGAACCAAGCTTGTGTTTCTTGGACGACATTTTTTCCGGACTACGTTTTCTTGGACTACGTTTTTGGACCAAGCTATTTCCTTTGGAGAAGGAAGATAAGGAAAAACCTCAAGAACAAGCCGTTTTTTTTAAACAACAAAAAAGGGAAAGTTCCCTGAAATTTTTATTGTAAAATAAACAAATATAACGTTTAATTTAGTTTTTTTGTCAATTGTTTCTAATTACATCAAAAAATCAATTTGACTGGCGTCCAAAAATTTTTTTTTGCATTTAATATTTAACTTCTGATATATTTCAAATTCCATTAGTGGAACGAACCCATAATAAAAATCACATTAATTATTTATTATCAACAAAATAAAGTATCGTTTCATATCATCCTGTAGACTAAAAACAGTATAAAACTAAAATGCCAAATTTGAAATGTTTATCAAATTTTGAAATTTGGCTATCATTGGATGAAATTTACTATAAATTAAAATTGGATAATTTAATCTATATCTATAAAAGCGAAATCCGACTAATCACGAGGTCTCCGAAAATATCCGCTCGATTGACGTGAAATTTGGCATAGTTACTCTTTCCTTGACGTAGGCGGCCACTACGAAATGATTTTTGAAAATTCTCACCCTAAAGGAGGAAAAGGGGGGAAAACTACTTTTTCGCATCACTAGATCTCCGAAACTATTCGACCGATTGGCATAGTCATTCTTTTCCCAAGTAGACGCTCACTAAGAAAGGATTTTTAAAAATTTTCTACCCAAAAGGGGAAAAGTTGGGAAAATTACTTTTTCGCATTACGAGCTGTCCGAAACTATCCGTCCGATTGACTTGAAATTTGTCCTAGTTACTCTTTCCCGACATAGACCCCCACTAAAAAAGGATTTTTGGAAATTACTACCATATGGGGAGAAAAGGGAGAAAAACTACTTTTTCGCATCACTTGATCTCCGAAACTATCCATCCAAATGACTTGAAATTTGGCACAGTTACTCTTTCCCCGACGTAGACGCTTACTAAGAAAGGAGGAAAACTACTTTTTTTAGCTATATGGCATTTCCAGAGGATGTTACAGACATGAAAATTGATATTTAAATTCTTTAAAAATAAAACAAACACGTATTTCACCATTTTTCAAAATTCTAAATACGGGGGGCGACAAGAGTGGGGTGCTTATTTAGGAACCCTTTTACTCTAAAATAGTACAATCGAACATGTTACGGAGCTGAAAATTGGTATTAACATGATTAATAACAAATGAAGAAAGATTTTTTTACCTTTTTCCGAAAATTGACTTATAGGTGGAGGGCGGAGAGACACACGTTTTTAAGTTTAGAATTTAGAGAGGAGATGCTTAATATAAGAAAGAGTATGAATTTTTTTTCGTATGCAATTTTTTATTATTTTCCCAATTTTCCTTATTTTTTTTTGGTTTCTTTTTTGAGGTGAAATGTAAACCTACCTCCATATGGTTCATGCTAGCGCCCTTGGCAAATACCTAAATTCCTAGCACATTTGCTCCTTTGTCAATGCATTGTTAAACGGTTTTACATTTTTCTTTCTTTCTTTCTTTTATTAAGTGCCCATCCACCATTATTTTGAAGCAAATATAGAAATATCCAGAAATTATTTTTAGTCACATAAACATAAATAACCTGAATTTTTTAGTATAAATAAGAAATGAATTTCTCAAAAAGAGTTTTTCTAAAACATGTGAAATTTTACTATACATTCTAAAAATATATGAACAAATAAAGACTAAAGCTGTAAAAATTCCTCTTCATTTCACCATTTCCGTTATCAAATAATCTTCAGTAAGGAATATTATTGTTAACAATTTAACAAATAACACAAATCACTCTACAAAAAGAAAATTAATCAAATGATTTCAACATGATGGCTACTCTACATTTTTTCGTTAAAGTTAGAAATGATTTCACGATTTCAAAATAGATGGATGGCCTTATTATTCGTCGACGAAGATATCTAGATCTATCCCCCGTTGTCTTCTTTTTATGAAATTATATGGAAAGCAAAGTGTACAGAGCAGATATAAATAGTAGGAATCAACTGCTGCAACGAATTATCGATTCCTTCCAAGAAATTAGAAATAATCTCAGTGTGATTAGAAAAGTTTGAATACGAATATTAAAATTCAGAGAAGTTGTGCTAGTTTATTTCGAAAACATGTTATAATTTTAAGGTTTATTAATCATTAAATTGCTACTTTCAGTTATTTGAATCGTTTTTACATTGCCTTTTTTGTTAATTCTGTAAACATTTAAAAAAAGGCTCAAATTCGTTGTTTTAAAAAGTGTTAATTTTAATTTTGATATTTACGTTATGCAAAATAGTATTCACATTTTCAAAATTATTTTTAATATGTTTCTGTGAATCGACATTCACTGGACATTTTTTTTTTTCTAAAAAAGGAAATAACATACAATATATATTCATTAATGTATTTAATAAGTATTTTAGAGCAGCAGCATACATCTACATATTCATTGGAATAATTGAAAATAGTTATGACGAAACTAGTGTAATGGTACCAAGAAGAATTTTTTCAGCTTAGTGTTTATTTTTTTATGTATTTTTTGAAATATGTAGCAAATTTTTCTAAAATCGGCATATTAAATATGACACAACCCCTACAAATCAAATATCGTTTCTAAAATAATTAGCCTCATTCTGTATTTATTTGTTTCAAGTACAATTTGGTTGATTCAAATAATCTTGTTTTCCTGTGAATGGACTGTTATATTCATTAATTGATTTATTCAAACTTTTCTTGTTTATTTTAAGAATTATTAGCAATTTAATTTAAAATAAAATTGATTTGAATTTTTTTCTTCATTAGTGTCATTACACACATCTCGGTATTCTCCTAATTCCCTTCGTTATGAATCGTAATTGACATAAAAGTTTTTATTATTATCTTTTTATTGTATAAGTTTTTTTTTTGGAATAACATTGAAGATATCAGTTTTAATTTAACGTAAAAAGTTATAAAATTCCTGTTTTTTTTTTGTTTTACTGAGTTGCTGCAAAAAATCTTATCAAAATAAGGAGTGATATATGGTGGATTCTTTAATGCAGGACAGATATGGCATATGGTGCATGATTGATTTGTTCATAGCTATCAGGTTTGAATCAGTTCAATATCATGCAGATGTAGAAATCAGTTCTTGATAAAAACTTTTCTGTCTTAATTTCTTTGGGTATGCGGATTTTCCACTGACGTTACTTTTTTAATATGTCGCACGTATTTATTAGTAAAAGGACCGGACGCTTTTGTCAGTATAAAAGAACTTTATGTCCCAATTGAGGGATAATTTATCTTTTTCTTTGCTTTCTCCTTGGATTCCTTCAAAGAGAAAAATATGTCTCATCACTAAAACATGTCACTTTTTTATCATACTCAATTGACTGAATTCAAAAAATCGGAGATTGCTTTTTCAAGTATAGTTTGAGATTGACAAAATCATTTACTTTACTATTTATTTCAGGGAAAATTTAAGAAAGAAAAAAGTGTATCAATCACACCAGAATGGAAAATCATAAATATTTTAATCCAGATATAGAAATGAATTTATTTATTAAAATTGAAATGTCGACCAATTCTCTCTGGATATTAAATGTTTCAAGGTAAAACCATTCTCAGGACTAAGAATCTATTTTCCGTTGAACGATTTAGGTAATTAAATTTGAATAATACCGGGCAACCTTTTTATCTTTTATAATTTTTCAGTGAGTGTAGAATTTGTAGCATTTAGTAATACTGTTACCCATAGTTAAAAATATAAAAAATTTTAAGTACATATTCATCTTAAGATAACATTTTTTTAAATATATTACTGACTTACCTTATAGGTTCCTAAATTCTTGACAGAACAAGCAAATCTAACGTTTCTGCCTGCAGCTACCGTGATATTCTCGATAACGTCTGTAAATTCGGGCTCTTCAACAACCACTGAAACAACAGGTACAGAATAATGAGAACATTCAAATTGTATAAGATATAAGGTATTTTTTTTATTAATATCATTCATAACTTCAGTAAATAGTGTCCGAATAGGATATAATTTTTATTTGTTTTAACAAAATTGGATAAAAAATACGCTGGTCTGCAATGAAATTCTCCTTCAAATAAAATTATTATACCTATGAAGATTTCGATGCTCCGAATCTCCTCCCGTTGTTCATTTCATACTATCACATCTGGATTTTGATAGTAAAAAATTCTCCACGAAGGGCGAGGAGTTAAAAATGTGTCTGAAGAACCTTTAGTGCAAATCGAAAAAAAAAATCCTTCACCGCTTCATATAGGGTGTTTCATTGGGAAAGTGACATACGTTAACTGCAGATAGGTGACACCTAGGCGATCTCAAAAACCCCATACTTAATGGTTCTAACTACTTTCATAACCAAGATACAGGGTGTTTTATCTATTTTGCCAAATTCTTACATGGTTCATAGCTTTCTAACCACACTATATTTTTATGATATTTGGCGTGCATATTTTGTTTAAAGTGCCCAATCGTTCAATAAATTTACAATAAAAGAAATCCAGGTCCGGATAAAAAAAAATATTATAAAATATTCCGATCCAAAAACAACACCCTGTATATCATATTTTTCTGAAATACATTATGTATTTGCAAAGACCACGAAAAAATGGGTTTAGTGATATACTTTGCATTTTCGGCAATTTTTTTTTTTGTAAAATTTTGAATTTCAATTCTGAAATGGTGTGAATTGTGAGAACCCAAAATTGAACCAATTTTTTTTTAATGTGATTTAGTTTTAATGAAGAATAGTTAACCTAAATTGTTAAAATTTTAATATTTTAAGAATTTTTTTATTATTTGCGATAAATAATCCACAAAAACATTCAACTTTAATTAACAAAAAATAAATAACTTTAATTAATGAATAACAACAGAAATTATAAATAATCACCTAAAAATTAATGACAATAAAGTAAAACCATTATGGATTAACATTTTTCAAATAAAACTTTTTTTTATCCGACCTGAAACTGGAGGGGGTTGAAATATCAAAAAAAATTATATCTCCGCCATTTTTAAAAATATCGAAATAGGTCATGTCGTAAAAAATCGTAAGAAATCGTAAAAAATCGTAATCATCCGTAAAAAACTGTAAAAATCCGTAAAAAAACTGTAAAAAAACGTTAAAAAGCGTTATAAATCGTAAGAAATCGAAAAAAATCGTAAATGGTAAAAAAACGTAAAAAACGCAAAAATCGTAAAAATCGCAAATCGTAAAATATCGTTATGTCCATAAATTTCGTGTTGCGTATAGTTCTTCTGTTTATTGTTAATGCGGACTTTTCGAGTCGAAGTACTAAAAACATAATATGTTTTTACCCCGTGTAATATTTTTTACACGTTTTTTAAAATGTTTGTAATTCTTCATTAATTAAAGTTATTTATTTTTGGTAAATTCATTATTATTTATTCGTTAATTAAAGATGAATGTTTGTTGTAGATTATTTATGGAAAATAATGAAAATATTCTTAAAATATTAAAATTTTACCAATTTTGGTTAACTAGTGTTCATTTAAATTATTAAAACGAAATTAGTTTCAATTTTGGGCTCTCACAATTCACACCATTTCAGAATTCCAAATTGATGTTTTTGGATCGGAATATTTTATAACATTTTTTTTAATCCGCACCTGGATTTCTTTCATTGTAAATTTATTGATCGATTGGCACTTTAAACAAAATATGCTCGCCAAATATCATGAAAATATACAGTGTCGTTTGAAAGTTATGAGCCATGCAAGAAATTTTCAAAATCGATAAAACACCCTGTATCTTGATTATTAAAGTAGTAAGACCATATAAGTATTGGGTTTTTGAGACCGCCTAGTTGTCCCCTATCTGCTGTTAACGTGTGTCACTTTCCCAATAAAACACCCTGTATAGCTAGGTCTTATAAAAAACTTTGTTAAAGCTATGGACAAGGAAGGCTTTCAGTACCGTAAGACAAAATTTTTTCGTTTCAATGATGCGTAATTTAAAGAAAGAACTTTTGTATGTCCGCTAATCCGAGATCTCATGAAGGACGAGATTTTAAATACGAATTTGAATAAAGCAGAAAAAAGAACTTGGACCGCTTTTATAAAAGCGTGTCATAGTTTTCTCGGAAGCAAAAAGCTGATAACTACAAAAAAATCACTAAAGAACTTCTTTCTGCGTATAAAACTTTGAAATGCAATATATCTTTCAAAATTCATTTTTTGGATTCGCACTTAGATTTCTTCCCTGTCAATCCTGGTGCTGTATAAGATAAACATGTACTTGAAATAACAGACTATTTACTTATAGTTACACTACAAAATCATGTTTATTTATTGGGACATCATTCAATTTACAAAAAAAGATTATTAATATATAATTAGAAATAAAAGCAAATTTAACCTTTTTTTTTAATTATCAGTAAAACTCCAAATTTCGGCAATCACAAAACATCACATTGTAGATTTTTCCCTTTGAAGTTGTCTCAAATATAATATTTAATTTTTCGGTTTATTATTCGAAACATTCCTTAAACAAAAACACGTTACAGATTTAACACACGAATTGAACCTCATAATGTAATTAACGAAGGTACACATAATGACAATAATTCGAATTAAGAGGTTGAACAAGTTTGCGATGCTCTAGATTATTTTGATTAAAATATATGTTAATGGCTATATAATAATTTCATCTATTCCTAGGAAGAATTATTAAATCAGGGAAATATTTTAAATTGCCTAATTATTATTCTTATGGAGTCGCTGCAAAATATACTAATTGTGTTCTAAATTAACTCATAAAATAAAAAAACGAAATGTAAATAATTTAAACATAAGTTAAAAATATAAAAAAAAACTATTGTATTAAACTGATTGTGGGGTAATCAGGTAGCTTTTCTAAAAACGTATGAACATCCAGCAAAATACTTTTGAATAATAGTAGATGAATAGTGATTTAGCTGTGCTATGTATCTATTAGACAATTGCATCGTAATTCAGATTGGAGTCGAATTTAGTTTGCTATGCATTAACTAGCAGGAACAAACAGTCCATAGTCTGTATTTCCATGATTAGAATACGAAACAGTTTATTTTCACTATTGAGAGTGGTCAGTGTTAATTAAAGGTAACTACATTTGTTATACAGTATAAAAGATTAAATTATTAATAATTAACAATATCAACAAATAATATTTTTGAATACTTTATTAATAAATGCTAAATCACGTAGCAGATTTCTTCGGTTTTTTTGTAACTAAACAAACGATAAAGGTAGTAAAAATAAATTCCCCTTTACAGAATATTTAATGATTTAAGTACGCCCTAGCGACTACCTGCATTGAATTCACAAGTTAAAGTTTTCCTAAATAATATTTTTTACCATGGTGGCACATCATGAAGATTATTTGACAAGGATATCCACCCTCGAATCCGTAGAGAGCTTGTCCTCTTCAATATGGAGAACGTGTCACTTCACGAATTATTTGGTCGCAATCGATTGCGGAGTTATCATCAGAAGTCGATTTTTATTTTATTGCCTTTCTTTTTACCGAATCATCTTTTTACATTTCTTTATTCTCTGAAACATTAAATTAAACATAATTTTTTTAAAACATGAAGGAATATTTCCATACAAATTTTTTAAATCAATTATTTAAAAAAATGTGTATATTATTTCTTAAGCTAAAGGATATTTTTTTTCTTACGGAGCACAAACGAAGCATTTTATTTAAATGACATTTTAAGCTTACCTAATTTTTGCATAAAAATACCATAAAAAGATTTCTTACTTTTATTCAGAAATTAACAATAACAAAAATTTTTGAAAACGTTAATTGTACTAAAATAAATTATTGGGGATAACTGGAACGCTAGGTAAATTTATATTTATTAGACAAAATGTAAACTTCTTCTGCAATTAATTTAATTAGTTGTACATACAGTTTTAGCAATCTGCCAACATTAGCAGAGGAATTGAATATTCCAATCATACTAAAATAAAAAACAGTACAGAACAATATTTTTGTAAAATGTTCTCGGTTTTTCGTTCGAGTTATCGATGGAAATATTCATTTTGAGGTCCCCCGAGAAGATTCAAACTATTTCCAGAGTAAAGTCTGTCTGTGTATCTGTGTGTAATCTTCCACGATAACTGCCGAACCGTTTGATCAATCAAGCTAAAATTTGGTATGATGAGTTGGTATGTGCCTCGAATGCGACCATTAGTTTTTGGTTCAAATTGGTACAGTAGAAGGTCCTCAAGACCGACATTGACTGAATAAACATGTAAGGACAAACAATGCACTTTAATGGAAAATATTGTAATGCAAAGTTTTAGAGCATAAAATTTCCTACAATTTTTGTTTAAAACTTTTTCCAAAATTTTCAATAGCTGCGCCAGTGGAGGGCGCGCAAAAATGTGCATATAGTTTTTCCGTAGTTTTTAGAAATCTTTAAGACAAACAATGCACTTTAGTGCAAAATTTTGTAGTGCAATGTTATAGAGCACCAAATTTGTTTTAACATTTATATTTAACTTTTTTCCAAATCTTCATAGTTTTGCCGCTAGAGGACGAAACAAATTTTGTATCACTTTTTCCCGAAGTCCCAATAGATAGTTTTCACCCATAATTTTAGGATATCCTAATTGTAGGTATGTTCCTTATTGTAGCATTTTTGTTTTTTTTTACCTTGTTTTTGGCTTTATTTTACCTTTTTTACTATTTTTTGGCCTTTTTAACCTTTTTTCTTTTTTTTTGCCTTTTTACTCCTTTTTTTACCCCCTTTTCTTGCTTTTTCAATTTTTTTTTAAATAAAAATTTTTGTAAGCACGTGGGTGATAAAATTTTGTAATTCTTATAATCTACTGGTGAGTCTTAAAATAGGAAAGCACTTTCGGTCTATCATTTTATGAATTTTCACAGACAACATAGTTGTTGGTCCTTAACTCCAAAAAAATTCGCTGCTAGTTTATACATGTCTATTTCAATTACTTCGAAGAATACACGTCAATAGATGATATTTCACAATAGAACCCATAATGGCGAAAGTAGAAAAATTTAACTAAAATTCTGTAAATGATAATTAAAAGTTAATGATGATGCGAATATAATTAGATCGCTTTTGCTTATATTACAATTATTTTTTATTGCCTGTTTACTGCTTTTAAATTTCTTAAGAGGGGGTTAACCTTTTATAAAAGATCAGAGTATATTTGCGGGGTGAAAGGCGAGGTAAAAATACAGAGCTATAAAGGCGTGACCTGATGATAAAGAAATATATATTTAGTGTCTCTGTCATGCGGCTTTGCGTAAAATTATCGTAAACATCTGATCGTCTGAGCGAAATAAAATCATAACACATTTCGAGTAGTCCTTTGTAAGTGACCGCCTATCGCTCCGGCTGACAAAGATATGGTATTTTAGTTCGGTTTCTTATATTTTACATTTTACTTGGCTCCGTAGCTTTTCATTAATTTTTAATCATTTACACCAGATTACATGAGATTTTTACTCTCTCGACCCACCATCCGAGAAGGGAAAGTATTGTGAACGAGCTAAAAAATTTTGTCTGTCTGTGTGTGTGTCTGTTTGTCTGTGTGTCTCTGTGTCTGTCTTTCTGTGTTTGTCTGTGTGTATTCTTCCACGATAGAAGCGCTTGAATCAGTGATGAAAAATGCTTCAAAATTCGCTTGCAGTGGTTCCAAAAATCATTTTTGAGGGTCTAATTTTAGATAGATCTTAACAATTTTTTTTATCAATAAAGGCAAATGTATAAGTGAGGCATCTCTCAGAGTACTTTTTTGAAATAAACTTTTTTTTGTGAGATAAAAAATAATGAATCTGGTCCATTTTGTCAATTTTTTTTCTTCAATTGTTTCTCAAAAATTAAGAAAATCTTCGAGATAAATAGGGAAATATCCATTTTGAGGTCCCCTGAGACGATTATAACCATTTCCAGATGGTGTGTATTCTTCCACGATATAAGAAACACGCTTAATCCGATTAAGCTCAAATTTGGTATATGGGTTTCGGTTATCCATGGGAAGAACTCATCAGTTTTTATTCGACATCTGTTAAACGGAACTGTAACTGTCAAAAAATAACAGAAGCAATATGTCACAGAATTTGACTTGTAATACGTCATTTGAAAGCCCTTGAAACTCTGTTCAGAATAGTCAAAACCAGTCCAACTGTCACGTGTCAAAAATAAAAAAATGTCAAAGTTTGAAACATAAAATATCTGAAAAAGTGTGCATCTCTGAATACTCGTTGGGAAAGTTTTGGGGCGACACAACCAATTTTTTTTACCCTTTTGGATGTTACAATGTTTATTACTTATAAGAAGAATAGGTAAATAGGAAATATTTTGATAACAAAGTTTTTGAATAATAATAGTATTTAAATATTCGAAATATTCATAATTGGTTCATTAAAAAATACCTAAAATATTAAAATGTACTCCAATATAGATCTTATTTAGTTCAATAAAACAACCTTTTATAATTTTCACAACAAATATAACAAAAGTTGTTTAATTATGTTACATGTTACGTTGTATATAACAACTTCATCAGATTAAATATTATTAACAAAATTACCCTAAAATATATACTGCAACTAATAGTAACTAAAAATATAGTAACTGCAAATATGATCATTGTAATTTTTATTATACGAGCATGTCTGTGTTACTTTTTTCAAATTTATCTAGAAAAAAATCACTATTATTAAAAATAATTAAAAAAAAGTACAAAGACGCGCTCTAAAGAATTACATACATAATCTATTATAGTATACCTGGTGCAAATGGGTCATTGGCCACCCCTATAACACTTTAACGAGTAAACAGATTTATATCAAATTTGGGTTGATTAGAGCTATTTTTAGATTTTTACCTCTCGCACTTCAGATAAGAGAGGTATAGGAATCATGCTAAAAATTGGGTAGTGAGTTTTCAATGGATAAACACGTTTTGGGGTCCCTAGAATACGATTTTGATATTTTCCCGATGATGTCTGTGTGTGTGTGTTAGTGTGTGTGTGTGTGTTAGTGTGTGTGTGTTTGGATGGATGTTGTAGTAACGATAACTCAAAAACTACTGAATTAAAAAATTTGAAATTTTGCATACAGGATTCTGATACCCTAGATTAGATCTGATTAGATTTTGGTGCCAATCGGACAACCGGAAGTGGCAGTTGCTATGGGTGATGACGCCATTACTATACAAAACGGCAATAAAGTTTTACACATTTATTTTGTATACACTATAGTTTATTTTTGTATCATTAAATTTTTCAAAAGTTTTGCCATTGTTGCCAGATTTACAAAAAAGTAATTTTTTTTCATACTTTTTTGTGCTAACCTGTAAATTTTTGATTCAAAAATGGCGAGAGGTCATGTGCTGGCCACATCAGATTTTTTTACATAGAAATCCAATATGGCCGATATCCGGTTCGACTGGAAATCACATATAAATTGTAAATTCAAATGGAAGACCCGCTACATTTCTACATATTTGGATTCTACGACTCCAAATACGTACACGTCGAATATCAAATGTCACTTAAGACGCCATTTTTATTTTATTTTTGATTTTTTTTATCTATCGTAGGTGGTCATGATTTGGTGTAAATTACTTATAATTAAACTAGAATTAGTTGAAAACTCTCAATTTTGTCAATTATTTATTTTTGTTACTTTTATTAACCATTTAAATCAGCAAATCCAGTTTTTTTAACTAAAACTCAATTTTTTTAAATGAAACAGATGGGAGACCCAGTATTAAAAATTGTTTATTCAATTACCATTAAAATGATGTACATAACAACTTTTTTTTCTCAAATAAAGAAGAAATGTTATTTTTTTTTAATTTCGATACAAAATTCTTCTGAAGACATCCCTGTTCAAAAAAGGATATTTACAACATCATATTTTAAATATAAATAATTATTAAGAATAAACAATAAATAATTGAAAAAATTGAGACTTTTAGTTAATTTTAGTTTGATTATAAGCAATTTAGATTATCTCATGACCATATAGGATGGATAAAAAAAATTCAAAAATAGAATAAAAAATGGCGTCTTACGACACATTTGATAGTAGACCTGTACGTGTTTGAAGTCGTAGAATCCAAATATCTAGAAATATACCGGGTGTTTCATTTTAATTTCTAATTTTCATGTCATTTCCGGTCAAACCGGATGTCGGCCAAATTGGATTTTTATTTAAAAAAATCCAAAAATAGCTCTATTATAATCCACCAAAATTTGGTATAAATCTATTAACCCGTGTAAACGTTATAGGGGTGGCCCAAGACCCATTTACACCCGGTATATGGTATAACAAGTGGGATAGTAATGAAAAATGGTAACTCTTGATTACTGACACAATTTTGTAATAATTTTAATCAGACATAACAATAATTTTTCAATATTTATTCCGTTTCTGTAATAGCCTCAATTTATTTTTATTAATTCTTTTATTTCATAATTTCTTTCCTTTTGTATTGACCGCCCACCGCCGCATTAGCAAAAAATGTTTTTTATTAATATCGTGTCAAAGAAAATGCCGAACAAAGAGTCGCCGTCAAAATAATGCACTTGTTCTAGGTGCAAAAATCCCTTTCAATCACTTCACAGTCCACGCTGACTAGAAAACGATAACAGCGGTTTTTCTAATAATAATAGCTAAATCTTTTTTATTGGATATCGGTGTTTCATTTTCAATTTCACAAATGAATTCACTATCCATAATAAAGTCGTAAATCAGGTATACGCAACTTAAAAATTGAAAGTTTGAAAATGTCAAAAATAAGATTTTTTTTTAAATATTGGATTGTTTTCCAATTAACGCATTTAAGACAATGATTATGCTCATCATATATACATATAACTTAATAATATGTCATAGGTATTCGAAAAGGCCAATCAACCCATTTGCAACTTTTATTGATTTCATCTCCTGTGCTATTTTTAGTATTTTTATTTGAACACTTCTATTAATTTTATCTCCTGTGCTATTGTTATGTTTAAGAATGAAATTGCGATTCATTCAGCAATTCATAGTATTCATATAAAAGTGCAAATTTGTGCGAGGGCGCTTGGATCAGTGATGAAAAATGCTCCAAAATTCACCTTGCAGGGGTTCGGCAAAAATCACTTTTGAGGGTCTAATTTTCGATTGATCTTAACAATATTTTTTATCAACAAAGGCAAATGTATAATTGAGGCATCTCTCAGAGTACTTTTTTGAAATAAACTTTTTTTTGTGAGATAAAAAATAATGAATCTGGCCCATTTTGTCAATTTTTTTCTTCAATTTTTTCTCAAAAATTAAAAAAAGTACTTCGAGAGATGCCTATATCCAACCTTTCTTAATCCGAAAGTAAAAAAATATTTTGAATTTTTTAACCACAATCCGAGTAGTTTGATTTTTGCGGTACAGTGTTTTACTTACAATCACATTAGGGTTAAACCCCTCTTAATTTTATATTTAAATAAATAAAACAACGTTTTATGATTTTCACAAAAATAATAACAAAAGTTATTAATTTATAAGTAACTAGTTTCGTTACATAGTAACTTTATCAGACTTAATTTTCACTATCTGTGTTTTTTCTTTTCATATATTTTAGCACTGAATCTCATATTCTCTCAATTATTCTAAATGTTCATACATAATAATGAGGATAACAGCCCTTTTCCCGCACAAGGGTTCACCACACTTTGAACCGCATGAAAGTTATCTCTATCATTGTTGCCAGTACATTTTAAATTTTATACTTGTTCGCACTATTTGTTACTAAATCAATAATCTATTGTAAGTAGATAAGCACTAATGATAGTCTATAGACTGAAAGCGCTTTGTGATTTTATTAAATAATTTGGACGAAATTTAACTTTTTTATAACTTATGTTACCTCTACTGCTTTATTTTATAGAAAAAAATATAGTGATAATTAAAATTATGTTACTATAGAAATAATTCTTGTTATACAGTGTCATCCCCAAAGTATGCACCATATGGGAAACTTATTTATTAAGGGTCTTTAGACAAAAAGTTATTTTTTGTAAACGTTTGTGTATCCCCTAAAATCGAACATGCATATACTAAAATATGGTATGGTTCCAAAATTTGAATTCAATACAAGAATAAAGTACCCTTAATTTTGAAAACAGAAGAAACAAAAGTTCAGAAATAAAAACCATAGAGTTGTCTGGATCATGTAACAGTAGCTGTCACGTTTTTTTGTGCCACCCTGTATTTTCATTATTCCTCTATTCAATATATTTTAATTTCATACTCGCTTGATATTCACTTCTTATTTCCTTGCGTCATGTCCCTCTCTTCTCTTGGTATTCCCATGTTAATAATGTTCTTCTCTTTGACGATTCAGCCAAAATAATTGACTTTTATATCGTTCGTGTCGCTTACTGAAGATTTCTTTTTTTTCTCGCCCTCATTTTATAGGGTAAGTTTTTATTATATTATATTATATTTTTACTAAAATCTTTGATATCATTATTAATTATTTCGACGCTTTTAACTTTTAGTTACTGTTATTTTTAATTCTTTTAATGCCGGTATATATTTTTTTTGTTATATTTACTCAAAAGTTCATATTTTATTTTTTTATAATAATATATATCTGATGTCTATGTCTCGTTTTACAAAAAGGGAATCTATTTTTTAATTTGTTTTTACAGATTGTCTTAGAATTTAATTCATTTTAATTATTTTTAAATTTCATATTTTGATCTTCATGTATTTCATTTTAATATTATCATTGTTTTATATTTCTCTTCAAAAACAGAGACCACGAAATCTGGTAATTTATAAGATTTTTTTCTTATTTACTTTATGTGATCTTTTAGGGTTTTTTCCTTTAGACCAAGTTTTTTTCCCTTGGACCAAGTTTTCTTCCTTTCGACCAAGTTTTTTCCTTAGGACCAAGTTTTTTCCTTTGGCCCAATTTTTTTTCCTTTGGACCAAGTTTTTAAGTCTTTTTCCCTTGGACGACAATTTTTTCTTTGGGATTACGTTCTTTTGGACCAAGCTTGCGTTTCTTTGACTACATTTTTTTCCTGGACTACGTTTTCTTGGACTAAGCTATCCAGTTTCCTTTGGAGAAGGAACATAAGAAAACCTTAAGAAAAGCTAGGTCTTTTTAAATAGAAAAAGAAAAAAATCTCTGGAACTTTCGTTTATCTTCAAATAAAACCAATATTACGTTTAATTTGAGTTTCATTTCCTTAAACCCACAAAAAGAAAGAAAGGACGGATTTTGAAATATATCACAGTTTCTTTGTCAATTGTTTATAATTTCATCAAAAAATCAATTAGACACTGGCGTCCAAATTTTGTGTCTACAGTGCAGTGATCTTTTATATAAGTAGTAATTGTGATTGCCAATATTATATTATTTTGTTTAGTAGTGACCTTAGAAAATTGATTTTAGAGTTTAGTGCAGATTTGTGAACAGAATAAATAAAGAAACATAAATGTTAAAAATAATATTTATTTATTAGAAATGTTTTTACTTTTGTGTTTCGGGGATTTTTCTTGATGAATGATGGTGCCATTTGAGTATAGGTACACGCAACCCATGAAAATTTCAGTAATACAAAAAAACCATTTACTCAGGAACACTAGTAAAACAAATAATATACATACTTTATATAGTGTCTTCAGAAATAATTGTATCCCACGTGACCAAGACATATCACCAATTGGTAGAACATGGAGAAAATAACCCTAGACATTACCCAATGTCAGAGATAATTTCCGTTTATTTTTAATACGAATAAAAATAATAAATGTTCATGTCAATGACTAAAATTGATTAAGCTTTTATAAAAATCTACTTGTTTGTGCTGCTGAAACTAACCCTGGCTTGTTAGAGCTTTGTTTCATATGGACTCAAATATTGTCAATAGTTGCTCCTCATAGTAATGTATGTCTTCCACTAGACTTGCCTTTGCACTTGAATTTTTTTTCTTCAAAACGGTGAATATGCCCAAGTTCCATCTATTTTACATATAAATTATTCCAAAATCGGTTAGTTCTGCCAACATTCGCATGTGGCACTTATGAATTTTGACATTAACAATGTCACTAAATCAGGCCCTTTCGATTAATTTTGGCCATTATTTAGCGACAACCAAGTCAAGTGGGAGACTATCATTTCTGAAGCCACTGTATAAAAGTACACCGCCTTTTAAAAAAAAGTGAGACAGACAGTCCAGAATTTTGTAGTTGTAATTAATTAATATTTATATATACGTGTTTTCTCTCATCTAAATAATATAAAATATATCACCATTTGGCCTCCAGTCCACTGTAAATTGTAAATTATTAATAAAATTGATTTTCAATACCATTTATTTCGGTTGGCAAGTAATAATTAAATTCAACCAGTATCTAAATAAACATTAATTGCTGTGCAATTTACATTTACTCAATAAAGATGGACGTAAATCAAAAACTTACTTATCTTTTTTAACAACGTATTTATACTAAATTTTAAATGATTACCTTTTTTTCACCGGGGATAATAGAAAAATAATATTACTCACTGGTAACTGAAGCATGCAACACTAAAAATACCCTTTTGCTTAAGTGCCAATTTCGTAGTAGTAAAACCCGTTCTAAATTAAACTAAGAATTTTATATGTTGAGGTCAATTTATAAACCATAAAAACTAATACCTGTTCTTAAATATAAATTTGGGTTTTACATAGTGTTCATCGAAAAACTAAAATTATTTATTGACATCGCCTAACTTTTTATAATGATTTCCAGTTAATTTGAAAAATAAAAGTAAAAGTAAATGAATTTAGGGACTCTTAAGGGGGGTTTTTATGACTTAATATAGTATTTCGTTTTAATTATAGCTTAAAGAGGATATGTCTTTACTAAATGCTTGAAGGGTGCTAGTGTTTTCTTTTAATTATTTGAGTACCGAAGAATAAACAAAAAAATTAGGTAGACAGCTATTTTATTTAAAATATAATGAGAAATCAATCAATCATTACTACTATCTTTATTGTTTTGATCATTTTCGAAGATCCTGTTTTTCTTTATACAGTGAGGACCAAAAGTCCATTGCCCCCACTCCTTAACTTCGATATTTTACATATTACAAAAAAATGTTATTGACAAAACTTGTAAGGTTTCATTCAAACTCTTTAATGGCTCATGTTTTATTTATACAGGATGCCTTAAAAAAGCGCAGCGACTCAGTAGTTTATTTTTTTTAATAAGACACACTGTATGTCATTGTATTTTTGGATTCTACGTTAAATTCCAAGCATATTTCATGCAGCATACCCTATACCTAAGTTTAACTGATTCCAAGAAAAAGTAGGTTGTGCCCGCTAGGAGCGTCCATTATATCCATGACAACGAAAAAACAACTCTTATAATATTGTAAGTGGTACGACGCGGTGAGTACCATATTCATTTTGCCCATTAGCAGTTAGCAACTTTAGATAACTTCCAGAAAGTTAGGATAGGAAAGTAAAATCCATTGTGTTCCATTTGTTACGGTTTTCCTACTGAACTGGGGCAAAAGTAGTCAAAAATGCAATGATATACAGGGGTCTCATTAAAAAAAATAAATTACAAAGTTACTACGCATTTTTGAGATACCCTGTATAAATAAAACAAGCCATTACAGAGATAGAATGAAAACCTTAAAACTTTTGTATTTAACATGTTTTATAATATGTAAAATAACGAAGTTAAGGAGGGGGGGGGTGGCGACACTTTGGTCCTCACTGTATTTTGTATTTTCGTATTTTTAGAATTGTTTTTTTAGTTAGTATTATCATTGTATAAAGAGTAATAGTCCTTTAAGAATCCTGCCTCTGCACAGCCGGCTTATATTCTACATTTGGTACGGAACCCTAAATGTGCGAAGTTCGACACGCACTTGACCGATTTATTTTCATACTCCAAGTAATTAATGAAACCACCATGCTAATTAAGGATTTAATAAAATATAAATATCTACATCTAAATATGTGAAATTTTTGCGACAGTATTTCATATTACATAAATCAGGGTATGGATTTTTAGTCTCGCACATAATGGCTATTGAACACCTTTTTGATGGCTAATGACTAGGATAACCAATCGAGCAAGAAATACAATTTCGCGCGTGTATAACTTTCAGTTTAATAGCTCTCATCGTCGCAATGAACTTGCACACATTCATTTAACAAGTGGGTAATTAAAATTTTATCTAATACACTATTTTTATTTAAAGCCGTGCCGGCATGACCCAGCCAACAAATAATAAAAAGCGATTATACAACGTCGAGTTACAAGGTGACATGACTATGAGAGTAATTATTTAAAGATGGATTTTTACTATTTTATAAAAAATATTTTTACTATTACAAATATTCAGAAAATATTTCATCATTGAGCAGAATTTTTTGAAAATATCATATTTTAAATATACAGGACTTTATTCTATTATTTCACAGTAAATTTCAGTACCTGTGTTTTGACTGGCATAAACACATATTTTAATTAAAGGAAATTTTTTTTATAATTAGTGAGGAATAAGAATACAAAAAACTGTTACATATTAAATTTATAGTAACTGTTCAAAATGTTTTCTCATGTCAAAACGTTTTCTAACGTCAAAACACACCCTTTGAAAAACTGTTGGGTCATACTGTATAAGGGCTGTAGCGGTCTGTCTTCTTGCCAATAATTTTTCTTCCGTTTTAACTATTGTTTCATATACGAAGGATTTCATGTAACCCCGTAAAAAATGCGATTGTGTTTAATTTCTTCGATCTTGTAGGCCACAAATGTGGTCCATCACGACCAATCCACATTTTTTCAAACCGCCGGTTTAAATAAGCTCTGGCACTTCTACCAAAATGTACCGATGCTCCGTCATGGTGAAACCAGAAGTTGTCTCTAATTTCTAATGGTACGTCTTCTAGAAGTTCTTCTAGGAATTCTTCTAAAAAGCGAGTGTAAATGTCGCCATTTACTTTATGTGGCAAAATGTATGGGCCGATTAAACAGACTCCTACAATACCTGCTCAAACGTTAATTGAAAATTTACTTTGAAATCCTCTTTGGCGGATACAACGGTGGTTTTCCTCATCTCAAACGTGGCTATTTTGGGAATTAAAATTTCCCTCCCACGTAAATTTTGCTTTATCGGTATACAATATGAATTTTGAAAAATTACGATTCTCACGACATTATTCATCAAACCTGTAACAAAGTTACTTTTAAAATATATAAATTAAATCGCGCACGGCACTGGAGTAAAATTAACTTAAAATTGTGAATAAAAGGCCAGTCGTACCAGTTGAACCGTCGCCAGGCAGATGGAGACACTCTCGTTTCTGCTTCTTAGCCGCTTAAGTCCGTATCGAGTAGGGCAATTCATTCCGTTGTCGGCAGCTGCAGAGGCAGCGAGAAGCCAGACTTGCTGTGGCTGTCCCAATTGGAACAGCAGTGCAGTCCGTCGACCTTTAGAGACAGGTCAAGTGGAAGCCAACTTCAATTATATCCGGAGTCCAGAACCGTCAGTCCGACTACACGACGCCGCCAAGCCAATCGTCCGTTACACACCTTTTCTCCGCCGGATTTTATTGGTAAAAATAAAAGTTTTATTTACTGAATTTTATTTGTTTTGAGTTAACATCCCAGCAGCTAATACCCAGGTACTCAAACCCAGCAGGGCAAGTAAAGACCGTCCTTCTGGACGCCAGTGATTTTGGTCGATACCATAACGACCCCTGGAGTATTTCTTTCTCCACTGACGCTGCCCGTGCAGTGGCCTTCACACTCTAAACGGAAGGTGGCGCCCGAGGCAATCCGAAACCTGGACCAAGGCGCCAAAGTAACCCGTAACGACCGAAGCGTCGTCGCAAACCAGTAAGAAAATTCTACTTGTTACGGATAATCCTCTGGTTCTAATGCTTGTACCTTAGTATATTTATAAGGCCGTTGCAGTTGTTCTCGCAAAACTCTTCATAGGATGTTATTCTTCATATTCAATGTTTTACCTATGGTTGTAGTACTTAATGAGGGGTTAACAGAAATATGATTTCATACAGCTTCTTCGATGCGAACAGTCCTTGCTGTTCTCTGCCTTCCTGCATTATTCCTTTTAATTACTAAATTACCAATTTCCCGCAATCTTCTTTCAATGCTAGCAAAAGTTGAATGATGTGGTATTCGGCGACCAGGAAATTTTTGTTTATACAACCTTACTGCCATTCTTCCGTTTTTTTAGGCCTCTCCATATAATAATAACATATCGGTCATTTTTTCAAAAGAAAAGCTCATTGTTTCGAAAATAAAAATAAAAAACTTCGAGAATAGCATATTGGATCAGTGACAAGTAATTTTTTTAAAATATAGTAGACGTATGTCGTTTCTTTGCTTGTTGCATTTGTTACATATTTTGAAGTATTTTTTTTAATTTTTTTGAGACGGTGACCTTTTCATTTGAAGAAATGATCGACATGTTATTAATATATGAAAAAAAGGCAGTACGGTTGTTTCAAGACAAATTTCCTAAATCGTTAAATATCTTATTATTTAACTTGAGAATAAATTAAAATGAAGGACGCAATAAAGCAAAAACAACAATTACTGCAGAAAAAGTCTGGATATTTTGTGCAGCTTATACAGTATGACCCAACAGCTTTTCAAAGGGTACGTTTTGACATGAGAAAACGTTGTAGGAAGTGCTGTGGAGTGAACGGTCAACATTTTGAATAGTTGCTATAAATTTAATATGAAACAGTTTTTTGTATTCTTATTCCTCACTAATTATAATAAAATTTCCTTTAATTAAAATATGTATTTCTGCCAGTCAAAAAACAGGTACTGAAATTTCCTCTCAAATAATAGAATACGGTCGTGTATATTTAGAATATGGTATTGTCAAAAAATTCTGCTCAATGATGAAATATTTTCTAAATATTTGTATTGTTTACATTAGGTCCAGACATCTGCATATTGTAAAAGAAAAAATCCAGATTTAACATCGAAGATAGAAAAGACGAATTGTAGACTTCTCTTCAAAGTCAAATATCTCCAAAATTGTTGATTTTAGCTCAATAAAAGTCAATAACTTTTTGTAACATAAATAACCAAAAATTGAAATAAAATGAAAAAAAAATCGGTTTATACAGTGTTGTAAAAAATAGGGGGGGCCGAAGTTGCCACTACCCATTATTGTGCGCCACTGGATGAAGTACGCCAAGCATATTTTTTGTTAAATTTTCAAGCTTCTAAAAAGTAAATTGACTGCCAAATTTAAACAAAAAATTTAACCCGGTAGTTGAAATATCACAAAAAAATGGTTTTATTTTTTCAACTTTAACCAGCTGCATCTCGTAAACTAAGAATCTTAAGGGCTTATGTACCTAACTCATTTTTCATCATTTGTCAAGGGGTATCACCTGTAAAGCGTTGTCGGTCGAATATTGGAACACCCTCTATATACTGTAATTAAAAGTGAAAAAATAAATTATGTTTTATAACTAAAACGATTTCATTAATTATGAGTTGCTGTAAGTTCTTCGTTTTTATTATAAATTTTATACCCATTTTTTTGAAAAAAAAAAAGAAAAAACCATAGGATGTTTTTGTTTTCCATGAAGCAACATACCGTCCTTCTATTTTCGATAACTTTGTAATTTGTTACAATTATATGTTTACTTTTCTCGGTTTAAACATTTTTTTAAGTAAAAAAAGTGTATTCCATTGAAGATCAAATAAATATAGAAAGCTTATCGCTCTTACCAGTAGGATCTCCTCGTTCTCCCCGTTCTGTATTGCTGTTAGCTGAAACAAAAACATAACAAGAGTAGATAAAACAAAAAATAACAAAAGTAAATAAAACAAAAGAGCATAAAAATTAAACAATTGGTATTGTTTCACTTTTGGCGTTTAATATTTCCAATATATTAGCACTATGACTAGTACCTAGAATCATATCTTTCCGACTCACTCAAATCAAACTTTTAATTTAGAGTAAGTAAACTAGTGAAATACATAAAAAAACAAAATTAAATTCTTAATGCAAATCGACCCTATATCTAAGTAATTCTATGTATAAATAAAGGAAAATAAATTACGAATTTTAATATAAAACAAAGAAAATTTAAATAACCAGGCAAAAATTGAAAAAAAAACTACACTGTACAAAGCGACACTAAAAAGTATTTTAAACTTGGTTTTAGAAAAACAATTTTCATTTATTTCAAAAAAAAATCCCGTATGTACATGGTACGAATCCTAGATATCGTCTTATTCATCAAAATAAGTTGCTTCTGAAATATATCTAGTCTCTAAGAGCAATGCGTAGTTGCCATATATCCCAGCTCATACGCATTGTAATATCCAATCTTTGAGTTTACACACTGATAATAATCTAGTTAATTAAATCTACTACAGTCACAAATTATTTAAATCCATGGCTATTATTACTTATTTATAGAATCAATATTAGCCAATTATTCAATAATTAAATTAGTATCGCCAATCTGACTCTTAATAACGTAAATACATTATAACTGTTTACATTCGAGAGAGTCTGTTTCATTAAATAAATTAATAATATATGCTTAATATATGTATAGGTTGTGGTAAACGATTTTATTATTACTTTTATGAAAAAAAAAATTATTCTTCATAAAAAGTTATGCATCGTCTAAAACTGTAAATACAATCATCAGGTATCAGTTTTTTTAAGAGGTATGTTAAAAAATGTGATGTTAAATATGTAAGTAAAGTTCCCTTGTTTTTAACAATATCGAAAATTGTTATAAATAAAATTTGATCAGAATTAAAAAATACGTTCAGATATGCAATTAGAACTTAGTAAGCGCAACGTACATCAGGTTTTATTTAAAAAAGTTTAGTTTTCGTAACTGGTGACGATATTCTTCAACATTGTTGAAAATTCTCAATTCAATTAATTAATATAATCTCATAAAAGAATGAGTATTCAACCACAATAGAACTTAAATTTCACGACTTATAGTATGTAGATTATTTAGATTATTTACGAATTTCTGGCTTACCTACTGCGGGAATTATGCCAAACATAGTAGATTATCAGGCCTCGATTTATCGCTCCTACTAAGTTAATAGAGAAACTAAATATAATATTGAATTAAGCCGGCAATGGACTACGCACGATAATATAATATATCATAGCTGTATAACGAGATGTAATATAATTGCAGCGGACTAGTATATTACATTTTTATATTTAGAGAGAAGTCTTATAATACGGCGAAGAGATAGAGACAAACGGTCAATGGTAATAAACTCAGCATACCTTGAAAATAGATTTTCAGATTTTTATGACTTCCGGTTTCAAAACTGGTTTTACAAACCAGAACCGGAAGTGATACTACCGGTTTCAAAAATGGCATTCCGACGTCAAATTTAACCCTGAATCGATCTTTGAAAATAGCTAGATACAGTTGATAGTTCTTCAGAAGAAGAATCAAATGCCGAATCTTCTGCATCCACTTTCAATAAACATGGATATTTACATAAAGAAGTTGTTAGCACACATACAAAATTCACACACCAATTCAAACCGATAGAAAGATGTAAACAAATACCTAGTGATTCACATTTACGAGCGACAACACACAAGAGGGGGTAGGATATAATGTAAAATATCGCTCCGAAAGTATATCTCTGCAAACATACAATATATAGCATGGATATAGTATAGATAGACACATATATAGCGTTAGTGCGCAGCGTTTAGTTCTATCATATCATAGGGATATTTTTGTAATATGTAAGATATATTATACATATATTATCATATCGCGTATAATCCATTACAGACTTTAAAACTTTTGCTTATTTCAATTTTACATATTTGGAACATTTCTCTTAGATAGTAATTTCGATATGGTTTGTCATAAAAAGGATAACGATTCTAATAACGCTGTTCTGTAACTCCTAAATTGGATAATATTTTGCCAGAATCTTTTATTTTATTTACGTGACTTCTGGAAAATACCAAAATTGCCTCTAGTAATTGTAAACCAAAGTATTTGCAGTAGAAAGTAAGGCAAAAATACTTAATTAGGGCGTGTTGTTTTTATTATCATCTAAAACAAAAACTAATTAAAAATTGAAAAAAAATGTTTTATTTTTACAATTTTTATTTTCGTTTAAACTCATTTTATATTTTATTATCGTTTTTTGCTATGCGATCCAATTTAAAAAATGGTTTTTCTACCTCAGTATCATTAACCAGTATACATTAAAACACAATCAATCGGTGAAAAAGCATTATTCGAACACAATCCGCCATTTTTCGAGATTAAATTCAATCAATTTACTTCGAGCACGTCTGAATTGTTTCAACATGACTCGTAATTTTAAAGCCCAGATAAAAATAAAGCAAGATTTTCTAATGGGAATGTTGTTCCCTCATTAATTCAGACCTAGAAGCAAGGGCGTCAGAAATGTTATGTGGATCTTTATTTTATCAGAAGACTAATTATTATGTCAAATTCTTTAAAAAAATTAAATTAAAATAATAGTTTTTATCTATATTACCTTTTTATGAACCGATATGTAATTGCAGACCAAGGCGATAGCCGAGGCAGGGAATTGTCGAAACCATGAAAATCAATTTTTGTTCCACTTGCATATTAAATATTTTCGTTGAACGCCTAAACTTAAAAAAAATTGTTTTTTTTTATAATTAACTAAATATTCTGTTTAAATAACTTAGTTGTATTGTAAAAGTAAAAGTAGCCCATTTTATTAAAATTTAGGTGATGCAAAAGATCGGTTACTATTTTCTATGTTTCAAATTATTTGTAGAATGTGTATTAATGCGAGACATAAACTTACGAAACTAATAATAAGCACACATATAATGTACTAAGCATTGAAGTTGAAACCCCTGATGAAATATTCAATTGCAAGCAGTATACAATGGAACTACTAATAACCATTAGAAGTGTACATTGAATATGTATAAATGTATATTGACTACGGACAACGGATAAATGATATCAAATACAATTGTGATAATAATCTTGTAACAATGTGCATAATTATTATGGATTAAATTTCAAGAACTTTGATTATAGCACCAAGAAGAAAATTAAACAAGCACATGTGTATACTTTGCTTAATTATACAAGTATTAAATTAAAATCAGAAATAACAAGTTAACGCTTCAGCCTTTTTAATAGCAAGTAAACATTAAAAAATACATAGATTTCTAGTTAATAAAATATTTGTAGTTTTGTTAGTTACATATAAATCTTTTTAGATATCAAATGATTAAAGTTAAAATTCTATCACATAAATCAAATTAGCAACTTGGCTTCTTGGCTTGTCGGCCGGAAAGGTAATAGACACGGTTTTTTGAAATGTACAAGAAATTATCTATAATTACTGATTTAAAAAAAGGACAAACAATAACTGCAGTGTATTATGCTTCGTTATTGCATCTGTTGAGCAAAGAAATCTAGAAAAAACGTCCCCATTTGAAAAAGAAAAAGATCCTATTCCATCAAGAAAATGCACGGGTGCACACCCCCACACATTCAATATCAATTTTTTTTCTTTATGGATACAGCACACTTACAACAGGAAATCCTTTAAGCCTCCTTGATGGCTGCTTGACTGTCCGACATAATGACAATTTCTGTTGAATTGCTTTTTGACATTTTCCTATAGCGCATATTTCAGTTTGGAAAATACTTAAGGATTTTCCTAACCTTTTGAAATATTTGTTTTCAGGCCAATATACTTCTATTCCAATTCACTCTGCTGTTCTAGATATATCAGTATACCATTTAATGGCATTTCTGTTAAACCCAGCTGCATCAGTAATAATTGGTTTCACAATAGCGGTGTACATCCAGCACAGGAGTTTTTGCTTTCATCCCAAGTTTTTCTAGCAAAGTTCCAGCCGTTGCTTATTTTTCGTGATTATTTCAAAGAAGTTTGTTATCTAAGATGAGTCCCTAATATATGATAATTGGTTTTCACTCCATCCAACTAATTTGATTGTTTTCAGATATAGGTTTATTTGCTTTGTCCTTAAGGGTACAAAGTTGATTTTGGTAGGATTAATATTTAGCCCCATCGATTGGCACCATTCTCTTATAATGTTAAATCTTTCATCTAAGTCTCAAAGGGTGTTCGTAAACTTGGCTCTGACGATTATGACTATGCATGTTATGTTTCTTTTTCCTTGGGCTACACTATAATTAACTTTTATTTTTGATCTGTTCCAATTTATTTTAAATAAAAATTTATCTATTTTAGGAGGAAAATTTGAACATCTTTTATTCGAAATATCCAAAATCAACAATCTCTTAGTTACTCCTTAGCAACGGAGAAAAGCAAAGCTGTTTGATGAAAAATTATTTCAATGGAGCAATCAAAATGTTTTGGTATAAAATCTCTGAAAATTTGGATTTTTAAACATTAAATTGAATTTATTTGGATGAGTTTATTAAGATTTTGTATTGAATTTACTTCCTGGGATTATTTTAAAATTTCTAAATTAATTTTTATTCGCTCCATTAATAGGTAAGTTTTTTCATTTTTAATTACCACCAATCGTGACATTATATAATAGTAAATGTTGTAAAAAATATTTTAATTAAAACATTTTTATTTTTACATGTATTAAATTTTCAGTTTTCTGTTTTTCCTAAATTTTTCTTTGTCTTTCTATGCAATTATAGCCCGCATTATCAATTAATAATTGGTTATTGCATTGACTGATGATAACAGTAATACCACTCATTTTTTATTGATTCTTTAATAACAAAATTCTAAAAAATTTATATTTATTTCTTGTTACTTTTTAGAAAGGGTACTAAATAAAATTCGGTCAAGTTAGCATTTGAAATCCTTGGCAAGTCTTTGATCCTTACTTTACTAAGACTACATGATCTAGAAAGTATATTATATATTTGTAGTTTTGGTAAATTGCTTACAGAAACAAGTTTGTTAACATATCTATAATACTCGGTTTACAGGCTTAAAGATGACATAAAAATATTCACGGTGCTTTAAATGTTTCCTAATGAATTTAACGGTTAACACGTGCTTATTTCAAGTCGGTAATAATTTTGACATGTAGTCATCTTAGCTGCTAGTGAGTTGAATCCATTAGGAATATGTTATCACGAATATTAAGATGACGTAAATGTGAAATGAAATTAGAATTACCGTCTGGAACGAAACGAGGAAATTTTGCATATTTTATTTCAGCTTCTGATTCTAGAGAAATATAATTTAATACTGATGTAATTTATTTTGCGGTCATATTTACCTAATAAATGCAAGGGTAATATATTATTTGAAAAATAAATAAATTGATATTTCCTGTATTTTTGTTATTGTAGAAAAATTCAGGAAATTGTAACGTTTGTTGGATATCAGTTAAAGAAATCTGAGTTTCTCTACCTGTTTTATTTTTCTCAAAAAATCAGATGAAATTTGAAAATTTTAAAACATGTTTCTAGGTAAGATCGCTTGAAAAGTCTTAGACATTAACTTAGGTCATCGGCATAGCATTGAAAATTAACCTCCAGTTTAAAGGGTCTGTTCAGAAGGGGGTCGACCAAGAGCATACAAAGAAGTGGAGACTGCACCCCACCTTGAGGACACAACTTAACTGCCCTAAATCTAACAGTCTCCTCTTGCAGTAATGATGTCACAAAACGATTTTCAAGCATGCGTTTAATCCAGTTGCAGATTAGTCAGCTTATTCCCCCCACAGCAGTGCAGGGTAAAGGGATTGATGCAGGGCGTTGTTGAACGCCCCTTCAATGTCGAGGAGAGCTGTCACCGCAATCTTTTTATGCAGCCTAATCTTTGCATTTTCCAACCTGGTAGAAATACTGTTTGGCGTTGAGGGGAATTTCCCTGCAGTTTCCGTCCCTAATACGCATATCTAGAATTCTTTCTAGCATTTTTAGTACAAACGAGGTAAGCTGATCGGTCTAAATGATTTACGTAGGGAATTGTTTACGTTCCCCGCTTTCGGAATATATACGACAATAGCAATCGACAAGCCCTTTGGTATGTAGCTCCACACCAGGCTCGCCCGAAATAGTTTCACAAGAAGATGCAGCAGCTCCTCTGCCCCGTTTTGCAACAGGGCAGGAAAAATACCATCTTCTCCTGGCGATTTGTATGGGGAGAAAGACTTCAACTCCCATAAGATTGAGCGTGGACTGATCACCTCAGATGCAAACCTCCATCTTCCTTAACTGGTCGTATAGACGAGCCAGTTGGAAGTTTAAAGAGTTGCGGCCGATTTATCAGAAGCAGGCTACCCAGGAAGTGATTTCGCATAAGGATAAATAAATAATAATAAACCCGATTACATATATAAAGTTAACACTTTTATCTCAGAAGATTCATCTTTCACCTTATTAAGTAGCGAAGGTATTTATTGCCTTTACAATGTTCGCCTGTCCGTCTGTCTGTCTGTCTTATCGAGAAGGGTTTTGAGTTTTCGAACTCGATAGCTGGTAGGGCTTTATTTATTTTGATCTAATGAAAAAGAATAGGGTGCCGCTAATCATCTATTTCTCGATCGCTCCATTATCAGAAAATTAAAAAAAAACTATTTTCCTAATATGCTTTAGTGTTGAGGTATTTATTTCCATTTGTATTAAAGATATAATGAAATCTAGAAAATGTTATTGGTTTTCTCTTGATAAAACATTATATAACATTTTTGAAAATAACAAAATAGTTTTTAGATGTTATATTGCTTTAAATTAACATAAAAATAATTATTCTCATCTTAGAAGCTTGTATTTTCCATTGCTGAGAAAATTACGTGGAAGTTTGGAAAGCATAAAAAACAGTTTTATCCGAACGCCAATGTACTCCTTGATCTTAAAATCACTAGTTAAATATGTCACAAGCGCAATCAGAAATGCCCGTTTACAATATGAAGTTTTTTAATATTGTAATGTATTTGTCTCAAAGTTTAAGAAGCCACATAATGAAAGAATGTTGACCTAATAATTTTTATGATATACTATTATATTTTTACTTATTTACGAACCATCTTGCAAGTCTCACCATATTTCCCTATCAATATTTTATTGTTCATACATTTATGTATAAGCGTCGCTATGCTATGCAAAATTTAAATTAACGAAGTTTATAACCTAAACGATAATATTTAAAATACTACTTAAATATGTATTTGATTATCTTCAACATAAAAAAATACTATTTCAATGTTCGTTTGAAATACTGAAGAAAATTTAAATTTGTTCTCGTTTTATCGGCCTAAAGTTACACTTTAAATAATATAATTTATAACATTCGATAAAACAAACCTAAAAATAATAACATTAGGTAATATATCTGTTCAATTCAATCAATGCCCAAATAACCTAAATATAATTCCGTAAATGTGAAAACCATTGTACATCCATCTGATATTCTAAGAATAAAATAGAAATACAGTGTTAGGGAACGCAGATTTGTACCCTATCTGTCAGTAGCCTAACGAGCCACCAGTGTTCACATAAATGTCATGGAGGAAATGAAAAGCGCTGTGGCTCAGATGATTTTATACGTTGAAATAAATTGCGGACTAAAAAAGAACAGCAAGTAAGGTTTACCATCTAGTTTAACAAATAAGTTTCTTTAAAATTTTTCAACCAATGTAAAATATTACACATTAAAAAAGAATATACCAGGTGTCCGACCGAAAACTTTAAATGGAATTATATCTGGTGTGACTTGAAATTTTGGAATGCCATTAAGGAAATAGGGGGAATATTAAAAGAATATGATGTACCACCCCAACGTGATATTCGCCGTCCCCACCCACCCCTGTTCAAAAATTTAAATGACAGCCTCTATTTTTTGACATATTCTGAAAGAGATTAGGTTTTTTAGTATGTTTATGTGAAAAAATACTTAATTACGTAATGAACTTTGTAAGACATTTACAGCTAAAAGTTCAGATACCATATGTTCAGAAAAACAACTGGTAAGCTTAAATAGTACACAAGTAGGAGTTATTATTAGAAATTTTCTAAATAGTACTATGGTTGGGATGAAAAGAATTTGGAAGTATTTAGAAGTATCCGTATTAATCTAATTTTTCCTGAATAAGTAGTTATTAATATGTTAAAGTGTGAATAAAAGTAGTAGTATTATATTTTTATGAATCGTACTGGTAAGTTATTTCATCAGATCAATAGGTCGAAATCTTACTTAGTAATTTCGATAATTTAAGTTAGTTCTAAGCTAAAAAAAGAGAACGGAAAATATACCAAAATTGGTGAAGAAACAATGAAAGAATTCTTAAAGGTTCACTTCGCAGAATTACGATCAATAGATTTGTCACAGGAGAACTGACAGGATTTAGAGCTTGAACCACAAACGTGGACCTCCAGAGAGGCAGGTCGCAAAAAAGGCAATCGATGTGGATAAAATCAAGGTCATTCGAATCATATAAATTGCCAGGACCAGATGGTATCCTATAAAATGGAGGCCACACCCTACAACACAGACTGTGTGGCATTCTAAGAGTTAGTTTGGCTCTATGGTATATACCCAGGATCTGGACACATTTATACCCAACCCTGAAAAAATTGGACAGGATACGGCAAAAGATCTAAGACCAATAAGACTGTGATGTACTACCCCGGAGCCCTATTAGAATAATAAATAAGTTTTTTTAAGTTACCTTGTATATTACATTTATGCCAAGTGTATGTAAAAGAAAAAGTGCATTCAAATATACATTTCTTAAACACTTTTAGCACTTTAACATAATCCTGAAGAAATCTTATTTATTAAACCTTTTACAAATCTTACAAATTGACATTCAAAAATTCTTAATGGCCAAAAAAATGTTTATTTTCTTTTTTCTATTCCTAATCAAAATTTAAAAATTCATTTCCTACTTTCTTCTTTTATATTTCTTTTCAAATTAATATTTAAATCAATTATACTATTGAATATTTTTATAATTAAATGGTAGAAAGGGACAATTGCGATCAAGGGTTTAATATGTTAGTTTGACATCTAAATATGAGATGCATTTTTGAGGGCCGACCGAAATTGCCCCTTTCTTAGTTTTTTCAAAATAACTCCAAAACGAAGCAGAGTTCGAGATTTTTACAAGAATACATTTTTCTAGAACCACAGATTACCCATATACATTCATCTTTTTTAAATTGTAATTAAAACTATTTTTAGGTGCTAAAACTAATCGAATCAATCTTGATTTTTCAAGTCCTTTCTATTATTTGAATATTTATATATGATGTCGAAAAGAAAAGTTATGAACCAGTGATTAAAATGACCGTGATTTTTCGTAAATTTTTAGTTCTGTTTTTCATTTATTTTAAGGATTAAAAATAGTAAAAAAGATTAAAAACAAAATGGTATTCTTGTAAAAATTTCGAATTTTGCTTTGTTTTCGAGTTATTTTAAAAAAATCTGAAAATGGGGCAATTTCGGTCAGGACCACTTTGTGATTTTATGATATTTAGGTGCCAAACTATCATATTTAACCACAAAAACCCTTGAACTATTCAATAGTCTGCAATATGATTGATCATATCTTTTAGAGTTTGTTTAACCATCCTTTGTCGTTACGTCATAATCGGTGACTTATTCTGCTGTTTTACGTATGTCATATATTATTTGAATGTTATTTTATACTTAACCTCAAAATTAAAATATAGCTAATACCATATGTTAAGGATTGTTTTCAATGACGTATGTTACGATGTGTTTGTATGAATAAATTGGCAATTCCAAAAATTGTATTGTATTTTTTTAACTTGAACCTCCGTTTTTTTAACTGATTTGTTTCAAATTTCTACCGTGGAGATCTTTAACGTCCCTGATATTCACATTTACATACCAATTAACTTCAATCAATTTTAAAAATTATTAAATTCCAAAATTCTACTACATTACAAATTATTATCAAAAGTTAATGATAATTTTGTTTAATAATACCAATAATAAACATCTATAAAACATATCTGTTTCGATAGTAAATTTATAAATTCACATTTAAAATTCTCTATTTATGAAAATTTAAAAAAAAAGATATTTCTTCTATAATCAAAATTTCAACAAATTAAAATAACGTCAATTGTTCAAAATTAAACATTAACTAAAATAAATTATTTCTAACGATAGAGGATGATCAAATAATGTATCAATATATTATGGATATAATATTTCTTTATTTCATTAATCGATCAGATATCCTGGTATATAATAATTAAAATATCAGTTAGGATAGTCACGATATTAGTTGACGGAGAATTACTCACCTATGGGGTAGATGGCGACACTTGTGCCGATACCTGTGCAACAGTGTATATTATACAGGGTGATTCATTGGGAAACGGACATATGTTAACTGTGGATGGGGGTCACCGAGGTGATTCCAAAATACTCCCATACAATGGGTTTTGTGCTTTTTATAAGCTAGATACAGGGTGTTTTATCCATTTTGCCCATTTCTTTCCTTGCTCATAACATTTGAATCACCCTGTAGATTTTTAGACATTTGGCATACATGACCTGCATATCTTGTTGAATGTACGGCTGTATTAAAATGTAACGAAATCCAGGTCAGGCTTGGCAAAAAATTCACAAATTGTTCCACCCTCAAAACAACACCCTGTATATGCGAGTTTTTAAAATTTACTATTTAAATTTTAATGTCAATTTATTTTATTTGAGAATTTTCGGGGTACAAAATCGAATAGGACGAGATTTAAAATTTTTTTTTATGTAATCGTCAAGCTTGCTTAACCTAAAAATGTAATTTTTAAAGTTTACGTATTAAGTTCGTACTTGCTTGCATTTAGACCACTACACGATGTAATTGCAGGTCCGTATTTAGGACAAAATATCACAAAAATTTGTCTTTCGAACATTTATACGTCATTTTTTCGGTTTGGCAAAGGAGTGCATCTAACACGGAATAATATTTATGACGGAATTGGTGACGAGAACTATTTTTGTGAACTATTTTTGTAGTAAAATAAATAGATTGTTTATATGAAAAGGAAAAGTAAACTAATGCTAGTAAAGGGTAATAAAGCATGTAACCGATGATATGGCAAATAGTAGGCAGGAAATATATGATAAAATTAGAGTGAGGGTAAAAAAGAAAGAGATATAGACAGTGTGAAAGAGGCATACCAATCAACATCGAACTCAATCAAAGGTGTAGTAATCGATAAAAATGCATCAAAAAACTAAAGAAGGTAAGTTTTTGAAAACTATACATTCCGACCATTTCCATAGATTCTGTTTCATCCGTTTAAATAAGATATTGTCCTACCTCTTTTTAATTTAAAAAAAAATAGGAGTCGCTACCACTTTTAAAAAAATATTATTCAAATTTCCATATATGTATATGTTTTATACCATTAGAGTCAATATAAAAGTACCTTAATTATGTACATTAAGTACAAAAAATGATTAGTTATTTTCTAATGAAATTCTGGTTGCATATTTATAAATCCCATTTTGTAAATTTGTTCAAATAAACAAGAAAATTAATTAATAATTACAACCCCACTTATATAAGGTTTCACTAAATACAACTTTCTCTTTCCTTCTACTCCCATCGGTTTTTTATTTTGAATTATACCTTTTATCTACAACTTTTAAATAATAGACAAATATTGGTTCTAAAAGTAAATACATAATGTAACACATATTACCATAGTTATTCGTATTCTACATCCCTGGAATATGAACTCATATACTACGACCCGACCGCAGCAAAATATAAATAGAAAAATTGTTACTCAGAAACAAGCTTTATTGATAAATAAACATATAGTCTGAAGCCAGCCCACCAAAAAAAAATAATAGAAAGCTGTAAATTGTGTAACAAAAAAATATAATTAATAAATTATTAAAACAAAAGAAAAATATTCTATAATAGCTATTTATGTAACAAGTGTGTAAAGTGATTCTTTTATCACGAATGTAAATTTTGACGCACGAGCCAAAGGTGAGTTCGACAATATTTTTCTACTAAGAAAAAATATGTAGGTGCGTAAAATACTATTTGCGCACTAGTATTTCATTTTACGCACCAGTTTAAACTTTACTTTACGCACAACAAAGTACATGTAAAGTTAGTAATTTACACACGGTAGTAGAAAAAAAAATTTTCATAAACATCTGTGAATTTTTTTTGGCTTTATGTTTTTTGGGTGTATATTGCGGCAAACATAATAATTTAATGTATTTTGTAAAATATTTTGATCCATTTTTTGGATTGGCGTAAACATTATTAATTGGATTGGTTCTATTCAGCTATTGATTTTATTTTAGTGAATATCTGTGTTTTGCTCTTTTTTTTTGAGTAATTCTTTATTGCAAAAATATAGGTTTTTTTTTAAATTTAGGATTATAGATTTGGCAAAGACCAATTGCCAGATTATTTTTTTTACAAGTATAATATAAAAAAAATATAGGTATTATATAGATATGTACATGGCCTAAAAAATTAAATAATGTAAACCAAATTATTGAAATAATCATATTCTTATTTCAAATTACTGATAAATAAGACCAACGGGTATTCAGCTAGTAAACTATAAAATAAGAATAAATACCTATATTTTTATTTCAAATTACAGCAGAACCAAGAAATATCTAAAATAAATTTTGTTTATCAAGTAATTATTATTAACTGCTAATTGTTTAATAACGTTGATGTCAGAATTAAAATCAGGTTGTGAGAGTGGAATAGAAAATACACGATGGAGAGAAATATTGAAGGAAGCTAATTCATGCGACATGGGGTGATTTGAATGGTAATTAATTAAAGTATCAGTGGTAGTGGGTTCTTAAAAATTTCGAATTCAAAAAGAGATGAAGTAGGGTTTTACAGATTAAAATATCAAGAAATGGTAAACACATGTTTGATTCAAATTAAATTGTGAGTTTAAAGCGAGGGTGAAGAGTAGCGAGGGCCTCGTCTGATGAACCTTGGAATATAAAGTCCGTTTCACGTAGAAGTTCCACCCCTTCTAACATTGTTAATAATTAAGATATCAGAACCATTTTTTTGGTTGAAAGATCGCCGGAAGTAGTTTTTCATCCAGCAGTCAAATATATTATAACGTCACTTTGCACTTCCGGTTTTCCCGGAAACAACAGAAAAAGTCATTTTTGGGTCGATTACTAAATCCTGTTGATTGAAATTCTTGATTGATAGTAAAGTACTGTAGTATTTGGTTATTTGGAATATTTATTTGGGTGAACCTTTTATAAGAGTATATAATACCGTAAATTTGGTGTTGTATATGATTGGTTATTAATAATAAATAATAGTAATATGATTATTAAAAATTTATGTGTTATCAAACTGAATTGGACTGATATTACTAAAACAAACGAACATTGTCAATTCAGAACACTTTTCAAATAATTTATTTTTTTATGATGGTTTAATTAAACCGAAACTTTTAAATATTTTAATTTTACCATTTCTTTTTTTTGTATTGCCTAGTTTTAATGGAAAAATGGTTTACGTGAAGGTGAAGGTATTTTTGTAACTTTGATCACTTTTCAAAAACTGTCAAAAAGTTATTTTAAATATAAAATAGTAAATGATTTTATGTTTGAAATTTCCTAAAAAATTCTGTATTTTCATAAATTATATACTGTAATGTAATAAGAAAAAGTAAATTTGCAGGATGTTGTAAATAAAGCAGTATATGAGTTTTTAGTTTTACATCATTAAATTAAGTTTATTAATTTATTATATAAATCACTGTTTATGTCGTTAATGTCTAAAGCAGTAACATACATTTTTTTAAATAGTTAAAATACATGAGCAAACTGTTTAGATTCTGTGGTTTAATGTTAACTTAGGAAAATCTCTTTAGAACCAACCTCCGTTCTTGTTAGTAATTTAAGTGTAGGTTCATACTGCACTTCAATGTGGCTGTTCATGGCGTTCTTGACGCTAAATTAATGTTGGCTTGAACGAAATTGAAATGGGATTTTTTTAATGAAATCAAAGCATATGACAGCAAGAGCCACGAAGTGAATTATTTTAATTAGAGGTCAAAAAAGCGAAATAGTCCTTGAAAGGTGGCTCTCATTATTTTGCTTTATGGTAATTATTTCATTCATAACCAGGATTTTTCTTCGCGTTTTTAATTATCGGTTTTTTGCTCTTTCCGCATCACCATGAAAATTCAGTTAAATTAATTTTTTTTTTAATTATTTTTTTTTATTAACTGGCTTGTCTAAAAATCAAACAAGTAATTGTAATAACACTTGGTTACTTTTAAATTGACAGCTTGAAAATTTGCCAGATACTTTAATGGAATAAATTGCCTGAAACGGATAGAGTTTGGTATAGACGAGGTTGTATATCTTAAATGCGCTTGGGTTACCTATTTAGAAATATTGTAATATTTTTTGCTTTATGTAGGTAACTCATTTTAAATCATTTAACACCATTACAGTTTTCTGATATGTGTTGTGGCCGAAACGGCCCTAACAACATAACCAAGGCAGAAGACGAACAGCGCCTGCGATGCAACAATTCTAACCGCTGCTCGAGTCATTCGATGATACACCTTGAGATAACACACAACCCTTATTTTATTTTATTCGTTTTTGTTTCTATAACTTTATTGTTCCTTAAAAAATAAAGTTTTTTTTATTACGTGAAATTCTCAAAATTTATTACAATACACAACATAAATGGTCCTTCGATCTGTAAAACAACTCTTACTGTAATAAGTCACCTACCGGACTTGTAACAATATATACTGTTTCCGGACTAGTCGTAACAAAAAAACTATTGACATTATTAAAATGTTTTGTTTGTAGATAGAAAGAGAGAAAAATATACCATGTATGTGAATATTTTCAAAATTTTAGCTAGAAAATTGTGATTGTGAGAATAGGGAGAGACCTCAACTATGAGGATTTTTTAATTTTCCTCATTTCAGTCTCTACCTTTTCTCAATGTTACAATTCTTGTTTGAAAATTTTGAAAAAATTCCCACTTTTAGTACGATTTATTCTCTATTTTATGGTATTAAATTAATCTAGTAATTTTACGGAAAATTCGTTTTTTTAAAAACAAAATTTGAATTATAATTTCTAGTTTACTTATTGTTTAGCCCGTGCAACAAAAAAACTATCGACGTTACTAAAATGTTTTGACCGTAGATAGAAAGATAAGAAAATATACTATACAGGATGGCTACTTTTTAATAGGGACAGTATTGCTATCTCGTAAACGGTAGACGCTATAAAGACGGTTAAATGGGGAAAAATGTGCGAAATATAAAAATAGACAAAACGATTTTTTGAAACCTAAAATATTCCTATTGGTTCCGGAGTTAAACGACAAAATCCGAATTTGTCGAAAATCGTTTTTTTTGCCAAAGCTCGGTTATTATACAAAATTTGGGATAACTTTATTAAAAGTTTTTGTTGTATTCTAACATCGTTATAAACTGCCATAGTTAAATTTTGAATCTGAAGTTTTGTCTCTTCGGAGCCACCATCAACTTTATCTTTTTAAATACGGACCTGTCTATTTTATTTCATATTATTAAATCGCTCCGAATACTAAATTCAACGATATATCACACTTGATTATTCCGTGACGTTTTGTCTCTTCGAGGCCACCATCAACTTTATTTAACTTTATTTTTTAAATACGCACCTGTCTATTTTATTTAAACTTATTAAATCGCTTCGAATACTAAATTTAACGATAGAACTTGATTATTCCGTGATGTTTTGTCTCTTCGGGGCCATCATCAACATTATCTTTTCAAATACGGACCTGTCTATTTTATTTAATATTATTATAAATCGCTTCGAATACTAAATTCAACGATATAACTTGATTATTCCGTGACGTTTTGTCTCTTCGGGGCCACTATCAACTTTATCTTTTGAAATACGGACCTGCTTATTTTGAGTAATATTATTAAATCGATTCGAATACCAAATTCAACGAAAACTTGATTATTTCGTGCTCTTCGGGCCATAATCAACTTTATTTTTTAAATACAGAACTGTCTATTTTTTTAAAAATTCATTGCTATGATTCGAAGTATACTACATTTAGATATCAGGAAATTCTATTTAATTATTTATTTATTAAATATTACAATAACACATGCTATTGTGTCTTAGTAATGCTCTAGGTCCAGAATCACTAGCAGGTGTATTTTTGTCTCCCCCTCAGAAAATACGTAAAACCACGTATGTCATTGAACGGGAAAAACGTCACAGAATAATCAAGTGTTATTATCGTTGAATGTAGTCAAAGCGATTTAGTACTATTAAATAAAATAGACAGGTCCGTATTTAAAAAATAAAGTTGATGGTGGCCCCGAAGAGACAAAACGTCGCGGAATAATCAAGTGTGATATATCGTTGAATTTAGTATTCGAAGCGATTTAATAATATGATATAAAATAGACAGGTCCGTATTTAAAAAGATAAAGTTGACGGTGGCCCCGAAGAGACGAAACGTCAGATTTAAAATTTAACTGTGGCAGTTTATAACGATGTTAGAATACAACAAAAACTTTTGATAAAGTTATTCCAAATTTTGTATAATAATCGAGCTTTGTCAAAAAAACGATTTTCGGCAAATTCGGATTTTGTCGTTTAACTCCGGAACCAATAGGAATATTTTATATTTCAAAAAATCATTTTGTCTATTTTTATATTTCGCACATTTTTCCCCATTTAACCGTCTTTCTAGCGTCTACCGTTTACGAGATAGCAATACTGTCCCTATTAAAAAGTAGCCACCCTGTATATGCGAATATTTTCAAAATTTTAGATACAAAATTGTGTTTGCGAGAATAGGGAGAGACCACAACTATGAGGATTTTTTAATTTTCCTCGTTTTAGTCTCTCCCTTTTCTCAAGGTTATAGTTCTTCCTTGAAAATTTGAGAAAAATTTCCACTTTTAGTATGTTTTAGTGTCTTTTTAATGGTATTAAATTAATGTTGTATTTTTACGGAAAATTCGTTTTTTGTATCTAAAAACAAAATCTGAATTATAATTTCTAGTTTACTAATTGTATAGGCCCTGTAACAAAAAAAAACTATCGACGTTACTAAAATGTTTTGACCGTAGATATACTATATATGCGAATATTTTCAAAATTTTAGATAAAAAATTGTGATTGTGAGAATAGGGAGAGGCCACAACTATTGCGAAAATATTTTTTTCTACGCCCTATATTTAAAGTATCTTTAAAGTACCGGTTTGTAGCGCTTAAAATGACTGTTTATGGTTAGAGTGAAATAAAGTAAAAGAGCGTTAAAAAAAGTGCCAGAACGTTAACTTTATTTCATGCTTTCCATAAGTTGACACAGTTGATCAGTGCAATTCTTCCACACCTTTACATGAAAAAAAAATTTAAGTCACCTTTGATTTTGACAGCATACATGAACATGAACTGTCAGATTTGAATTTAACAGATTTGTTTCTGGTATCAATAATTCATTCGAATTGATTTAATTAAGTAGTTGTTTCTATTATTATTATGAATAGTGAAGATTCCGACTTTGAAATATGTACTCCGGAAGAAATCGTAGAAAAGGTAAATGTGGTCACATTAAATTAGTTGTAATTTACTGAAGGAGTTTAATTAAAATATCCCAAATATCTATTTTTATTTTATTATTTTGTATAGGGCGTAGAAAAAATATTGTATGCAACATATGCATAAATTACTATTTTAGATGGCTGCCGTTTTTTTTTTAATTTATTGTACTATATTCTTTGGGATAGAGCTTGTTGTTTAGTTTAAACAAGTCAGAAGCGCCTGCGTTAGCAGGCACGTGACGACTTCTAAACAAAAATGCGATTATCTCATGAACCATAAAAGATATCTTAAATCTGTTTTCAAATATCGATTCAGCGTTAAATTTCACGTCAGAATGCTATTTTTGACACCAGTAGTATCACTTCCAGTTCTGGTTTGTAAAACCAGTTTTGAAACCGGAAGTCATAAAAATGTGAAAATCTATTTGGGACCTATTTAAGGTATGCCGAGTTTATTACCGTTGACCGTGTGTCTCAATCTCCTTTCGTTTTTTAATTATAAATGTGGACAGACAGACAGACAGATCCGTATTATAAGACTTCAGGGTTTAGAAGTCTAAAATAAAGGAAACTGTACCCATTTTCTTTAAAAACTGATAGTAATGCAATGTCTTAAGGAATGTGAAAGGAATTTTGACATTGCTTCAAAGTAGTAGAAATTTTTCCAGTGGCGGTCAATTTTATTGTTTTGCATAGGTATACAATAAATTTATATTTTAATGTAATGCAATTTTTTTTAATTAAGGTGAGGTCAGTAAACTGTGCGTTCCGAAGCATTCGTTAATTTTCCACAAAATTTTACCGCCTGATCGACTAAATAACCAGAAAAATTTTCTCAAATACAGTGGTATACGTTAAGCTAAATTCCGCTTCAGAATAATGATGCCTTTTAGCAGAAGTGCTGCTACAGCTTGGTAACTGCTGATTCATTTTTACAGAGCTCTACAAAGAAAAACAATAAATAAAATAATTTACCATGTATTCCCGTTCCCGCCAATACGTACCGCACATGATCTAAAATCCAATTCTAAATAAGCACTGACACTGGCCCTTTAACATATAAGCGACGTTGCCGTTTCCATACGAAGTACATATCAGATGTTCTCCTTTTACTGCATGACAAAAAATGAGAGAGAAAATAAATCTGATGAACGACATAACAGTGCTGTCGTTGTGTAGTAACTTACGTATATATAACTGTTTCATACTGGAGCATTTATAAAAAGAACATTTAAATAATGTCCCTACCCTAAATTATGTATTTTAAAAATTTGATTTGCATAATTTTGTTGGATGAAAGGAATTCTTCTTCCAAATATTGGATAATGTGGCAACTCTGGTATACATTCCTAACATTAAATTACTGTCAGTTTTTAAGGAAAATGGGTATAATATAAAAAATTTAGTTTAAAACCGCAGCACGACTTTTAGATTCAATTAAAAAATTAAGGTAGACAGGTCTAATGTTGGAATCCAGACAATTATTAGTACGGCCCGCCCACACTTCACCTTTGGTGGAGTAGGGCAAACCGTAGTATCGTGCAAAAATCTCAATTTTGTTTTGTTTCGAATGACTTAAAATGTCATGAAACGTGGAGAAAATTAATCTATGTGGATGAGCTATTCCGAGTCCGAGGATCCTGGGCCCGCCATACAAAGTGAAACTTCTATTCGAGATATATCGATAAGGAAAGCGTGTAAGTCAAGACCCGTCGATTGATAGCCATATCGCATGGGGCTCGTTGAAAAAAAAAATTGAAAAATTTGAAAAAAAAGTAATTGGAAAAATTCCCAATTTTTGGAATAGGCCTTTCTTGAAAAATCACGCAAAGATTATTCCTTTTACTAGTTTTCAAATTTAATTTAGTATTTTTCTTATTCCACCAGTTTATTTATTACAGTAGCCGAAGTTAATTTTTAAATTAATCTAGTGACCTAAGTTTGTAATTGATCTCTGATGTATTATGCATTTATTTGGCAAGGAATATTATATACACTTCTCAGCAATAGTAGAGGATTTTCATTCTTTATATCGTTTTAAAACACTAACATCAGCACCAGAATCGGCAAGTTAAGATGTCGATGATTGTATAAAACAGTGACCTGAATATGAAGAAGGTTCCGGTTTAAGAGACTCAGCTTTTTGTCCTGGCAATTTTTCAAAAATACTTTTGTCACCGGGTTGTGAAGTGCATCTGTTATTTATATAAGTGCCAATATGTTTGGGTTTTAGTGAAAGTAAAGGTATACATTATTGAAATATTAATATTTTCCATAGACATAAACCAATGTATATTATTTATTAACGCGGTATTTAGTTTTATTTACAAATATCTAAACTGTAGAAGCAAATCGTAAACATCTTGGGTGGATCAGAACAAAAAATTAACACACTTTCAAGCTCTACCTACGCTGAATCAATACAATCCACACAAAAAAGTTAAATACAACTTGACAAATTAAATCACAGCGATAAACTTTAATACTTGTCATAACAAATTTGCCTTATGTTTATAATTCAATGATACGTTAAATGTATTTTATTTGTTCTTGTACACCAACAGAAAGCGATTCTATTTGTCTTCTTCGCCGATATTTTATATGATTTACCCCTAAAATTGTAATTTTGATCAAGAATATAGCGACCACAATGCGCTAATGAATCTTGAATCTTGAATAATGCTGCTTTTTCGATAATATAGGAGAAAATTCTGCGTTTATTCTTCAATATGTTTGTCCATTATTCGTCAACAAAATGTCATAGTTGTCAATTTTATTATGTTATAAACTATTTTATAAATATATAAGTGACTGCAAATTAACGTTTAAGTGACCTAAATTTAATATATTTTTTGTACGCAAGAGGGCTCTGTCGATTAACTTTTAGTCATACAGAATACTGTTGACATAACTTCTAGATCCGAAAATCTTTCGCTAATGCTTACTAGATGGTGTGCTCAAAAAAAAATTCGTTTTACGACATTGCCACATTTAAATTTCATATGGTTAGAAATTGTTTTTGTCTGCGTTACTGCATAATAGTGTTATTGTTGTTTACATCTTAAAAAGTAAGCACCTATTTGAAAAGTATAATTTAAAAAAGTTTTTAATTTTTAATAAAAAATCGGAGCACTACCACGATCTTTAGAGGTATAAAGGGGTTTGTAGACTAATTATTATGTTTATTTTATTAGGTTTTTGTCAAATTACTATGTAGAAATGATAATAGATAAAGAGACGGTTATATAAAAAAGTTGCTTATTTGAAAGGAATTTGGAGCATTCGTAAAATATGTCACACGTTAAAACTCAACGCTAATGAAAAACTTGAAAATATTACCAACTCTATGAATATTATTTTTTGCGCTCACCGTACCTACATTTTAAAGGTGGAGGTTAAAATTTTTCATGAAAGTCTTGTAATAAAGTAATAAGATCGAACCGGCAACGTCGAATAGTCCGTTCACTAGACATTAGTGTCATCTGTGTTTACGTAGCCGAAGTGTTTTAAAAAGTTCCTGTATATCAGCTAGAGGGCACTTTGTAGACAAAAAAATCCAGCCCGGGAATTTAAAATAATATTACTCTTTTATTCGATTTTTTTTAAACAAACCTAATTGAGTCTCATATTTTTTTATTAAATACTTGTAAATTAATTCTTTCAAATTGATTTCAATAATATTTATGTAAATACAAAGAAATAAAAGATTTAAAAAATCTTTCTTCTTCTTCTGGACCAAAACCGTAAATTCAATTTTTTTTTAAAAAAATGTAAATATTTATTTAAGCAAAATAAATGATTTCACAAAAACAGTTGAATCCTTTGGGGAAAAAAGTGTTTTTCTTGATTTCTTCGAAAACCACATTGCCGATTATGCTGAAAAATTAGGAAAATACCAGCCTAGATATTATATATATTCATGATTTTTTTTGTAATTCTTGAATTTGAATTTAATATTTCCGGCGGGTCAACTTACACCTTTAATTGTATTAACGTTTGCAGTAAATGAATTTTTGGTTTAATATTTTGGAGTTTTTTAAACATTTAAATATGGCGTGACAGGATAGACCAACAATCATGAAAAAAATGTTTTTTTTTCATTTTTATATACTGTAATCCGAAACAAAAAAAATAGATATAAATTTTTGATATGTAAAGCGATTTCCTAATTAAATATTTGCATTTATTTTTAACCGAATACAAATGCCAACAAATATGTTAATAGGGTCAAAGTAATGTGTATACCTTTAAAAAAATAGTATTTTGTTTCTAATTTTCTGAACGGGAAAGAATATATACTTGGGTAATACATATACTACAGCTGTCTTTTTTAACAAAACACTAGTTTTTAAATAAAATAAAAATAAAAATGAGCTTATTTTAACAAAACGGAATTGGAAAGAAATTATATAAAATATGTATTAGATAAATTGACTTTAAACCCAGGTCCGTATATGAAAAATTAAAATTAAAAATCAATATTTTACATATTTATATTTTAAAATTAGTACAAAAGATATTTTTTAGTCAACTTATGCAATAAGTTTTAAAAAGTTTAATTATACCAAAATATATTATAATAAACAGAACACACGTACACACACATATACACGCGCACAAACATAGAGAGACATGATACTAAAAATGGGCAGCAAAATGGATTCAGGACCTTGAAACGTAAAAAATTGCTTAAAATTGAATTGTCAAAAAAATGGTGATTACGACAGTTTCCTTTATATACAACTACTTTGTGTTCGGAAAGTTAATAGAATACAAAATTTCCCATAAAAGCACAGAAATCGGTATTGGTAGGTTTGCATATTAAGATAAAACAAAAAAACCTATTTATTTCGCGTTCAACACAAGATTCATTACATAAGATTATCCAAAATCGCGTGACATTCCACCCAGTGGGCAACCGAACTTCATAAATTATTTTTACTAAAGTAAGTTTCCATTGTTATAAAGGGGATGTGGTTATGCTGTAAGGTGACTTGACTTTTAAATATTTAACAACCCTTTAAGCATAAACGAAGTGAGTTTGTAGGTATACAAGAAACAGAATTATTTACATGATAACGCAAAGTTAACAGTTACTAAGTAAATGTAGGAGAGCGGTTATTGTATGCTATCCACGAATTTAGTGTGTTATAATAAAGGAGAGGGTTGGCTCTTAAAACGGGATAGACACATCTATTATTACAATCAAAAATATACCGGGTGTGAAATATAGCATGATCGGTGTGACATATGTTCAATTAAATACGTGAATAGCTAATTTAGAAAAAAAATTTAAATGCCTGATTTTTAAAAATACTGACTTCGAATTCATGAAAAAATAGACTAGGAAAGCCTGATTAACCGATATTTTATCTCTTAAGGAACATACTCAAAATAGCGTCCAAAGCCAAATAAAGTATTACTGTTCATAATAAATGGGAAATAACTAGTTTTGTAATTTTTACAGGTTTATATAATAATTAATGATTATTAAAAATTATTGTTTTTGTTCGTCGTGGCAATAATAACTTGGGCATTTTCTCCTGATTTGTATATGTAGACAATTCCATAAAATTTCATATTAAAAGTTTTTTGAATTATGAACAATCTTAATTGTTAAATTTTTTGGCAGAAATTTAAAGCACAAACAAAAATAACAATTAGTTCATTGTGATCCAAATCAATGAAATCTATTTGTTTCTAAATTATAATAATGGAATGTGCCATATATAACAGTTCCTAACTCTTTTTTTAAAATGGAATTTGTTATACCCTGTATAGCATAAAATTATTTTTTTTTATAAAATATAATAGTTAATATGATTAAAGATTGGTGGAATAAACGGAATATGAAAAGGATTTAAAAGTTGGATTAAAAAAAACTAAAAATAACAGTTTATTTTGTTTATAATATAAACAAATTGAATATGTGAATATTATTATTTTTTTTTAGAAAATGAGATTAAAACGATAAAAGATCCCATTATTAAAAACCAGCTTTGTTATTCGAGACAAATATACTCAAATATATGTTCCTGTTTTTTATTATTATATATATTTTTATTTACAAAATATTTCACAAAGTTTATTATAAACTGACAACAGCGCTTTCAGTAAAAGTTCTCCAAGGTGTTTTGTTAATATTCAATATGTATCGAGCGTAGAACAATGAAAAGGGGGAAATTGACCCATATTCAAATTTTAGAATTTAATGTTAAAATTGGTATCATTTTAGGGCATCATACACTCTTGGAAAATATTATAGGACATTTTTGTTTTGATTTTAACTAAATAAACATGATGATTTCGTTTACGGGGCAAGACTATAATTGTGTCAGGAATAATTTCACAGAATTATATTACATAGAATGCTAATGCTACATCTTAAATTGAAGCAGCACGCGACGAATTTGAACCTTCTGAGTTGCGCAGTATTGTCCCTAGCAGATTGCATTTTCGAACAAGCGTATGTTCGCAGTTTAAATTTACGTAGGACAGGGGCGGATTAAGCTTACATTTTTAATCAGTACATGTTATAGATGGATAAAACCATGAACAAATATAATGAAACAGAAATTGTTTAATAATTATTATTTTCTATTATGAATGCAGTCTTAATACCAGTATTAATATTTTCCAAAATCATTTTATAGGATTGTTTACTTACTTGAAGTAGCTAATACCCGGCATTTTCCCTTTGTTGGGGCACGAAATTACCATACAAGCACTCTTAGTCATTTTATTTTCTATTATTACCCTAGTTATTTGTCCAAATAGTAAACCAAATTCAGAACTGTGTTTAATAAATCAAATTTGCACTAAGAAATCCACACTTAATACTTAATAATCACAAAGGATAGCGGGAATATGAATACGGAATACGGATCTGGACGCTTGATATTGAAATCAACATGAAGTTTACAATGTTGCCACAGTATTTTGAAATGTAAGTAGATTTCCTGATTTTAAGATTTTAATACAAATCAGGAAGTCTTCAACAACAATGCCAAATTCATATATATTGCCATCACTGCAACTAAAAAATAGTTAAACTGCGCATGAGCAGCATTGTCCGGTAGACAACTCTTGGCACACTTTGGCCTACGGAAACTGCTTTACCTTTAGCTATCTAGAAATATATTATATTATATATATATCTGTGAATAATTTGTATTAGTAACATAAGAAAAGAGGATTCATAAGTGTCTTGATATTGAAGAGCCTAAAGGATGACATCGTCTACAGAAACTGTTTCGGATAATTAGAGAACTATAAGCGTGAGAAGGTGAGGAATATTAGTTAAGGTAGGAGATAAAGATGAAGTAGATGCACATATCGTATCCAGTTTATCTTTGTGAAAT